>CM022945.1:85559821-86040031 GCA_012931725.1 Litsea cubeba
AGAGAAGAGGGAGAGAGGAAGACTGGGCTGGGGAAAGGGAGAGTGATAGGGCGGGGAGAGGGAGAAAGGGACAAAGAGGGAGGGGGAGGGCGGGGGTTGCCGGCGGCGGGCGAGAGGGAGAGGGAGAGGGAGAAGCATAGGGAGGAGGGATTTTGGGCGGGGGCCGGCGACGAGCGAGGGGAAGGGGGAGAGGGGAAGAGCGAGGGAGAGAAAGGGGGAGATAAGGAGAGGGATGGTGTTGCCGGAAAGGGGGAAATGGGAAAGGGAGGAGAAGGAGAGGGGCGGGCGGGGGCTGCCGGTGGCGGGGAGAGAGATAGGGAGAGGAAGAAGGAGAGCAAAGGGATCGACGTCGGGCGGACGTGGCCAGAGCAGGGAGAGTGAGAGAGAGGGAGGAGAGGGAGAGGGGTAGTTTAGGGATTTTTTTATTTTTAAATTGCAGTGTGTGGAAAGTTGTTTGCAATGTGTAGGTAGCAACACTCGAAAAGAATGGTGGCATTTCCATATTTTAGCTTAAAAGCAAGGGCATCCAATGAGCAATCGCCCGCCACATTACTTTTCCTGTTGCTAGAAGCACACGTCATGTAGCCGTAGGCCTTTTAGTTGCTGTTGGCAAAAACAGCAATAGTAAACCAGTACGTAGAAATGAAATAAAAATAATAAAAAAGGAAGCAGTGCGTTTCCTGGTTTCATTGTGCTGACCCAACCTGGACCCCTTCGGCATTGAGTCGGCTCAAACAAGCCAACCCCATGCCATCCAGGATTTGAAACTATGGTCATAGGTATCTGGGTCATTACTAAACTTCACAGAATAAGGTGAGAGTTAAGTACATATTGACTTATGTATCTTGTTCTGTAAAGGAACAAGCAGACGAGTTAGAAACACAAGACATTTTTAAAATATCGGGTTTAGGGGCATCATACTATATGTACACAGACCAAGGGTCATGATCCACTTCCTACATTAGGAACCGTGTTTACACTTCCTCGAAATGAAGAGAGATAATGATGGGTGATGTTAGTGGCCCAAAGTCCTCCAGTTGTCATATTGATCAGCTTTAACCAATACAGTTGATGGTGGAGGACATGGTGATGGAGGTCAAGGAAAATGTGGAGTTGCTCACAGTGGTCATAATAGTAGTGGATGTTGTTGTGGTGGACCGTCCATTACATATAAGTATAAAATTTACTACACTAAACACATCGCGGAAGGTATTAACATGCCAAGAAGACTTGATGGGGTTTAATGGTTGTCCAAATTGGAATATTTCTACCTATTCAGCTGAGTCTGAGAAGAAAAATGACACAAATCATCCCAATAGTGTGAGAACCAGCACAAAAGGCCAGAGTGTTAGTAACAGATTGCACCGCTCTTAAGAGGCTATAGTTATTAGAAAGCAGACCTTGATCTATGACATCTTATGCATTGCCCACAATTCCACAGAACATTTGGTTCTTACTACCTCCCAAGGGTCAACAATTTGATGCTATTTTGATATGTGCCAATTCCCCAAGGGTACATATGTTAATTGGATAGAAATACAAAGCATCTGAAGTTCTGAACAACCTTTAAGGTTTTCCACCTCTGATGTTAATGCCTCACCACAAAAGGTAAAGTCTTATCAGCAAACTATAAATGTGTGCTTTTCGTTCCTTCTTCTATTATAAATTCATTAACCATGCTGGGCAAATAAGCTATTTCCATAAATGCCCAAAATCCACCCACAACAGTGAACAAAAACAGGATCAAGGGTCACCTTGCCCAAACCTGCACTTAAACAATCTTGCTGAAGAGTCATTAACAGCACGAAAAAGAAGCTGTGAAAATTACTTTAATCCAACAAACCCTTAAATATTGATTTGAATCCCATCCAGTGCAACCACGTGACCATATTCTTTTCCCAAGTCTACTTGATAATGCCACCTCTTCCTTCAACCCAGCCTTTGAATGAATAGGTCATTAAAATTTGACATTTCAAAATTTGGATATTTTTGACAGACACTCAAGCTGTTTCCAAAGATATCTGACATAACCTCTCTCATTGGTCAACCAAGATTTCCATATGCAACTTGTACATTCAACCTTCCAAATTAATAGGTCTTGAATACTAAAATTCATTCAGGCAATCTTTTTTTTTTTTTTGAAAGGTAAATTCATTCAGGCAATCAAAAGTAAACTCCAACAGAAAATGGGGTTTACTTGCATTTGGTATTTGCACAATCAAGGATAGGATGTTGTCTGTTATATTTTACTGTATAACATGTTTTTATTGTGTAACAAGCCCCATTTTTTCGTTTCGTGCCATTAGTGGCAGTAGAATGCTGCCCTAGTGGTGGACCCGGATTCCACCCTATCAGTGAGGACCCTAAGACCTGAAGAGCATGCTGGTGATAGCTCCCTGTAAACAGAAGGGCTTGAACCTCCACTCTACCCATATGAAGAGAGGAAACCAACTACACTAAGCAGTGGGGTGTAACATCAGTGGCTTCATGTCATCCCTGCTAGGAACACTTCCAACCCTAACAAAATTGGATTTCTAATTGGCAAGTTGGAATTTGTTTACCTCTTATATTTGTATTCCGCAGATTTCTTTTCTAATATCATTATTCAAGAGCAATATGCACTAAAATAACAGGCTTCAAAAAGGAACAATAACGGAACAGCTTTACAGAAAATGCTCCCAAGATCTTGTGGTTGTCTCTCATAGACCCATGGCAAGATCCACCTTGATCCATTAATCCACCTTCAAATGGACAGGGAGGTATAATTCAACTTTTATTCCTGTTCTTTCCAAATTTACCAAAGACTGAACAGTGGAAGAAGGTTCCAAAGGATCATACCTTCTCTTTCAAGGCACTGGAAATCTCATCCATTTTGCAGAAACTATTTGTTTCCTGAAAATATTTTACTATTTCAAACAGACATGTTCTACCAAGAATCTTGGAAACCCATGAAAATTACTTCATCGAATTTCCAATAAATTTAGCTTTTGTTTGGATCCTATATCCTTTTTAGGATCCCCAAGAACTACTCACTGTTTTGGTATTATCAAGAAATCTATGAACACCTGAAACAATAAGGAGCTATAACAGCCTCCAACGTTAACTGATTTCCTATCTTTCCTTAAATGTTAGTTTCTGAAAATAGTGATAAAAGCCAGAAATTTGAATCCAATATAAAGCAGTGCTAACCACAACTAACCCAGGAGCAAATTTGAACTGCCTAGAGAATCCTAACAAGCAGATAATATAATCCAGGGTTAAAACAGAAATCATCAAATGTTTGCTTTGTACAACTAAAATTCTCAAGGGGCCATATCAAAAGAAAAAACACACCTGATACCAATTCGGGAAGTAACGGATGTTTCTGTGTGTCCTGAGTAATATAAAAGCTAACCATGTCACGAGAAACTGGGGTCACCTGAAGATTTTCTGGAAACAGAATAGACAAAGTAGAAGCTCTTTTAGAAATTGCAGATTAAATAGTCTAAGGCGTGTTTAAATATCGCTGTAAATGATACTGCTTTGAACATTTTTGACATAATGGGAATCTATACTTTCCACTGCATTTTTGGATGAGCAGGGAAATAAGAAATCACATTAGGTGGAACACTGCTATCCTAATTTAATCATCACAAAAATTTGGTGGTTGCTGTGATAATGATTTGGGGCAGAACAGGCCTAGAAAATAAGAAAAGAAAGTTTTCCAACCAATGTGTTCCCAAATCCCACACCAGAGAATGGATAGTATTCAACTGCTTAAAATTGTGGTAATCTAAGTTGGACCAAAAGGTTTCCAACCCTTTGTTACATTAAAGGAATTAAAGAAATGTGCAGTCTTACTCTTAGCACTTTCAATTATGAATTCCATAGTAGCAGACAGAGACTTATGTAGGTATCCTCTCGTTATATCTGCAGTTATCAGATACTATTACAAGAAGTGTTACACGTCAAGAATATGGTAAATCAAGCTATTGAAATGTGTGTGGAGAGAGAGAGAGAGAGAGAGAGAGAGAGAGAGAGAGAGAGAGAGAGAGAGAGAGAGAGAGAGAGAGAGAGAGAGAGATGAACTTTAAGCATTGAAGTCTTTTACCTGTATGCTTATATTTGCTCCATGGAAGGTCTCATAAAATATTTCATTACGGTCATTATCTTGTGAACTCAGAATCATGGAAAATGGAATCTAACATGAATATTGAAAACAGTTACTAGCAGGAGGTAAAATGGAAATATTTCAGACTTCATAACAAAATAACAGATCTCACCCAGAAATGTGAATAGACCCTAGGGAGATGAAGTGTTGTCAATAGAAGTAAAGGTTCATATATGAATAGTCTTTACTATTTTAAAAAAGAAAACATTTTCTGAAATTAAATCCCAGACTTATTGCAACCTCCTTTAAGAATCTATCTCAAGGCAACTGATCAGAGGATTACAATCATTCAATTAACACATTTTTAGGGCATCTCCCTTTCAAGATTGACAGTCTAGCTTACATACAAGACCACCATATGCTGAAATGGATGCATCAGCTATAAGCATAAATTTTTGGGGAATATAGTCAACGCTCATGATATATTCCTCCATGTCATCTATGAACATTCATCATTATTTGTCATCAAATTATTGATCCAC
Organism: Litsea cubeba; assembly: GCA_012931725.1. NCBI lineage: Eukaryota > Viridiplantae > Streptophyta > Magnoliopsida > Laurales > Lauraceae > Litsea > Litsea cubeba. The sequence continues at coordinate 85,564,454 of CM022945.1, forward strand.
GAATAAATTTGATGTGATACAAATAAGCATTGTTTTACATTTGATATCCAAAAAGAAGTAAAAAATTGGGAGGTTATAATGCAATTGTTGAAGGAGAACTCTTTTTCTTGTATTCAGTGGGGGTCAGGAAAAATATCTTCTCCTTGGAGATTGGCGGATTGGGTGGAGGAGGTGCTAGCTATTTCTTCTTGAATGAATTTTACTTTTCGCCACGTCTCGAGAGAAGCAAATGATATGGCGGATGCTCTTGCTAGGGAAGGAGTCTTTCATTTACACATTTCTTTTGATGTTTAATTTCTTGAGTTGTTAGCCTTTTGTTTGTTCCTCCGATGTTTGTTTCTTCTTCTCTGTTGTTTTCTATCTCTTATTAATAAAATTTCTTGTTATACAAAAAAGAAGTAAAAAAGAAATAATTGCGGTATACTACCTCTGTTCTACCTGCACCTAATCTTCCAGAAGATCTTACTTCAGTGCTTTTAGTCCTGTTTACAGGATGAAAACAAAATGAGATAACAAGTACAAGAAAATAGTATGAACAAGAAAGCAATTAGAAACTTCAATCCTGCAAATTTAACTCCAAAACTCTATAATAATGTCAAGAATAAAGATTAAACTATGAAATTTGATCAGTGAAAGATGAACCCCTTTCGTTTCACTGCGCTTGTTTGTGACTGCATCTCCTCACCTTTAAAGGGAGGGGAAAAAACCTCTATTTCTACTTATCAAAGAAGACAGACACCTGTAGCCATCTGCTTATCAAGGTGTCGCAACTTGCCACATCAGAGCTGACAATCCAGAGTCTTTGATAATTGCTATGGATGTTTGGCCATCCCAGTCTTCTTTGCTCTCGCTTTGGTGACTCGTCGTAGTCACCAAACTTCCTTCACTGAACCTTTCCTTCTGCAACCTACATTCATGAGTGAAGTGACCCATTTTGCCGCAGTTGTAACACTTGACGTTTCAGAAAGAACTCCTTGGTCGCCACTCGCCAGTCATCGTTGGTGTTGCTTCTTGGAGCTCGCCTTGACTAGGAATTCTCCTTTTGTTGGCTAGTTTTGGCAGTCTCCTTTTTCTTTGGCCTGATGATTGCTTTTCCTCTCCGAGTGAAGAGTATCTCTTCCTCATCCTTCAATGATACTCCAGCCATTTATTTGGCTAGAGTTTCTTGGTTTGCCCTCTAACTCCACAAGTAATGGCATCATAAAGCTATTGTACCAATTTTCAATCTGGCGATATTGTGTTGCATTCTGGCTTCATTGATCTGCGTATCCAGATCAAGTTGAGAGACCTCGTAATAGAGGGTTTTTTACTCATGAAATATTGGTCAATCTATATGGACCCTTGGATGGCAGATCCAAGCTCCTTCTCCAAAAATTGAAATCAATCATCATTCTTTTTGGTGAACAGCATTGCTAGAGTGTCCTAAACAATTTTTGGGGTGTTGGCCTCCCAAATGTGTTGCAAGTTGCAACATCTCCTTATGAACTATCATCTTCAACAAGAACATGGCCTTTCCGGTCTTAATCCGCCATGTACATAGAGCCTCTGGATTCTCTGTTGTAGATGTGGCAATCTCATTGCCTCGAACAGCTTCCCATATATCTTAGCCTTGGAGATAAGACTTAATGCATGACAACCAATAGTTGTAGTTGTAGTCGTTGAGATCTTGAGCTCTCCAGCCGCATTCGCGAGATCCGCCATTGTACTTCGTGGAATTTACTCCTCGATCTCTACCACTAAGAAGCTCGTCCCAGGCTGATCGGCTACATAGCATCATATGATGCAACTCACAATGGATGGACGATCCCAAACTGCACCCGCTCTAATATCACTTCGAGTTGAAGGAAATGGCGAGGCTTTGCTCAACTAAACTTCAGTGCATTTCATTTATGTTAATTGATACAACTAAGATTTTACAAAACATGCATCAATGTATATATAAAGGTTTTGAGACTTAGGCCGATCAAAATAAGAGGCAGGAATCAACCCACGCTCTGGTTACCAACCATGTGATAACTTTGGCTTTGGAAGAAAAAAGAAGAAGAAGCTGGAAGAAGGGAGTGGGTGAGGGGGAAGATGATGTGGATTCTCTTATGCCACATGAAATAGTCGGTTATAGAGTAGGATGGGAAAAAAAGAAGGTGAGAGACGAGGGAGCGACAGAGGGCCACATGACCAATGTTGCTTAACAGGGAGGAGAAAACTCTTCTCTAAAGAAAAACTTCTCTCCTGTTTGGATTCTTCTAGAGGAGAAAAGTGATTATCCTCTTAACCTAAACGGTGATGCCTGCTTTTCAATGTTTATGCCTCCCCACAATTCACAAATGACATTGCACTAGATGAATTACTTTTTCCATGCCGATTTACTGGAAAATCTAACAAAAGTAAAGCCCTTGGATGATCCTGATGAGCACTTGGGGAAGAAAACATCTACAATTTGACTCGCCTGCCAAAACATTGCCTACAATTCCATCTTGGAGATGGAATCGGCCAGTGAAAACCATGATTGTGCAGCTCCTAATGCTATACAAATAATTTTTCTTGACACCTTCTCATGGTTGGTGAACAAAATCCCAATACCCATAGGCCTAGCCTTATGCTATCATTGCATCTAATCTTCCTGTTTTTTTCCGTAGTCATGCTTCCAATTTTCTTAGAAACAAGCAATATTACCCATTTCCATCATCATCATCATTCTTTATTATTGTAGCACCAATTGGTTGCAATGGAAAGTAGGCAAGGGCTACCACATCATTCTAGACAAGTGCAGCTAAAAAAGTTAGTCCAGAAGAAGAGGAAGATTCAACTTGCTACTTGGAATCAATGTTACGAAATTCGGTTCGTTTCAGCCGAAATTTTCGAATAATTTCGATTCGTTCGTTCTAAGGAAACGAACAGGAACCTGTAATTATTCATCCCGTAATTCGTTCCAATTCGGTCTGAATTTTATGATTTCATCCGATTCGTCCAATTATTGGTCCCAACATTTTGGTTCCCTTTAAAATAAAATAAAAAAATAAAAACTGAAGGGGCTAAACATTTTTTTAAAACTTAAAAGTAAAGGTAAAATTACCTTTTTGGCCTTTTGGCTTAGAGAAATTAGTGGGCTCCAATATGGAGCCGCCCATCTATTAAAATCTAAATAACTATATGGGCCCTATCGCCCTCCAATAAAAAAACATTTTATTATGAATAAGCTAGCCAAGTTTCACTCTAATATGAAATAGCCTATCAAATATAAATCGACATACTGTATTGATTTAGTACAATAAATTAAATGTATCATATATTATTTTTCATTTTAATATATATAAAAGATTTCCGAAATATTTCACCGAAATCTCATAATCGGCCGAAACATTTCATTTGGAGGGCAAACCGAAATGGCATTCGAATGGAATTTCGTAACAATGCTTCGAATATAGGAACCTTGACCATTTCAAAAAAATATAGGAACCTTGACGGGCAAGAGCATGGAGTTGGTCAAGGTAATGAAAAGAAAATGAATTAGTGTAGCCTGTTTACATAAGAGAAAAAGGAGAGGAGATAAAACTAAGGAGTTCATGTATTGGTTATAACTTTTTTGTGCAAAAAAGAACAATACAAGAAATGGAGGGAGTGTAGTTGTAGACAATGATTTGAAAGAGAAAATTGTGGGGTAAAGAGGATGAGCAATAGAATTATATCAATTAAACTAGTGTTAAAAGAAGACATAATTCATATCATTAGTGCCAGTGGCGAATCCAGAAAATATTTTGGGAGGTCTTGAGATTATCGTGCTTAAAATTTTGGAATCCAACTATTGGCTTGATTATATCCAACATATCCAACATAATATAATTGAAAAATTCAATGAATTTTACAAAATTCAAACTTGAGATTTCATTTAAACTTTCACAAAATTGACATCTTCGAGTTTTCATATCCTGAAAACCTTTCATGATATTATTTGTCGATCTTTTCAAAATTTCTCTCTCTGTGTATGTAACTAAGAGATCACTCAACCTTTCATCACCCATTCGATTGCGTAACCGAGTCTTTATTATATTCATGGCTGAAAATGCTCTCTCAACAGATGCAGTGGTGACTGGTAATACTAATGCCAAAGTCAGAAGCAAGTAAACCAATGGATATACTTTATTTCTTCTTGTCTTCACCATTGCTCTTGCAAGATCACCAATCCCATCTAAGCTTCCAAATTCATCACTAGAACGCATGTCGGCGTTATAAGTGTCAAGTTGATCATGAAGGATAGTAAGCTGAAATGAGTTGAAGTCTTTTGGATAAAATTCAGAAGACGAATCAACTTGATCTTGTCAAACATAGCAAATGAGTCACATGGCTCTAACATTTGGATTTTGGGTGGGCTTTGTATATTTTTTTTGGGTGGGCTTGGTCACATATATATTAGTATATGGTAATTAAAAAAAATAAATAATGGGTGGGCTTGAGCCTACCCATTCATATGCATGCATCCGCCACTGATTAGTGCATATGCTCCCCAAGCAGAATTAGATGAAAGTGTGAAGAGCCAGTTTTGGGAGATTGATGGTTTACTACGAGAAATTCCAACTCGTGAAAAGATTTTCCTATGAGGGGACTCAAATAGGCATGTAGGAAAGAATAATGGAGGGTATGAGAGAGTGCATAGAGGACAAGGATTTGGAGAAAAGAATGAGTTAGGAGACACTATCTTGGATTTTGCATTAGCATTTGACCTTAAACTAGCAAGCACCTACTTTAAAAAGAGAGAAGACATTTAATTACCTATACAAGTGGAACTAGCAGGAGCCAGATAGACTTTTTTTTCTAGTTAACAAACATGACGGTTGGCTTGTAAAGGCTGTAAGGTTATTTCAGAAGAGAGTTTGACCACACAACATAGGATGGTAGTTTTAGATATTTGAATTAGAAGTAGAAAAGAGGGGTAGTAAATAAGTGTGCCCTAAAACAAGGTTGAGGGATTTGAAAGGAGAAAGAGCAACAATATTTAATGATGAAGTGATTGAGGGGGGATAATAAAAATATGAGGGAGAAACTACAACAAGTGGAATCAAATGACTAACCGTATTAGGAAGGTTGCAAAAGAGGCACCTAAAGAGTCAAAAGGTAAAATGCACTATAATAAAGAAACCTGGTGGTGGAGTGTAGAGGTTCAGCAAGTTGTTCGAGAGAAAGACGTTACAAAATTCGGCAGTGGACTAGGAATATGAAAAACTATGAGATATTTAAGAAGGCAAAGAAAGAACCTAAGAAAGTAGTAGGTGATGCAAAGTTCACATAGCATGACCACTATATAATAGGTTAGGAACAAGAGGAGAGAAAGATATTCTTAAACTTGCAAAAATAAGGGAAAGGAAAAGTAGGGAATTAAATCATGTCAAATGTATTAAGAGCAATGACCAAAAGGTTCTAGTAAATGACAACAATATCAAAAAAAGGCGGAGGGATTATTTTAGCAAGCTTTTAAATGAAGACAATATAGAAAATAAAAGAACAAAAGAGGATACTTCGTTAGCAAAACATACTTTTTCTGCATAATTAGGGTGGTGGAAGTGAGGAAAACATTGAAACAAATGAAGATAGGTAAGGCTACGGGTCCAGATGACATTCCAATAAAGGCTTGGAAATGCTTAGGAGAAGTTGGGGAGATTTGGTTAATTAGACTCTCCAAGAAGATACTAATGACAAAGAAAATGCCGGATGAATGGAGAAGTGTTGTAGTGCCTATATATAAGAACAAGGGAGATATACAAAACTGTATCAACTATCGTGAGATTAAACTTATAAGCCATTCTATGAACCTATTGGAGAGAGTAATTAAGCAAAGACTTAGACAAAAGACCAAGACATCTGAAATCAATTATAATATATTAAAACCGAGGGTTTTCGATTCAATTTTAACCAGATTACTTCCAATTTTGATTTTTTTATTGAGCCGCCACGATAAAAAAAAAAAAACTAAAAATGTATGTAGGTTAGGAGATTTGATCTTATGACCATGACCTCTTGCCTTTTTTTCATAACTAACCTAACCACTACACCGCACAATATTTATATACAATTATTTGCCAAAAACAATGTTCAAAGTAGCTAAATGGAGTGGGGACCCTAACCGCGTGCGTCATGCATGTGCTTAGTGTTATTGTGCTGTTTGGTTTTATGCCAGGGAGGTCAATTATGTAAGCTATCTTCTCACTTAGGCAATTAATGAAAAAATATCGAGTAAAGAGAAAAAATATGCATATGGTCTTCATCGATCTAGAAAAAGTTTACGACAAGATAATCAGAGATTTAATTTGGTGAGTTTTGAAGAAAAAGAATGCTCCAAGGTTACATTGAAATTATTTAAGATATGTATGAATGAGCGGTAACGAGGGTGAGAACTACCTGTGAAGAAACAGGTGCATTTCCGGTGACCAAAGATTTGCATCAAAGGTCAGCCCTAAGCCCTTATTACTTTACACTAATTATTAATGAATTAACCGTCATATTTAGGAGGAGGTACCTTGGTATATATTGTTTGTAGATTAAGTGTTGGTGGATGAATCAAAAGATGGTGTAAATGCAATACTTGAGAGATGATGAGAGGCTTTAGAATCCAAAAGCTTAAAAATAGCCGTACAAAGGCAGAATGTATGGATTGCAACTTCATTGGAAGTATACAAAGAGCATTTTGATATATATATATATATATATTGGCAGAAACCAGCATACCATTCTTAATAATGTAAGTTGGGGTGCTAAAGAAATCATAAATGGCCGCGTGTCCGAATCCCCCCAAGTGCAGAACAGAATTATTAACCATCCATTATCACCCAACAATCAAATCAACATCATTTAACCTCATAATGAATCTCAAATCTTCCAATTCCAATCAAATTGAAGCCACACAACAAAGAAGCCAATACACTTACACGATACTGATGGGTTTGACCGCAGTGTACAAGGACTCGATCACTCCTGTCATTCCACCTCGAACCTTCAAGACAAAAATATCATCAATAAACGATTAAGAACCAGAGGAATGCAATTGTAATTCAAAATCAAGGATGCACGTATTTTGTGAGAGAGGATACCTGTAAATTGGCGGTGCCGTTGAGGGATGCGGATTCCTTGGTGGGAAATAGAGGAAGTTAGGGTTACTACAATTTTGCCTTGGATGGGTTCCTGATGTGAAAGATTGGGATTATAAGCAGAACACCAAAACAGACGAGAGTGAGAGAAAGAGGCATGATGTGTGATGAGAGAGCTTCTTACATCAGGGCGATATACACGGTTTGAGCGGGAAAGTTTCAGTTCTACTGACATGGTGATGATGATGACGAAGAAGAAGAATGAGCCTGATCTGATCAATCTTGTGCGTTCCTTGGCGATAGGGAAGAGAGGGAGGGAGTTACAAGAAAATCACCTAGTAAACTCCATTCCAATGTGGTTGTAGATTTCTATATTTTTTGCTATTTTCAAATATATACCAAAATTTTTTCAAGATTTTCCGGAAAAAAGGATGCTATGATTTTCTTATTTCAAAATAAGTATCAAGTTTTTAATAGAATTCAAATCAGGAAGAAAATAAATAAAAAATAAAAAATAGATTTCAAGATAGGACTTGAGTTTTCCAATTTCATTTCAAATTGATGATGCCAAAATAGGATTTTGGACACCACCGGTCAAGTAATAAATGTAGTAAATGTAATAATTAGAGAAAAGAGAGAAGGAATTATAGTGGTTCGGTCAAGATGACCTACGTCCACTTCATAAAGGCAGAGATTGCCTGTGGTGTTTTACTTCATCAATGATTATTACAAACTAGAGGAATACAAGCGTCGAAGTGAATAAGAGAGATCCATCCTTTTCAAGTGCTGGTGGGGCTCCTCGATTTATAGTCTACCCTAACAGACGGGGACGACTCTTCAGCAACGTTCGTCCTTGGAGCCCTCGAACTGCCCTCCGCGCTGGAGGAGGCAGGTGAGGAACTGCCCTCGCGCTGGACGAGGCAGGTGCGATATTTCTCCGCAGGACCTGGTAGGAGCGGGATTGCTTCCGAAGCAACGTGGCTGCCCTGACTTGGTCTCTTCGTGGGCTTGGACCTGAGCTTCATCCTCACGGGTTGGGTCATTTGGGCCTGACTCATCATTTGCCTCTCAATGCCCCGTGCCCAAATAATTTTTTGAAAGGGGGGCATTGGTAAATTCAGGTCTCTTCTCCCTCCAAAATCTTTTTCCTCTTTTCCAGTTTTCCTGGTCTGGGCGAGCTTCAGAACAATCCTGGTCTGGGCGAGCTTCAGAACCCGGAGAAGCCAGATGGGCGACCGGGGAGAAGTCCTGGGCGCCCGGGGGAGTTATCCTGGGCGCCCAAGGAGAGATTGCGCCCGGGGAGTGATGGGCCTGGGCGCCCGGGGAGAGAAGGCTGGGCGCCCGGGGACTTGGTCGCCCGGGTCTGGGCACCCAGGGAGAAGGTCTGCGCCCGGGGGAGTTATCCTGGGCGCCCGAGGAGAATGTATGGGCGCCCGGGGGTTATTTGGCCTGGGCGCCCGGGGAGAAAGTCCTGGGCGCCCGGGGGTATTTGGCCTGGGCGCCCGGGGAGAATGTCCTGGGCCCCAGGGGGTTATTTGGCCTGGGTGCCCGGGGAGAAAGTCCTGGGCGCCCGGGGATATTTGGCCTGGGCGCCCGGGGAGAAAGTCCTGGGCGCCCAGGGGGTTTGTCCAGGGCGAGCTTCGGGCCTGGGCGCCCGAGGATGATGGGCGCCCAGGACTGAGGAAGGAGTCCCCAGCTCGACCCCCGCCGGGGGACACCCCCGGACCCCCTCTGCATAGCGCATGATATATCCCTTAACATATGTAAATTCCAAGACTCTGCCCCTCGGTAACTTCTGATGGGTCATCCCAGAAGAAGAAAAGAGAGAGCTTCGCAGGCTGAGGAGAGGGCTACGCCAGCTAGGAGAGGGCTGCGCCAGCTAGAAGGGCTTCCGAGGCTGATCTTTCCGCGGCTCGCGAGAGGGCGACCAGGCTTTAGACCGAACTCTTAGTAGCCTATGAGAGGGCGGCCAAGGCAGAGGCTGAGCTTGTGAAGGACCTTGAGAGGGCTTCGCTCAGTGAGGCTGAGCTTCTGGAGACCCGCGAGAGGGCTCACTGAGCTTCTGAAGACCCGCGAGAGGGCTTCGCTCAATGAGGTGAGCTTCTGAAGACCCGCGAGAGGGCTTCGCTCAATGAGGCTGAGCTTCCGAAGACCCGCGAGAGGGCTTCGCTCAGTAAGGTGAGCTTCTGAAGACCCGCGAGAAGGCTTCGCTCAATGAGGCTGAGCTTGTACAGACCCGTGAGAGGGTGATGCTCAGAGAGACCGTTGTGGAGACAATGACTGGGGCGGTACATGAGAGAACTGCTTTCCCAGATATTGTCCTCTTAGGCTTCGTGTTGACTGAGGGGCTTGATGATTGTAGTGGCAGCTCTTATATATGATATCGATGGTGAGTGCTCCTCGACCTTGGGCGCCATGATGATGGGCGCCCAAGTGAGGTGCTCCTCTACCCTGGGCGCCATGGTGATGGCGCCCGGTGAGGTGCTTCTCGCCATGGAGCATGCCTCGGCCAAACTGATGATGTCTATGGTGATGCTGAGGACAACTTTGAGAGTGATTAGAGGGCAGGGGACTCTATTTTTTTAACTTATAGCACTGATAAAAAATAATTTTATTAATCCATTGTTTAGTGCTACACAACATTAACAAAGTTGAAAAAACCAAGCCCCCAAACCCTCACTACTTTAACTCTCTTATGGTATTACTGGTAATTCATTTTCAACAGTTCGGCGTTCCCTGGCAATGTGTTCAACCACTGCATCGCGAGGAGTGAATGCTTGTCTGTCTCTCTGCGGAGCAGGACCGCGTTGGTCTCTGACAGGTAGCCTATCTGTCCTACTTCGCTTGCTTCTATCCTTCCTTTCCTCTCTGTCTCGCCCCTTCCCGTTGTCGACTGCTCTGGAGGACTCCCCTCGCCTGGCCCTTGTGGTATCTTCAGCATTTATATACTTCTGAACCTTTGTTAGTAGCTCGGGCATGCTTTTTGGCGGGCGTTTCATCACTGAGAAATGGAATCTCGATGAACGGAGACCTCCGAGGAAGGCTGTCATGGACACCTTGTCGTCAGGCTCTTCAATTTGAAGTACCTCCTCGTTAAAACGAGTGAGGTAACTCCTGAGGCTTTCATTTGTATCCTGCTTTATGCTGAGCAGGTGTGTGGCAGGCTTCTGGTGGCGGCGTCCTCCGATGAAATGTGACACAAAGGACTTGCTTAATTCCACAAAGGTGGCGATGGAGGTAGGGGCGAGATTGGCAAACCACTGCCGGGCGGAACCCTTCAGTGTGGTTGGGAATGCCTTACACATAATCTCGTCAGGGTTATTATGCAGCTGCATTTTGGTTTTATACGTCCCAGGTGGTCTAATGGATCATTTCTTCCATCAAAGGTCTCCATGGACGGCATCTTGAACTTCAGGGGAAGCGGGTAGTTCACCACATCGGGCTTGAACGGTGTGTCCGTTCGCCCGACTAGGTGATCCACTGTCTCCGGTGCCTTCGCCTTCATGGCGTTGTAGACTTCTCCAAGCTGGTTCTGCATCTCCTTGATCTTTTCGTCCCAGGGATTGGGAGCTTCCCTGGATAAGTCACGAAAATAACATCCCTCCTCCATGCTTTGGTTTTCACTCTCCCCTTCTTGGAAATGAGGACCCTCTCCATTAGAAGAAGAGGGAGGAGGTGGAAGTCCTCCAAGCTGGGCTCCACCGGGCACTCCATGAGGGGCGCCCTGGGGAATTCCTTGGGGAACTCCCTGGGCGCCCTGGGGAACTCCCTGGGCGCCGCCCAGAGGATGGGCGCCCAGATGGGGAGCTCCCTGGGCGCCGCCCAACCCCATATGGGCGCCGAGGTGGGGAGCTCCATGGCGTGGAGCTCTTGGAATTCTTTGGTGCGATGCTCCTTGTGATACTTCTCCAAATTGTGCTCCTCCTTGCCTTGCTAGCACAAGTTGTAAGATTTGCTGGTTTTGGGCTACCAGCTGTTGCATGGTCTCCAACATCTGCTGAGGAGTGGGAGCAGGAGCATTCGAGGTATGGTCATTCGGTGGAGGAACATCCTCTCCCCGCCTGGGGGAGTCTGGGCGCCTGGAAGGGCCTGGACGCCCGGAAGGGCCTAGGCCTGTTGGGCGCCCATCTTGAGTGAGATTATCCTCCGGTCGTCTTGCTGATTTTGTGGTGATCACCATAATTTCTGAAGAAGATGTGTGAAGTGAGAACTTTAGCTTTGATTTTCGTTTCCCACAGACTGCGCCAAACTGATGATGCCAAAATAGGATTTTGGACACCACCGGTCAAGTAATAAATGTAGTAAATGTAATAATTAGAGAAAGAGAGAAGGAATTATAGTGGTTCGGTCAAGATGACCTACGTCCACTTCATAAAGGCAGAGATTGCCTGTGGTGTTTTACTTCCTCAATGATTATTACAAACTAGAGGAACAAGCGTCGAAGTGAATAAAGAGAGATCCATCCTTTTCAAGTGCTGGTGGGGCTCCTCGATTTATAGTCTACCCTAACAGACGGGGACGACTCTTCAGCAACGTTCGTCCTTGGAGCCCTCGAACTGCCCTCGCGCTGGAGGAGGCAGGTGAGGAACTGCCCCCGCGCTGGACGAGGCAGGTGCGATATTTCTCCGCAGGACCTGGTAGGAGCGGGATTGCTTCCGAAGCAACGTGGCTGCCCTGACTTGGTCTCTTCGTGGGCTTGGACCTGAGCTTCATCCTCATGGGTTGGGTCATTTGGGCCTGACTCATCACAAATCATGACAACCAATGAGATTTGAGATTTTTTTGACTTTCCGGCGAATTTCATCTTTCTTATCACATCCTTTTTCTCTCCTAAAAAACACCCTTTTTTTAACTCAAGAAAATCAGATAATTACTTCAAGTTAATATTCAAATTAACTATCGATTAATTAAAGGTTACTAAATTTATTCAATCCATTTCAGATTTTAGGAACAAAAGCTTCACCTGTAAAAGGCAAGCTAGCTAGTGGCTATGCGTTGATGTGGAACCACGGTTAATGAAGACAAGACAACCTACATGGTTTTTAACCTAGTTAAAAAATAGCCATCTAACTTTGGCTTTATATCACTATTCTGCCAAAAGTGTCTTTTAATATCATAGAAATTGAAATCATCTAATTAAAGATCTTAGTTTTTGTGATTACATCACCATGAGTCTTATTATAATACCAACCCTTGGTTGAGGTAGAACCTAGATTTGAAGCGCCTGGCTCCTGTGACTCGGATTTCAAATATAGGTTTGATATATCAATGGCGGCTCCCATTCAAAACGAAAAGCCAATGACTCGTGTGCTTTTGTTCCAAAATAAGTTTATCACCGTTTTCCCCTACAATAGGAAAAGGATAATTATGTTCACCAATTGCACCAAGATTTCCTCTTTTATCTCTTTTTGTCAAATGTAAGAACCAGCAATCTAATGAAGTAATAGATTTGAAAAGAAATAAGTGAAAAATAATTAAAAAAAAAAGAGAGAGCAAGAGATCGAAAGGGAGAAGTGGAAAGGCAAATTTATTCCAAGGTAATAATAGCTGAATCGAAAATCGAGATCGGGAGATTTAGAAACGTACAAAAACCCAAGATCTGGAAATTGGAGAGGGAGAGGAGAAGGGAAAGCATGCACCCTGGCATAGACAATAGAATAGAAAGAAAAGCAGGTGTTGATGAAGATGAAGTATGTCCCTCAAAAGCCGAGCATTTATCGAGGAAGAGCAAAAGTCATTTCATATGGTATTTCATGAAGAAGAGATGTAAGTCGTGTAACCAATGAAGCGTTTCATGGACGGTAGGGTCAGTTACTTTTTTCAAACTGGTTCCCGATGAGGATGTAATTTCTATTTGAGTAAATTTGGGGGCAATCCGTGAAATTGTAAGACGTTCACTTTAATGAGTTCAAGTTTCTCTCGACGAAATAAGAAATTATATCACTCCAATAAATGGGCCTCATTGTGCATTTAGATAGAATCATGTATTGATAATTGTGCGTTTTTATACGGATCGTACTGTAGACCTAACCCAGGCCTAGAGGGTTAAAAAAATTAGAAATCCGAGGGCTTTCTGCTGTTAAAGCAATGGTAAAAGTAGCATTTGCGCGGTTTATAGCGGCGGTAAAGATGAGTTTGACCCACACTGTTTTTACTTCTTTTCTGCGTTTGAGGGACATATTTACCATCATCTTCTCTCGTTGCATGGCATTTTACTCCAAAGTAGGTCAAGCCAGCATAAGCTCAACCAGAGAACTTTACCGGTGTTATATTGGAATTGGGCTTTGCTCTTAGGCGCAGTGGGCAAAACCATAGCCTAACTTAAAATTTAGCCCGGCTAGCATTTTTAGTAGGAGTAAAAGTACATACAATTTTCAACTGAGACCGGCCTTTGCATTAATTTTAGGGCCATGGCTAAGTGTAGTTCTAAACTTAGGCCTAATAACCAAATGGTCCATGTATTTTACTCCAATAGGAGCAGTCAATCTTATGGGGGACCAATTTCTATTAGAGAAAATTTGGGGTCGCTCCATAAAAGGGAGGATATCTAGTTTAACGAGTTCAGATTTTCTCTGCAGAAAAAAAAAAGGAAAAAAGAACGAGTTTAGTTCAGTAAACCAGCCAACCAAGGAGTTAAATAGAAATCATGCATTTTTCATATGGACCCTGTGTGGGGAGATTTCCAAAGCTCCAGGATTACGCTAATCACAGCCATCAAATGGGACTAAGCATTCTCACGTGCCTCACGTGCCATCCGCGTGCTAACCACGCAGCCTCAAACTCACCTTGGCTACCAGGACAGAGGCCTCAGCCGAAGTCAGACAGGTCCGGGCCGCTAGCGCCGAGCTCGGCTACCCAGGTGCCCACCTCGGCTAAAAGCTCCACCTCGGCCGAAGGTGCCGGGACGAAAGCCGAAGCAAGAAGAGAATCTCCACTCGCGCCCTTCACCCCCCACGTCAGCGGACATGTGGAGGAATAGGGGCGCGAGCCAGTGAGACAAATGCACATCCAGCCGTCCATAATTTTCGCCAGATCCCTGACAGGGCGGCATCCAGCGGCTGTAGCCAAATCAGGGCAAGGCCCGAGGGTGGATCCGATGGTACCCCTACCGCCAAAGGCGTCCAACATGATCTGGCCCAACATGATGCGCATTTAATGCGATGTGGGCTGATCCGACTGGCATTAAATGCAAAGTGGGCTGGAATGGACCACATTTATTACTTTGTGGGCTGATGATGACTTCCCTATCAAGTCATGAGACCCACACCAAAATATCATCCAAAGATATCGTCCAAATCGTCTATAAATAGAGCCTCATTTCACATGCAAGGTACGGACAATCCAAACCAGAGAATCCTTACTCTGCCTCTCTTCCTCCTCTCATTCCTTTGTTCCAGTTCATTCACTGACTTAGGCATCGGAGAGCCTTGCGCCGCCCAGGCCAGGGTCCTCTGACCGTTTGCTCTTCCCTTTCAGGCTTTCAGGCAGCGGATCATCTTCTTCATTTGGATAAGTCCTGTAAGGCACCCAGATTATTGTGGGTCATAGTTTTTCTGCACCTACAATTGGCACCGTCTGTGGGATAGTACTATCCCAACCTTCCAAACCTTCCCAATCTTCCCAAAAACCATGCCTCCGAAAGCTAAGAAGGGCGGAGAGTCCCAGAGAGCAATATTCGAGCGTCCGGGCCCGTCGACGGACGTCCCTCCTCAGGGACGGCCCGGAGCGGACCGTGGCGCATCAGCAGGCGAGGAGCGCGTAGCCTCGCGACCCTTCGTCGAGATTCCCTTCCGAGAGGAGTCGAGACCTCGTGCTCTGACGATGAAGTCCCGCCTCCCCCACGGGACGAGCATCGACGTGAGCGCCCTCTCAAAGGCAAAGCTCCAGCAGTGGAGGAGCCACGCCGTGTGCAACCCCTTGATGCTGGAGGAGACATCGCAGCTCAAAACGCTCTCCTCCAGGACCAGGAGCGACTAATCCGCCAGCTCCAGCAGCAACTGAGAGCGGTGCAAAATACTCTCACAGGCAGCCCTCAGAGCCCCAAGGCGAGAAAAGAGTTGTCCAGAGCAAGGTGGTCCAGCCATCCCGAGAGGATCTGAGAGCTTTTCTGGATCAGAAGCGCAGCCATGCCTACGATGAGGGCTCGAGCAACACCCGTAGCCATCGTGGCTGCGACGGGCGAGCTCATAGCCACCATAGCCGAGGCCATGCAAAGCGGAAGGCAAGAACGCTGACGCCAGAGAAAGACGACTAGCAGGAGCGGCTCGACAAGCGCATCAAGCTAGCTCTCCAGCGCAACCTGGAGATACGGGACTAACAAGAGATCTGTTGCCCCACCGATCTGGGGGCCTCTCCTTTTACGCGGGACATCGAGAGAACTCCCTTGCCCAAGAAGTTCTCAGTCCCGCGGTTCGTCCCCTATGACGGACTGTCTGACCCGTCCGCTCACCTCCGTCACTTCTCCCAAAAGATGTCCATCTGGGGGAACGAAGGCCATCTCAACTGCAAGATCTTCTCCTCCAGTTTGAGCGACCTCCTTCTGAAGTGGTTCTGCACTCTGCCAGAGAAGTCTATTTCGAGTTGGAAAGAGCTCCAACTCTCTTTCCTGAAGAAGTTCCAAGCCTACAGCGCCGTCCCCAAGACCGATGCTGACATCCTCGCTCTAAAGATGAAGCAGGGCCGAGACCCTCACCTAGTTCGCTCGGCGATTCTGGGCAGTTTACAGCCAAATCGAGGATACCAGAGAAGAGGTGGCGACTTTCGCCTTCCAGAATGCCCTGTTACCAGGGCACGAGCTGCGGAAAGATTTATCCGGAGATCCCGCTCCCTCCATGCTGGCCTTGATGTCCCGATAAAACGCTATATAGCCCGGGAGGACGACGAAATCCGAGCTCGGGAGGAGGAAGGCCGGGAGATCGCAGGCCCGGAACCCAAGGAAAAAAGCAGCCAGCCCCAGCAGCGGGGAAAGAAGCCATACCAGAAGCAGGAGCCGAAGCAAGCCTGGGTCTCCAGTTCGGCGAGAGCTTCAGCGTCCAGGTCCGGGGGCAGCAGGAGGGCCAGACCTCCGTTCGACACCTACCAGACTATGAACATCGTCTTCAAGGAGCCAATCCATCAAGTTATGAAACAAAGTCAAGACCCAGCCATTTTTCAGATGGCCTCGTCCCTTGTCAGGCGATCCCTCCACCCGTGACCAATCCAGATTCTGTGCCTACCATAAGGGTAACGGGCGCAGGACCGAGGAGTGCAGAACTCTAAAGTTTCACTTGGAGAGGCCCGCCAAGGAAGGCCATCTCGCGGAGTTCGTGAAGGCAGGAGACGTCGGCAGCGGCGGTGGTAGCCGAGCTCATCAGAGCGTGGCCAGGGATCCAGACAGTGAAGACTCTGAAAAGATCTTCAATGTGATCCACCTGGCGCCCTCAGCTCCCTCTCCCTCAGCTCGAAATAGCCCTCTGGCTCGTGCCGAAGCCAGGCGGGCCTCGCACGGGAAGGAAGTGATGAAAGCCGAACTCGGGCCAGCGCCCAAGAAACCTCGCCGCGACCGACCAGCAATCTCATTCTCAGACAAAGATCTGGAGGGAATCCAGTTCCCTCACAACGACCCTCTGCTCTTGACCATGAAGCTGAAGGACTTCACTGTGAAGAGGATCCCCGTCGACTCCGGCAGCTCTTCCGAGGTCCTCTACTATGAGTGCTTCAAGAAGATGAACCTCTCAGAAGCCGACCTCACGGAGGTCCGTGCGCCCTTGCTAGGGTTATCCGCCAAACCAGTCTATCCCAAGGGTAAAATCACCCTGGAAACCCGAGTGGGCGGAGCCTCCGTGTTGGCCGACTTTCTAGTCGTGGACGCCCCTTCTCCCCACAACGTCATCCTGGGCAGAACGTGGCTCCACAAGTTGGAAGCAGTCCCCTCTTCCCTCCACCAGAGCTAAAGTTCGTACTCGAAGGCAAGGAGGGCAAGATGGGAGTGGTCACAGTGGAAGGAGATCAGCAGCAAGCTAGGCAGTGCATGCTGGCCGTAGTCCCAGCAGAGAAGGAGCCAGAGCGCGTCAACCTGGCAGAGTTCGAAAAGGTTCTAGATGAGATCGGCTGAGATCCTGACAAGAAAAGTATAGAGGACCTAGCCGAAGTCAGGCTCGACTCAGCAGACCCTGACAGATTTTTTCTGATTGGCACGCAGCTGCCAGACGAAGAGAAAGCTGAGCTCTCAAAGTTTCTAATGCAGAACGTGGATGTCTTTGCGTGGACCCCGAGCGAAATGCCTGGTGTCGACCCCGAGGTCATGTGCCATAAGCTCAATGTGGATCCCAACTACAAGCCAGTGGTGCAGAGAGCCCGAAGGACGGGGTTACAGCAGACAGACGCGACAGTCGAAGAGGTCGACAAGTTGCTGGAGGCAGGCACAATCCGGGATGTTCAGTACCCGGTCTGGCTGGCCAATATGGTGGTGGTTAAGAAAAAGACTGGCAAATGGAGGGTGTGTGTGGACTTCACCGATCTCAACAAGGCCTGCCCTATACATAGTTTCCCCCTTCCGAAGATTGATCAGATGATCGACGCCACCGCCGGCCACGACCGAATGAGCTTCCTCAACGCCTACAGAGGCTACCATCAGATCCCGATGTATGAGCCAGACGAGGAGAAAACCGCATTCATAACCCCCCGCGGCACTTATTGCTACAAGGTCATGCCCTTCGGGCTGAAGAACGCAGGGGCAACATACCAGCGTCTCGTGACAAAGATGTTCCAGGCTCAGCTCGACAAGACAGTGGAAGTCTACATTGACGACATGGTCGTTAAATCCAAGTACTCTAGCGACCACCTGGCTGATCTGGCCCAAGTCTTCAGCATCCTTCGCGCGTTCAAGCTCAAGCTAAATGCTTGCAAGTGCGCCTTCGGCGTGGCTTCTGGCAAGTTCCTCGAAAGCCTGGTAACGCGGAGGGGAATAGAGGCCAACTCGGACCAGATCACTGCAATCTTGGGCATCTAGAGCCCATCTACAACAAAGGAGGTCCAGAAGCTTACAGGCATGGCTGCAGCACTCAATCGCTTCATAAGCCGATCCTCAGATAAGTGCCGGCCTTTCTTTCAGCTTCTGAGAAAAAATTTAAAATTCCAGTGGACCCCTGAGTGCGACCAAGCGTTGGCAGCACTCAAAACTTATTTGTCTTCACCACCCTTACTCTCTACCCCAACTCAGGGGGAGATTTTGTATTTATATGTTGCGGTCTCGGATCATGCGGTGAGCTCCGTCCTCATCAGAGAGGACGAAGGAGTCCAAAAGCCAATTTACTATACAAGCAAGATCCTGCTTGATGCCGAGACCAGATACCTTTTGCTGGAGAAGCTCGCACTGGCACTCATCAGCGCCTCCCACAAGCTCTCCCATTATTTCCAATCCCACACCATCGTGGTGATCACGGAGCATCCACTCCGTTCCATATTCAAAAAAGCTGACTTTTCAGGGCGAATCTCCAAGTGGGCAGTCGAACTGGGGCAGTATGATATTCAGTACCGTCCCCGGACTGCGATCAAAGCCCAGATTCTGGCAGACTTCATTGTAGAGTTCGTCTCGCCAAGCTCGGCTCCGACCCAGCCCGGCATGGAACTGGGGGGCGTAGGGCATGAGCCTGAAGTCACTGAGGTTGAACAAGCTCCCGCTTCGGCATGGAAGGTCTTTGTTGACGGTTTGTCCACCTCCAAGCGAGCTGGCACCAGCATAGTCCTCCAATCGCCAGTGGGACTGGTCATAGAGCAAGCCTTCACCTTGGACTTCAAAGCAACAAACAATGAAGCAGAGTATGAAGCACTGATAGCAGGGTTGAACAGCGCCCAAATCCTCGGAGCCCAGCACCTGGTGATCTTCAGCGATTCGCAACTGGTGACTAGCCAGCTCGCTGGAGACTACCAGGCCAGGGACGACAGGATGGCGGCCTACTTAGTCCTCGCGAAAAAACTACTCTCTCATTTCCAGACAGCCGAGGTCAGGTAGATCGCCAGAGATACCAACACGCACGTTGATGCGCTTGCAAACCTGGCCTCCGCTGTCGAAGCAGGAAAGAAAAGGACTGTCGAAGTTGGATCGATATCAAGATCAAGCCTAGAGCTCCACTCACCTCGGCAAGTCCTTTGTGTTGATCTCGGCCTAAGCTGGATGGATCCGATCATCTCTTACTTGAGGGACGACCAGCTCCCCGAAGATAAGAGTGAAGCCCACCGAATCAGACTCAAGGCAGCTCGATTCTGGCTATCTCCCGAAGGCAAACTCTACAGAAAATCCTTCACGGGTCCCTACCTCCAATGCGTCATCCGAGCAAGGTGGATAACTTCATGTATGAGATCCATGAAGGAATCTGTGGCAGTCATATCGGAGGCCGATCACTGGCCTACAGGGCAATAAGCCAAGGTTACTGGTGGCCCTACATGCAGAAGGATGCGCAGGTGTACGCCAGGAAATGCGAGAAGTGCCAGAAGTTCTCCCACTCTCTTCATCAGCCAGCGCAAGACCTGAGTCCCCTCTCTAGTCCATGGCCCTTCGCTCAATGGGGGCTGGACATTGTGGAGCCTCTCCACCGAGCTCCAGGGAATAAGAGATGGCTGATCGTTGCGACGGATTACTTCACGAAGTGGATAGAAGCTGAGCCGCTGTCCTCCATCACTGATAGGGACTCCAGAAACTTCATGTGGAAGAACATCACAACGAGGTTCGGCATCCCCAGAACCCTGATTTCGGACAACGGGACTCAGTTCGACTCCAGATCCTTCAAGGACTTCTGCCAAGTGCACGGCATCAGAAACCATTACTCCACTCCGGCGTATCCACAGAGCAATGGCCAGGCTGAAATTTCCAACAAGATAATCCTGGACGGGCTGGCGAAACGGTTAGACAAGGCAAATGGGAGATGGGTAGAGGACCTTCCCAGCGTGCTATGGGCATACAGAACAACTCCAAGGCGATCCACCTCGGTGACCCCTTTCTCTCTGGCTTATGGGATGGAGGTGGTCATTCCCTTGGAAATTGGCCTCCCCACCCTGAGGACAAAGCTGGTCGACCAGGGCCGAAACGAGACAAACTTGGCAATGGAGCTGGACCTAGCAGACGAGCGTCGAGAAGCAGCAGCCCTACGACTGACTGACTATCAGCAGCGGCTAGCCAGAGGCTACAATGAAAAAGTCAGAGAAAGAAGTTTTTTCGTAGGAGAGCTGGTTCTGAAGAAGACCCTGCCAGCTGACAAAGATCCAAACGAAGGAAAGCTGGCCCCAAACTGGCATGGCCAATTCAGGGTGGTCTCACTGGCAGGACGATCCTCTTACAAGCTCGAAGACTTAGAAGGAAAGCCGTTGCCGAGACCGTGGAATGCATCCCACTTAAAGAAATTCTATTTCTAAAGATGTAACATGAGTCTCAGAATCAATGAAAGCAGCTTTTGCCATCAGTCTGTGTCATCTCTTCTCATCTAAGTTCGGCAGCTCTAGGTCCTTGACCCTGGAAGAGACTTCGGATTCATACATCCAGTCATTTCCTAAAGTTTGGGTCCTTGACCCTGGAAAAGGCTTCGAGTTCATACACTCAGTCGTTTCCTAAAGTTTGGGTCCTTGACCCTGGAGAAGGCTTCGAGTTCATACACTCAGTCGTCTCCTAAAGTTTGGGTCCTTGACCCTGGAGAAGGCTTCGAGTTCATACACTCAGTCGTCTCCTAAAGTTTGGGTCCTTGACCCTGGAGAAGGCTTCGAGTTCATACACTCAGTCGTTTCCTAAAGTTTGGGTTCCTAACCCTGGGAGAGGCTTCAGATTCATACATCTAGTCGCTTCCTAAATTCCGGGTTCATACACCCCTCAAGATCGTTCCCGAACTCAGGGTCGCACAGCCGAGATCATCAAGACTCTGGTTTCATCTCGGCAAAAGACAGTTCGTCTCGGCCAATGCTGGTCCATTTCGGCCAATGACAGTTTCCAAAAGAAAAGAGCAGTGCAAGCACTGAAGTGCAAAAGAGCAGCACAGAAATACAAGCATCGCAAAGCAGTATAAGAAAAGTAGAAAAGAATACAAAAATACTGTACACAGATTGTAAGGGTCACAAACTTGTTCTTTTTATTCATTGTAATTACTTCATTACATGGGTTACAAAAAAGAGACCAAATACACCAAGAAGGCTCGCAGCCCTATGAAAGCAGAAAAAGAAATAAAGACTGGGAGGCTCTGATCTTCACTGACTCTTCAGTCCGGTCTCCAATGCCCAGAGCTCTTCAACGCCCTCTAGGTTGCAAGCTTGAAGACTCCGATCCTCGCTGGTCCACTGTTTGGAGGCTTTGGGGGACTCCGAATCTCACTGAGCTCTACAATACCTATGGTCAGTGAGACCAAATTTTGCAAACAAGGGCCCCCTCAGCTCGAGGACGTCTCGATCCTGCCCGCCGCTCGGAGGTCTTGATATCCTGCAAGAAGATCTGCGGCATGCTTCAGGGGCATGGTTTCACGCAGGGTCCTTTGGGATGAAAATAAGACCCCCAAACGCACGGGGTGCCACCAACCCACGATTGCAAAGATTCCAATTCAGCCGCGCCGGAGGGGGTTGGCCGTGGACCCGCGTTCAGAGAGCGCGTAGTCCACGAGGATCGTCTTCAGAGAGCACGCAGACTACGACAGACCTTCCGTCTTCTGGCGCAAGGATTCCCCCTGGATCAAATGTTCCTAACGATCTACCAAACATGGCTACCAGGTTGTTTATATGAATTATGCTATCCTAGTTCTTTTTTCTCTCCCATGGCGAGCCTACCACTCCTATTTATAGGAAGAAGGAGGGCCCGGTCTTTGAAGGAAATTTTGAGGCGAGGTCTCCCACGCCTTACGTGAAGTGCACGTCTTCCTATATGCTGACCAGCGGTTCCGATGACACCACGTGGAGCCATCCGCTCGTTTTCCTCATTAGTCATATCACCACACTTAATGCTATTTGTGGTCTCCAGAATACGGAGAATCGGCACAGATAGCTATGAAGATCGTTCGGTACTCTCTCTGACTCAAGACTCACACGTCAAGTCACATTAAAGGCACTCAGCCAGACTCAAGCGTAAAAGAGCCAGATTCAAAAAAGCAAGGGAAAAAGAGAAAATGCACAAGTAAAAGAGCCCTGTTTTTTTAAGGTAAAGGATATTACAGGGCTGAAGGTTACATACAAAAAATAGAAAAGAAAAATTACAAGGAGCAAAAGCAAGAGCAAGGTGTAGCTACTGCGGCTTCGGTGACTCCACCAGTATGATCACCGGCTCTGATGAACCAGCGGTCTCGGCTACGACCGCGGCCTTGTCTCATGCATCACCGGTAGCAGGGGCAGAAGGAGCTTCGCCTTGGGGCGCGACTGGGGCATCACCGGCAGGCGGAGCAGTTGGGGCAACATCCGAGGCAGGGTCAGCTGCAGGGGCTTCAACTGGGGCACTCTCGCCCAAAGGAGTAGAGATCGGCTCAGGGACTGGGTCCGAGTACTTCGGCAACTTCCGATAGACCGGGTGGTCTTCGGGAACCCCCGCACGCCTCAGTGCGGCCAAGCACCCTTCCTCGAATAGAATGGAGGTAATCTCCTCCACCCGCCTCTCATACTCCTTAG
The DNA here is from genome assembly GCA_012931725.1 of Litsea cubeba. NCBI lineage: Eukaryota > Viridiplantae > Streptophyta > Magnoliopsida > Laurales > Lauraceae > Litsea > Litsea cubeba. Next base: position 85,587,136 of record CM022945.1, read on the forward strand.
TGGCCTGGTCCACCCCTTTTTGAAAAGAAGACTGAGCCTCAGACAGCAGAGAAGCCTTCTCCTTCTTCAGCTCGGCGTTCCCTGTCTTCAGCTTCTCTATTTCAGCACGACCGGCCAATACTTCGCCACGCAGCCTCGTCGCCTCAGCCGCCGAATCAGACCTCGATCTGGCCAGCTCCGACTCCAGTTCGGCAATCCTCTTAGTCTTCATCCAGATGTCACCTTTTAGCTGGCGGGCCTTCGACGTGAGATCAGTAACGCTGACCAGAGCTACTTCCAGCTGTGCGGCTGCCTCGGCGCTACCCTTCTTCAGCTCTTCCAGCTCCTTCTTCAGCCTGTCCCTCTCAGACTCCAGCTGGGTGACCTTCGCAACGTTCCTGTCACTCCTCTCCATCACTGCCAACAGCCTTTGCACGTTCTGCAAAAGGAAAAAAGTAAGTCAAATAAAAGCAGCCGAGCTAAAGCACTTGAAGAAAGGCGTTGAAGATACTTACCAAGAGATTAGCCTAAATCGCCGAGACCATCAGGCTCTCATTGTCATACCTCGCGTGCACTTCCATGTCCCGCGGCAATGCGCAAGCTTTCGCGAGGGCTCCAATGACGTCGGTGTTCCCCATCAACCGGTCATCGACGTTTAGAGGCTTCCCGGGCTGCGTCTCCATCTTGGGTCGCCATGTCGCCGGGGCAGTGCGAGGTCCAGAGGCCGATCTGGACCCTTGCCCTACCAAGACGGTGAGCTCGCGGGCCGCCCCGCCAGTCACCTTGCTAGCCGGCGCACTCTTCTCAGGTGGAGCCTTACCCCCAGGAGCTCGCGCATGAGTCTTACCCTTCAGAGGCTGTTCAGCCCCCGAGTCTTCTCCCCCGCCTTGGACTTCTTCCTGGGCGGGGACCCCTCCCTCGAGTCGATCCGGCGAGCGCCGCCGCGCTCCCTCGCTTGGTGTGGGGGCAGGAGCAGAAGTGGCAGCAGCACCCCCCAAGCCCGAAGTCGCGCGGGTGCTGGCAGACGAAGGTGTCGTAGAAGAAGAGGATCTTTGCCTGAACTTGGCCGCCAGATCCCTGGTACCAGGAATTCTCGAGCTACCCTCCATTCCTTCCTCCTGGTCAGACGAATAGGCATCTACTATCTCCCTCAGGTTCGGCGACCCCGAGCTGGAAGAAGTGGATGCCTCAGTGCCAGATGCAGCTCGGCTCGCAGCAAGGTCGATCAAAGGGACCTCCGCAGGCACGACCAAGGTGACAGGAGGATGATCAAGCTGCGGCTCGTCCCCCGGAGCTGCTCTAATTCTCCTATAGTGGCCGCGGTACCTCGGCGTATACCCTAACAGCTTCCAAGCCGATTTGGTCTCATGCCCTTTATACCTCTCGACCTTCTTGTGGTCGTCGACGTTCTTCCTCCAGCCTTCGCTCACAGCTCGGCATCGCCTCGCGTGCAGTTCTGCGCCACAAACAACAAAGGGTATCAGCTCGGCGACATAAAGGTCAAGCAAAATAAACAGAGAAAAAAAGCAGTGTTTACTTGGGACGGCTCCGAGGTGGCGAGGGACCATCAGTCTCCTGTCCTCACCAGCACCGAATTCCCAGTCCCCCGACACACAGAAGAGGTCCTCCTCGGCGTTCTTACTGGAATCCTCCAGGGCCAGGACGAAGCCTATTCGGCGCTGCTTCACCCGGAGATAGTAATTGTCTCCCCCAGCTTTGCAGATGTCATAGACGTCCTCGATGTCATGGACACCCAGGTTGGTCCCCAAGATCTCGTTCAGCTTTGCCGTGCCTATAATGACTTTGAAGCCATTGGGCATCAGCTGGCACGGGGTAATCGACCAGACGCTAAGGCAAGCCCTAAGCAGGGGGTGCAGAGGAAATCTGACCCCACCCTCGATCACGGAGATCAGAGGGAACGGCATCCAGCCGCTGGACCAGCCGCGCGTGGCATGGTCGATGGGATCCCCTGGCCTGAGGCGAACTCCCTCCGGGATGCTGTAAGTAGCCCTAAACCTAGCCATGCCCTCGTTTGTATCTAACCGAAACCTAGGGGTGCCCATGTCTAAAAGAAGAAGATAGCGGAAAGAAACCCTAAAGGTGGAGAAACCCTAAAAAACCAGACAGGGGCACGAAGTTACTTACAGAAGCAGGAGAGCGAGTCAAGAACAGGTCTGGGCGCGTCCTACGGTTGTCCTCGCCAGAGAAATCTCGAAGAGCAGAGCAGAAATCGAAGGCGAGGGCGAAGAAAATCAGAAAGAAGACGACCCTATTTATAGAAAGAAAACCCTCTTTGGGCGCCACTTTCGAATTCGAAGGGATGGATTTCGCAATCCGCGCCTGTTCCATCAATAAGACAGCGCAATCAGTGAAGAAGCTACACGTGTAGCCGTCGGTCCGCTTCCCAAGACGGACAGGACGAAGCATTTATTGCCTCAGAAAAGTTGAAGCGACATCAAGCAATGATCGCTGCATCTCCAGACAGGTTCTCTAGCTTCTGACCCCTAAAGGCTAGGACGCTTAAGATGTCAAAAGCTAGGGGCAATTGTGTGGGGAGATTTCCAAAGCTCCAGGATTACGCTAATCACAGCCATCAAATGAGACTAAGCATTCTCACGTGCCTCACGTGCCATCCGCGTGCTAACCACGTGGCCTCAGACTCACCTCGGCTACCAAGACAGAGGCCTCAGCCGAAGTCAGACAGGTCCGGTCCGCTGGCGCCGAGCTCGGCTACCCAGGTGCCCACCTCGGCCGAAGGTGCCGGGACGAAAGCCGAAGCAAGAAGAGAATCTCCACTCGCGCCCCTCGCCCCCCACGTCATCGGACACGTAGAGGAGTAGGGGCGCGAGCCAGTGAGACAGATGCGACATCCAGCCGTACATAATCTTCGCTAGATCCCTGACAGGGCGGCATCCAGCGGTTGAAGCCAAATCAGGGCAAGGCCCGAGGGTGGATCCGATGGTACCCCTACCGTCAAAGGCGTCCAACACGATCTGGCCCAACATGACGTGCATTTAATGCGATGTGGGCTGATCCGACTGGCATTAAATGCAAAGTGGGCTGGAATGGACCGCATTTATTACTTTGTGGGCTGATGATGACTTCCCTATCAAGTCATGGGACCCACACCCAAAATAACATCCAAAGATATCGTCCAAATTGTCTATAAATATAGCCTCATTTCACATGTAAGGTACGAACAATCCAAACCAGAGAGTCGTTACTCTGCCTCTCTTCCTCCTCTCCTTCCTTTGTTCCAGTTCATTCACTGACTTAGGCATCGGAGAGCCTTGCGCCGCCCAGGCCAGGGTCCTCTGACCGTTTGCTCTTCCCTTTCAGGCTTTCAGGCAGCGGATCATCTTCTTCATTTGGATAAGTCCTGTAAGGCACCCAGATTATTGTGGGTCATAGTTTTTCTGCACCTACAGACCCTATACGGCAGATTCAACCGAGAACTAGAGGCGAAAAAATAAAAATATGCAGGTTTTCCTTCGCTCATAGTAGAGGAAAAGTTGCAAATGCAGCTTTACCGCCGCTTACAACGGCGGAAAACTTACAAATGCAGGTTTCCTCCCCTCGGAGTGGAGGAAAACTTATGAGTGTATCTTTACCACTGCTTAGAGCGGCGGCAAAGCTGCCGTTTGGTCCCAGTTCGTTCCGGTGCTATTTTCCTTTTTTTTTCTACTTATGGGGACGTGGGGCCACTTACCCTTTGTATTTTCTTCTTGCACACCATGCACATATCATTATAGTGGGGCATAGCCCCTGAATTAGGCCGATCACATTTTTTATAACCATCTTAATGATGCATCATTTGATCGACGGGTTCATTTTTAAAATGGCTAAAACTTGTTGGCCATTGATAAAAGGGATTAGGATGATTACATGGCCCATTTTTTATAACAAGAAGGTCTCAACCAGATTAAGATTTCCTCGCCTAGTCTCATCCCCAACTAGGCCCCACATGCATCAATGGGTGTATTTAGCCTCGTGCGCACCAGATGACCACCAATCAAGGTTGTTTTTTTTAACAAAGACTGGTGGCTGGGCTTAGTCTCTTCTTTTAAGAAAGACTGGCATTAGATCTCATGTAATGCGAAGGTTAACTCATGAAAGCTAAATAATTATTTCAAGTCAATATTCAAATTAATTATCGATTAATAAAAGCTTACTAAATTTATTCAGTCCATTTCAGATTTTAGGAACAAAAGCTTCACCTGTAAAGGCAAGCTAGCTAGTGGCTATGCATTGATGTGGAACCACTGTCAATGAAGACAACCTGCATGGTTTTTAACCTAGTTAAAAAAAAGAGCCATCTGACTTTGGCTTTATATCACTATTCAGCCAAAATCGTATTTTAATATCCTAGAAATTGAAAACATCTAATTAAGGATCTTAGTTTTTGTAATTACATCATCAAGAGTCTTATCCTAACACCAGGGGTGGAACTAGGGGGCTGACATTGGCCCCCGCGCCCCCTGGCCCTCCATCACGTGGCCATCCATTGGATGGCCCTTCCATCATTTAGGAATTTTTTAAAGATGGTATTGACTCTTAGAAAAATGAAATAAAAATATTGCTGATTTTAGGGAAGACTTAAAATAAAAAAGAAAGAAAAATAAAGGAAAGGAGAACAAATAATTTTTCATTTATTATAGTTAACAATAATTTTATAATTTTTTATATTTTTAATTTCTATTCTTTTATAGGGGTGCCGATCATGGTTAAATCATCAACCATTGATTCATTTCTTCAAAGAAAAATCGAAGTAAAAGATGAATTTATTATGGATTATTTAATTGTATATCCTGAAAAAGGAATTGTAGAATTTTCTTGTACTCAATAGTACTTGATGATTTCAACTCAATGAAAGAATGTACAAACAACTTCAACAATTTTGTTATTACGTATTTCATTACTAAATTTTATAAATTATTTTAAAACATAATTTTTAGGCCCCCCCTAAACAAAATTTTTGGTTCCGCCCATGCCTAACACCAACCCTTAGCTGATGTAAAAGCTAGATTTGAAGCATCTTGTTCTTGTGACTCGGATTTTAATGGCGGCTCCCGCGCAAAACTAAAAGCCAATGACTCGTGTGCTTTTGTTTCAAAATAAGTTTATCATCGTGTTCCCCTATAATGGGAAAAGGCTAACCATGTTCACCAAAGCACCAAGATTTCCTCTTTTTATCTCTTTCTGTCAAATGTAAGATTTTTACTCTCTCTCTCTCTCTCTTGTAGTGCAAAAGAAGGTCAAGCCCTTTAAGGCAATGAACCGTTGTATTGATTCTTAAGTGGTCTCAATTTGGCTTTTCTGCTATTGATTATATGTAAAGAACTAGCAATCTAATGAAGTAATAGATTTGAAAAGAAATAAGTGAAAAATAATAATAATAAAAAAGAGAACAAGATATCGAGAGGGAGAAGTGGAAAGGCAAATCTATTCCAAGGACCGAGATCGGGAGATTTAGAAACGTATCGAAAACCCAAGGTCTGGAAATTGGAAAAGAGAGAGGAGAAGGGAAATCATGCACCCTGGCATATACGATAGAACAAAGGAAAAACTAGCATTGATGAAGATGAAAGTCCGTCCCTCAAAAGCTGAGCATTTATTCGAGGAAGAGCAAAAGTCATTTCATATGGCGTTTCCTGAAGAAGAGATATAAGTCGTGTAACCAATGAAGCGTTTCATGAACGGCAGGTGTGTTACTTTTTTCAAACTGGTTTCTGATGAGGATGTAATTGCTGACTTGGCTTATGAAGGGTCATGAACGAGGTATTATGTTCTAACCATTTTTCGGCTTTAAAGAAGACGTGAGCATCTTTGGGTGTGGATTTAATACATGGGTGTGGATTTAACCAACGGTTGGGTCTAGTATAACAAGCGAACCTCCTTTTAATACATGGGTGAAGATTTAAATATATTTTTAGGGCTTCGGCTGGTCCTTACTTTATGGGTTGGGCATCCTTTTTGTTTCATCTGGGCTTCTTTATGTGGAGATATATAATAACATGTCATGGTCTCGCGTGCCCTAAAAACTAATGAAACTTGAGGTCACATTAGGGCTAGTTTTGCACCATTTCTTAAAGATAATTTTATAATTTTAGATATCGAAAACTCCGAGTGCCACTTGGGTGGCTTGTGGTGGGTTTCCCACTAAACTAAAGTAGACTCAAATTCTATAAGGACAAATCCAATTTCATTTAATTGGATTCAGCCTAAATTTCAAAATGACCAACTCACAACCCATGCAAATTGACCCACGTTAGACCTATTGGCTGTAGACCACGAGAAATCCAATCTCATTTGTTTCTCTTAACCCAACTAAATAAAACTACATCATTTTCTTATAACTGACATCTTAGGATCCCAGCCGCCCCCATCTCCTTTCTATTTCCTCGACCCATCACCTTTCTCCATCTCTTTCGTCCTATTCTCATCTCTCTTTCTTATCCAACCACTACATCTCTTTACTCACGCTCCAAAGCCAACCCCACAGCCAACCTCCCTCCTTCATCACAGCAGCCAACACGCCACCTTCCTGCATCATGCCCGAGCATAACCAAAACCGAAATCAAACATAGCCTAATCACATCCAAACAACTCACCTTAACTTTTTCCATCATCCGCGCCCAACCTAACCCAGTCCGCCTTCACAGTACCCATATCCAACACCATTAAAAACGAAACCAGCCTCACCACCTGCAAACCTTCACCTGGCCAAACCCGTCATCATCCCACTCCTCAACGAGTCAAATGAGCTAGAGCACATCTCTTCACCACAGACTACTATCACTATCTTTGTTTGCTCCTCTACCTTCACTATCTTTTTCTTCATAGATATCCACTTCCCGTAATCATCCACGCCATCCACAGGGAGAGGAAAAAGAAAGAAAGAGGAAGAGACTCACCGGAAAACCCCAAATCTCACTGAAAAAGCCTAAATTTTCGCCAGGTGTCCTGTTTTGAAATGAAAGTGGAACACTTAAGTCCTATTTTGAGATCTAATTTCTTTTGTCCCGATTTGAAAACTGTGTAATAGTTGAACCCTATTTTGAAAATTACCCCACTATCTAAATTTTCCACATTTCTTTGAATTGGGTTCTTTTGGCAGAATTAGTGTTGTAAATGGGTATCTCTTCGATTACTTGGAAATTTCGACTCGTAAAAAATCGGGTCTAGATCCTATTTTAGGATCCGATTCATAAACGGGTTCAGGTCTGGAATCCAATTTAGGTTCTGATTGATAAACGGTTCCGGTTCAAAATACATATAGGTTCCAACCTGTGGACCCAGGACCTGGCATATGAGCCTTTGATATTGCAAATTGTACCTCAAAATCAGCTTTTTTTTAGACATTTTTATGTATAATACTGGAGGTAGTAGACTTCATGCACTGTTATAAGTTGAATGATATGCTTATTTTAAGAAAAAAATGAGAATAAAGAGAAATTAGAATCGATTTTAGAACTAGATTTTAATCCTTTAGTGGACCCGGTTCGGGAACCGGATCCGAGTTTTCTTATTAGAACAGGGTCTGGAACCAACAAAATAAGTTTCGAGTCAAAATTGGATCCGGAATTGTTATTTAGAAGCGGGTTCGGGTCTGTTATGGTTTCGATTCGAAACCGTCCTGTTTGCAAGGCAGAATACCCTCTTTATAAAAAAAAAGTTAGGGATTGTCTCATTTCCTCGTTATATTTCCTTTCTCCCACTTTTCTCTTCCTCTCTTTGACTCTTTCCCTTCATGAGCAACCAACAACACCAACCAAAATCATTGAGAAAATGAAAGATATTTAATTTGATTTTTTAGTAAAGTATGCTAGGAATATAAGACTGTCATTAGAAAAAATTGCCTACAATTCCATACTTTCCCTCCAACAATATAAATGGAAAATCAAAATAAAGTACCCATCTAGGAAATCTAAATCATCTTTTAATATTGTCCTTGTTTTTTGTCGGAATTGATAGAGAGGAGATTTTGGGAATTAAGACTTCCATCGTGAAAAAACATGATATGCCGATAACTCTCTGATTTCCATACTCTTTGCCCCTTTGGCACCATTGACTAGTTCTTAAAGTGTACTTCATGAGCATCTTAGTCATTTAAAAGAGACAGATATAAATAAGTGGCATGTTACACTGGGGCTACAGGGGAGTTTACCCGGCTTCTTTTTGGGCCGGAAGGGATTAGTCCAGCCCAAAAGGTTGGGAACCCTCCGATAGAAAATAAATAAATAAATGAATAAATAAGTGGCATGTTTGTGTAGTTAGATTTTATGGGAAAATGAGGATTGCAAAAACGCTTTCTATGCTACGGTAAAATATAAGCGACTGTTTTTTTGCGAGAAGAAAGCACAAAGATGAGCAAAAATCTCTGCAATTATGTAGAAGAGCTTTTTTCTATAGGGGCCCATAAAATTTTCCTGCAAATGAGGAAAAAGTTTGAAAAAATGTTTTTTTGGCGAGCACCAAAGTGTTCATTAAGCATAAATCTAGGGCCGACAATTTAAGGCCTAAAGCAACAATCCTAAATAAAGCCAAAGATGGATTTTGGAGTTAAAACTATGGCATAATATGTTGTTCGGTGATCAAATTGAAACAATAGGTGATCCACACGCCTATAATGGAAAGAACCCATCTCATGCATCATCTAGCTATGAACAAGCCCCACCAGGAATAGAACCCGTTAAAGTTTGATGTAGAGAGAATGAAAAAAAATAAAAAAATGCAATGAGATACGGAGGAGGAGGCTAGTAGCTCCTAATCTCGACGCCTCCAAGTTGCAGGGATGGCAATTGTAGAAGTGCAGGTAGAAAGGACTTTTAGAGTTAGGAAACACCCCTTGGATTAAAGTGATTGGAAAAAAAATATAGAGGACATTGTCCTCTTTGGATTCCAAACAGCTCAGATGCAGGGAAAAAAAGGTGCAAATCAAAAGATTTTCAGAACTATTTCTCAATGGTGAAAACATGGATTATTTTTTTGGAATGTGAAAGGGCAGCATTTGTTACGAGGCCTTATTTTTTTGGGGAGAATTAAATCACGACGATTGTTTTTATGAGATTTGAAAAGATTACGGGGCCTTATTTTTGGGGATGGAAGAACACGATGGGCAGTTACTTTTTTTTTGGGCCCTAAAGCAAGGGCTTTACTGACTTTATGGTAAAGTCGACCTTGCATAAATCACAACTTATATTATGTCTGTTTGAGCAAGTAAACACATGGCTCACTGCAGTTGGACTAATGGGCCTTAGAAATTAAGACCATGAAAGAGATTTATTTAATTATTCATCAAAGTTATTGTGTTGTAGGCAAGTATCAACGGTAAAAAAATGCAATTTTTTTTTATAAAGAAAAGCCAGTTTTCCTAGTTTAAAGAGGAATAGGAAAAAGGCGGTGGGTGGCGAGGGTCAATTGCCAAAAAGGATCCAATTGATTATTTTTTTTAAGAAACTATACATTATTTTGAAACAAGAAATCATGGCATCCTTTTCTTAAAATCCTGAAAAAGGTAACTAGGGATATTTTTGAAAAATTCTCCTTTTTTCCAATTTTGTAATGTTTAACCCTATCAATGATTCCCTACTTTTCATTGAAACTTTAAAAATTTAAATGCCTCTATTTTTGAATTTTTATAAAAGGAAGACTTGATTTTCTTAATTTAAAAGAATGTCTAAATTTCCACTCTTCTTTCAAATGGGTCCTGTCTATTGACCTCATGCTAACAATCTTTTCTCATATTTTAGAATGACATTTTGGTAATCAGAGGAGGGAAAAAAATCCAATGCAAAAAACTTGGACTTTATTTAAAATAAAGGATTTTACAAAAAAAAAAAAAACACATTAGATAACCAGTGGCCTCAAAAGATCATTTTAACCCCCATTGCACCAGATCAGTCATTTTTCACGAAATTGTATTTTTTTAGCACTTTTAACTAGCGTCCGTAGCGACCCTAGTTTTATAACGTTAAGGGTCGCTAGGGACCTTGCTGTGTATACGAAAAGTAGAACAAAAAAGGGTTTTTTGTCTCTCTTTCGTTGTCAACGGGACAAGTCTTCTTCCCCAAGCCGTCTGCGCCCAACACCGACGCTGTGGTCCCCTCCCTCGTCAACGTCCTCTTCCTTGCCCTCCTACCAACTGTGGTCACCTCCCACATCCTCTTTGTCAAAGGTATGGGCTTTTGGATTCTTTCCTTTGGCATTTTCTGAGTCGACTGCGACGTTATTATCGTCTAGGTCATGTGTATATTGCGTCTCCGTGCCTTTTGTTTTGGTTAATGTTTCCTCGTGGCTTTTGTTTGAGATCTTAGTGGCCAACATATGTGTTATACACTATATGAGGGTTTGTTGATTCAAGTAGGAGGATTTGATGTATTATACATTTGTTTGTAAAAGATCATCTGTTTAGTTGATTATAGAATAATGAAATAATGGTTTGATGTGTTCTTTTTGGGTTTCTCAAACATGTAGTCTTCTAAGGTTCATTGTTTTGCTGAATTGAGGAATGTTATAAAAACATTCCACAAATTAAGAAACTCATGCTGCCTTTTAAGTGTTTGATGAAATTCTTGTTAGAAGAAATTGAGGTATAGTTATATTTTGAAGATCTTACTTAGTTGCAACTAATCCCATATTAGAGTTTTTCAAACATGTAGTCCTCTATTAAGGTTTTGGCTCCTCATTCACCCATTTCTCCAACAATAATCCTCCACTCATTTCCACCTCAGCCTAGCTAGAAATAGATAATAGAGGTAGAAAATGACGTTACATGTGCCCAGCATGCAAAGAGCCCTATAGTAAGTAACTTCAACTCTCCTAAAAGAGGTGCTAAAATGGGCATTATAAGCAGCTGCATGGAAAATTCAATTTCATTTAATACTTGAAGAAGATGCACATAAGATGACTTTATCACCTTTTATTGGACCCCTGCACCAAAGGGATGGTTTGGCAAATAGCACTATTTTCTATGTTTTCATTTTTCAACCTCCACTGTCCTTGTTGAGAGCTGTCCTTTTTTTCTAATGTACTTCTGGCGTAGTGGAGCTCATGGTGGGTACCAGATGATGATGGCCTGGATCTTGCACATGTTCCACAGATCTTCTATAATTGCCTTAAAATAAATTTACTTACTTTGTCTTGGTTATTAGTTAATTCTGGAATCCTTATGATTAGGATGAAAACTTAAAACATAGAAGGGTTTTGTAATCAATCTACTTTGAGAAACAACACAGGCATGAAGATTGATGGTCTTTGGTCTCCTTACCTTAGTTTTCTTTCATTCTTTCAGCTCTCTCTATCTATCTTATAACAAAATTGTTTCTTTATATGTTAAGAATGATGGTTCCAATGTGTGTTTATGTATTTTGATATGTTAATCTAGTGTGATATTAAAAAAACCGTTACAAACAGATCAAGACTTTCATATAAAATGATTTTTTTTTCTCTTGTTCATATTGTTATAGTAGAGTTTAATTCAATGAATAATAACTAGCGTTACAAACAAATCAAGACCATTCATTAAAGACACATGCCTTTGTTTCGTGGAGAACATTAAAGGTCATATGATACTCTGATTGGGGCAGAGCAATGGAAAGGTGAAGTTTGTACTTTGCCATAAAACATGATTTTCTACTTTTGATAAACCCTTTTCATGTGACAATTTCTTCATGTGACCATTTTTGCATGCATCTCATTGTCTTATTCCCCCACAGCATCCCATCATAAAAAAAAAAAAAAAATAGACAGATGGAGAATTGAAATCAAAGTGTTTGTGTTTTCCTTTTCCTTTCCAGTATAAATGCTTTTGCCATGATAAGAAGAAGAAATGTTGTATTTTTATCATGGCTAAGATAGAGATTGTGTGCAAACATCTTTGATATGAATTTTTATGTTTTTATTTTTCACTAACATTGATGTGAGAATAATATGGACCAAAAGAAATGTCAACATACATTGGAATTTTGGGTTTTAGAGAAATTCGTAGATAATGTAGAGAAAATGATTTGAAATGAGTTATGTGATTAGAAAAAAAGATAGAGAATCATATATGATAAAAATATTTTTTCTTTGATTACCACTTGGGTTTGTTGTAAAATTAGCAAGATTAATCGAATCAATGTTATCAAAAATAATTGTACCACTGCGCGCCAATAAATAGCCCTACTTACCAGTCAACTTTCAAATGGACTTGTGGTATTGAACAAATGTTCCTCTTGCAAATTGGATATGATCATTGAAGCATGTTTGTTATTACTGATTTAACCAACTAATATTAAATGTTTTAATGTTGCAGTATTACTTCGGATGTTGATGTCTTAACAATATTACATTATGATGGTGATTTTCAATCTGATCTCAAACGTGCTCAATATATTGGCGGAAGACAGAAGATGAGGCATCCCTGGAAAACCATAATATAGTGAGCTTGTGAATGTGCACTCGAAGCATCAAACTGGGAAGCAAGTAAGCAACCGGGCAGGCCAAAGAAAAATATGGTTCAGGTGGAAGATCGCAGCAGCATCAGAAGGGTTGTAACCTGCTCCAATTGTAAAGAGAGGGGACACAATCGGGGGACCTGCCGTAATCAACCCGTTGTTCAGTAGAGGAACCAGTTTTTTATTTTTTGCTCTCTTATGTCACATGTAATTTGATGGGTTTTGTTTATGTATATGAAGAATATAAATTGTATGACATGTAATTGACATTTTGTTTCATAAGTTTTTTTATGGCTTCTTTTTGCATACAAACAACAATGTAATCATAATAAATGTAATGACATGTCAATGACATTTTGTGTTTTTCAGATGTAATGATCCATTTGGCATCTTCTTGGTTATTATTAACATCATAATTTCCCTCACTTCGTTGGATCAGGCTCTGCATATATTTATGTTGGAATGGACCTGATTTGCCCATCAAAACTATTTCAGATATGCACTATGTTTTAATATATAAAGGTCGCGAGGACTCTTATTATAAGTAATATAGGTCGCTAGGGACGCTGGGAAGGAAACAGATGATGTTCAATGGGTCCTTAGCGACCCATATATATAATTAATGTGTTGCTAGGGACGCTGGGAAGGGTTTATAAGCTATTGCAAAGGTCGTTAGGGACCCTATTCTGTAACTAATATGGGTCGATGGAGACGCTGGTAAGGATCTCGATACTGTCGTATGGGTCTCATGGGACCCTCATCTGTAACAAATATAGGTCGCTAGAGACGCTGAGAAGGTTTTCTATTTTTAAATCATGGTGGATTAACATCAAGCAATTATTTTTACAATTATGGACTCATGCTTGCCCTGTACAGTGATGTACATTCTTCCAAAACAACAAGTTTATTAAATCATACATCAACCTCAACTTCAACAAACAGGATCCAGCCAAACAACGATTTCATTATATCATTTTCACCCAAAATAACAAGTTAATTACATCATACAGGAACTTTAACTTACACAAAAAATATTGTAACGCCCCAATTCCGGATACCGAGAAAATCGTCAAAGTACCGAAATTGGCGCGCTACTTCCCGGAAAATCCGAGAACTTCCAAGATCGTAGGTCCGCAGTGAGGTCCAATTTAAAACTTTTTCATCAACATAATAACAATGGTTAATTGCGGAAGCATGATAGTATAGCGGAAGCCATATCAGAGATAGCGGAAGCATAAGGTATCATCCATGTATCAAATATAAATGGGCTGAAGTCCAGCCTAAATGTGACAATGATATAAAACCAAAGTTAATTACAATAATACCCTCTCACTACAACAAACTCTCTCAAAAATCCAAAACAAAGATATCACTCAACCCCAGGTGTAGGCTCTCCAATCACCGGCTCGACCTCATGGTCGGCCTGTCCCCATCCGTAGTCGCCTGCTACGGGCACCTCAACGAGTGCGAACGCATCGCCCTCGAACTCTGGGTCAAGACCTAAGCACCAAGAGTGGGTCAGATCTAAAGATCTGGCAAGTCACAATATGCAGATAATATAGAATGTATGCATCAAAATGAGTAGAGACATGTATAAGATTAAGAGAGTAACAAAGGTACATATGCTATGCAGTCGTGCAAGATAACAATGTAGAATCATAATAAGCATAACAGTAATAAACCTACACAATATGGCACATCCACATAAGCTGGTCACCGCGGGATATTATGCCGCGGCCCTCCCATACTGAACACAGTCGCGGTAGGGATCCTAAGCTAATGCTAGGGATTACTAACCCCGCAAAATATCATCAACATCATCCACAACGACCGGAACCGGCATCACACCATCCGTCCCAACAGTGCTCATCATGATAGCCACACAACAAATCTCAATAGCTCCTACCAGTGATGATCAGTCCAACTGGCTGAGCTTAAATCAACTCAGTGAATGTCTATGCCGACTCGGAAACAATAAAGGTCTGTGTCTGTCTAGGCTTTACCTTGCGTGAACAAGGTCCTAACAAAAGTCCCTAAGAGGTCTAAGTACTCAATATAAACAGTGGATCATAGTCCAAGTCCAATTCCTTCATTGGATCCATACCAAGGCCCACCAAATACATGGCCTGATCTATAACAGTCCATATGAGATACAAGTCCATGTTCAATGACATATGATCCATTTACAACCTTAATGGGTCAGAAGCCCATACAATCTAACCTCTCCATTCTAGGGTAATTCACATCCAACTTAGGCCATAAAAAGGGCCCGCCTAGCCACAGACACGGGTCAATGATCCACCCAATCAGATTACCGGGTCACCTCTAAGTATTCCTAGGTTTAGGTCCTCCATTTTCCATTTAATTAACAGGTATGAGCAATAATAAGGATAATAGAGTGATAGTCAAAGTATGAGGGAGATGAATCTCCAAGTACACGAATCATAAGGAGATAGCAACAGTCCAACCTAGATAAATGGTCCATTCTCGGATACAGGTCCATCTCAGGTAATTCGATCTTTAAGTGAAACCACAGATGCTAAGGAATATTGTGTTTGGTGCTTAGAAGTTATGTGCATCATTTGGTAACGTATAAAGGTCGAATCATCTTAGATTACATAACCTGGACTTTAATTAGTGGACCCTACGAGTCAAGGTTGAGCCGTACCATTGACTCGTGGCTGGCACAGTGATGGAAGTCTATTTGAATGGTCAATGGGTTCTACATATGATTGCAACAATGGAATTTAGAATCTGGGGATCGTCACTGTACACAGTGTGCTCAGCCGACCTCCTGGCCTGGGCGGTCAGCTCGGCACACTGGGACCAGAGAAGGAAAAACACCCTACAGGCAAAGCCTGTTTGTTCAGAACTTCCTGTGAGTTCGGCTAACTCCCTGGCCTGGGTAGTTGGCCGTGCACACTAAGAATTCTGGCTAAAGGGAATGTCCCAGGTTCTATTCTCCTTTGTTGAAATCCCGCCTTTTTGGAAATCCATCTCGGAGTTCGGCTAAACACTGGAGCTCAATTACACTCAGCTGGGTCACTCAACTCAGCTCGGCAAGGCCTAGCTCAGTTCGGACACCCAACTGAGTTCAGAAAAATGCATTGAGTTCGGCTAGGTATTGAGGTTGGTCAAGCTCAGCTTGGTTTAAGCTCTGAGTTCGGCTAAGCTCGAAGTCCGGTCTGGCACGGAACCCGGTCTGGCGCTGAGCTCAGCAAACGCTGAGTTCGGCCATAACACTGAGTTCGGCCGTAACACTGAACTCGGCTTTGAGCACTGAGCTCGGCCTAGACACTTAGCTCGGCTAAACGCGAATCTCATCCTAACCATTATGCTCGGCAGAACTCTGAGTTCGGCTAGTGTTGAATCCAGCCATCGCTGAGTTCGGCTAGTACTGAGCTCGGCAGTTGCTGAGCTGCGCTAACGCTGAGCTCGGCAGTTGCTGAACTGCGCTAACGCTGAGCTCGGCAACCGCTGGGCTCTGCAAGTGCTGAGCTCGGCAGTTGCTGAGCTGCACTAATGCTGAGCTCGGCAACCGCTGGGCTCTGCAAGTGCTGAGCTCGGCCATCGCTGGACTCTGTCCATCTCTCCTATCAGTGTTGTGTTCTGTTACAGAACCCAGTTCTGCGACAGGACACAACTTCTCTTCATTAAGCACAGGAATGGGGTCCACCTCTGATCAAAATCCAGATCAAGTAGCACCCCATGGTCGCACAGGCCCCTCACATAGACGTAGGGTCCTGATCTACCAAGGGTGGTCCTACTTCGATTCCGATCACAACACAACGAGGTGGGTTCTCGTCATTCCATCTCCGGAAACTCATTCCCGTGACCCAATTCTTCTGGGATTCTCCATAGACCATTACAGAAGCAAAATAAATCATTCCTACATCATCCACCCATCATCAACCGGCCATTGATCATCCAAATGAGGTAATCCCATCCATCAATGGCCAAAGGAACCAAACAAACATGCTCAAGGATCGATCTAAACAAATATATTACAAATTGGAATTCTACTGCAAATCAAAGGAAGGAAACATGCAATCTAGACTACCAGCACAGTGCACTTGCCTTGATCGATTGAAGGTAGAAGGAAAAGAGAGAAAACCACAGGGAAAAAGAGAAAAGGTCTCGGCAGTTGCTCCTACGGTGCAGGTCGATCTCGGCTGGCCTTCTGTTAAGGGATTTCTGGGGCGAGGAAGAGAAAAGAGAGATTGGAGAGGGAGATGAGGGTTCGTTGGAGAGAATTGGGAAAGAAGAAGAAGAAGAGAGAAGAGATTGAAACTTGAGAGAAAGGAAAAAGGAGATGAACAGTAGTTGTTTGGGCAGGGGAGGGTTTTGTTTATATAGGTTGGGTTTTTGGGTTAGGGACAAAATTGCCCTTGGGGTTAGAATAGGATTAGGGTTAGGGTAGAGGGTAATTGGGTCTTTAGGTGATCTTCTAGAAGATTCTTTGGTGCAAACCCCCTATGGTAAATACAAAACTCTAGCTAGGGCCTCTAACAAACTCCCTAACTCTAAAAATAACAAAAGACCCCCTATTGACTCTACTAATTACACCACTAGTCTAACCCTAGGAAAATACATAACTACCCTCACTAAGCCCCATAATTAGTATAATTAAAATACTTAGGCTAATATATAGTATTCAAATTCACATTGAGGGCCCACCAGGGGTGGGGTCTCACAAATATTATTCCAAACATTACAACATTTTCACCCAAAAGAATAAGTTGATTACAACGATTTTAGCGAAACATATACTGTTAAGGGCTTGATTTCATCCGTAACAGAACTTTACACAGTTGGGAGGTTGGGGAGTTGAAGCCTGTCAGCATTCAGCAACCAGTTTCTCTTGAAAATCTCAACCAAGATCTTCCATCGGTAACACGGAATGTCAGTTTGGGTGAACCTTATGGGGCGACGGTGTATACAGTGCTCTGCGTATCCAATCGCAAAAAAACCACAGTCCGTCCCATTTTGCTGATATGAGAAGAGTGAAATGATTTTGCGCGTGTAGAATGTAAACAAGGGTCCTACACTCTTTTGCATCCCAAACTTTGGACATCCGGGCCAAAAGCTGCATCATCTCCTGTCTTCTAGTTCCCTTGCCACCAACTCTATAAACGAAAATAAAAGAGGCAATTTACGTTAGAACAAATGAAGTGAAACAGTAGAAGATGTAGACAGTCAGAACTTAATCAAGACACATTCAAAAAAGTGTACATATTGATTAGAGTTAAAAAGAGAATGAAGACCACTGTAAATCATCACATTCATTAATGAGATGAGTAACTGTTTTATAACTTGCTAAGCATTGTGGAAAAGTATTTTACATATAAAGATTTGGCCAATAATAACAAGGTAAAATTTGTTACAATTAGGCTTCCTTATAGATACATAAATAAAAAGGTGTGATGCAAAAACACTAAATAGCATGCTTGCTGATTGGAAGGTGTGATTGAAACTGCAAGTTGTAAATTGTAAACTGTTTGTATTCAGGAACATGAATGAAAAATTCCAAAAGGCTAAAATAACAAAGTTATGTATAACAATAATCCTAGATTAGACCTAAAGTTGTAAGTTGTGAACTCTCAATGTTGCATCTTCTAGTACTATGTATCAATGAGATAGGAGATTCAATAGCAGCTAGGGATTGATCCCTTTGATTATAGGTCAACACTCCTGTACCCTACCACTGTCCAAACTAGGAAAAAAAAGTTTACACAAAATAAAAAAAGAATGGAACAGCAGACATTTTTTTAATCAACCTCATCACAGCTACTTTATCCACAATTGTCATATAAGATGTGCAGAAGAATACAATACATACAGGAATATCAAGATGAGGAATATATATGAGTCTACCTATTCCAAAATTCAGGAAAAAAAAAAGGATGTGATACATGTATCCTATCCAATACTTTAGTGAAATAATGTTACTTTCCAAATACATGTATCCTATCCAATACTTCAGGCTCACGTGAGTGTTCACCTTCTAAACAAGAATGATTGCAGCCCCTTAGATTTCTGTTATTAGAAATGTGAGAACTCTATTTAATACAAATCCAAAACACATAATAGTTTTATATCCTTGAACTGACTTTAGAGTAGTTTTCTTTGTTGACTTTGTCATTTTCACTATTCTTCTCTTTTTATTAATATTTCTTACATTATCTTGTTCTCACTTAGCATCCCTTTCATGATATTATAAGTGGCACATAAAGGACTTTACCAAAATTTTAATATCCATCTTCAACCATGTTGCCACTTCCTGCATCACATAACATCTTTATGATCAATCAAAAGAAGGGCCAGAATGATTGGGAAAGGTCTCACAGAAATTGGTAAATTCCCTCACTTGAGCTCATATGTAGTACTCAGTTGTCGTGGACCACTGGTTTAAAACCCTTCATCAAAACAGGATGCCAAATTTTCACAAAATAAATGCACAAGAAGATTTAAAAATTAGGAAAGTGTTTCAAAGAAGAACTCATGTAACAAGCCAGGGGCTTGGGGTGAATCCCAAACAAAACATGAAAAGATCTATAGTTAAAAGATGAGGAAAGAAGAAGGAAAGGGGTTTAAAGCAAATCCAACAAGAGTTTTTTTTATTGCAAATAAATAGTGACCGGATGTTATTAAAGAAGCCAAACAGTATAAGAGACATGACTGTAAATCCAAAAGCCCCTGATAAGCTAAAATCCAACTACAGTTGAAAAACTTAATGGTTAGTTTTCATGAGTAGAAAAATTTAATAAAAATAAGGTATTTTGTGGGGGAATGGGGAGACAAGGGGGAAAGAGTTGGAGGTAGAAGTTCCCATGCTCACCTAAAATAGGAGTGAAATGAAACTCTGAGATTGAATTTCCAGAACCTCTAAATGTCTCTCTCTTTCCAAATGATCTCAATGAATAGTTTAAAGCTGAATATCAACTTTGCCACCATTACAATATATGATAAGAAACTATTAACTGCAAAGCTGTGAGTAGAAAAGTAGCTTCTTTGTTTTGAACAAGGAGAATAAAAGTAGGAAGAATAATAAAAGAAAAGGAAAGGAAGAATTAAAACACAATGGAGAGAAAGAAAAGAGAGAAGGTCATCTTGATTTTCCCTGTGGATTTCCCCAACACATTAAAGGATTCTCCACAAAAAATAAAAAAAAAAAAAAAACTCATGTTATAGTCTGAATCCAACTGCTTAGCATGCCTTGAACTCTCTATTTCTCCACACCCTTGAAATTTGTAGTCACCCATTTGTGGTTCCATATCTACATCTAATTCACACTTATATACAAACATGACGCTTTCCCACCATTTCTCCGCTATATCTCCATAGATTAAATACTCATACAAGCTTTACATCAAGTTCAGCTTTCTTGATAATAAAATAACAACAACAACAACTTGTATCGACTAAAATCTCTCATCACCCTTCCACTTCTGGGCAAGAACTCGAGCAACAGAAGAAGAAACATTGCACACATCTTATTTCCACAGTGACCCATCTCGCTTCCCTTCACGTACAAGGGTTTTCTACACAAATCTCATGCTCTGGATCGGTAATACTAGCATGGCTTGAGATTTTACGAACCCATTTCCTATACATTCTTGCTTACCCATTTGGGCTGATATTATGCTGAAGCAGTATTGGGTTCTAATAAATGATTAACCAGTTCGCAACATTTACAGATTTCATTGAAAATAATAGAATCCACCACTCTAGGGTTCTCTGCCCATTTTCATCCAGAAAGGGGTAAAGCCATTTTTAGGGCATTTTTATTGCTATCAAGTAGTGCTACACAAGGAAGACAAAGAAACCCTTTTAGAGAGGCGATTATCGAGTGGAGAGTAGATGTCTGCCACGAGGAAACATTATCCAAAGCAAAAGGCATGTTGAAGACCTAGACGACAAAGGAAAGCATACAAAAGCACATACCTTCGACAAAGAGAATGTGGGAGGGGACCACAGTTGGTCGGAGGGCGAGGAAGAGGACGTTGACGAGGGAGGGGACCACAGCGTCGCACAAGGCGCAGACAGCTTGGAGAAGAAGACATTGACAACGAAAGAGGGATAAAAAATCCTTTTTTGTTCTACTTTTCGTATACACCGCAGGGTCCCTAGCGACCCTTAATGTTATAAAACTAGGGTCGCTAGGGACGCTAGTTGAAAGTGCTTGCTAAAAAAAAATCATTTCGTGAAAAATGATTAATCTGGTGTAATAGGGGTTAAAATGATCTTTTGAGGCCACTGGTTATCTAATGTGTGTTTTTTTTTTTTTTTTTTTGTAAAATCCTCTTTAAAATAAGAAAACATTGCATCCTTTAAAAAACAAATTGAGAAATGTCAGGGATGCATTTGAAACTTTCCCCCTAATCCACATATCGAAGTCGAAAGGCTGCGATGACGATAACAACCGGATCTTCAATATCTCACGATTAGCTAGCTCGACATGTTCTTCCGTGCTCTCGCAGCCGCTATGCGTGTCCTCCGTTTCCCGTACTCCTCCATCCCCTCTTCTCGAAGAACCACAATACCACTCTTCCCATCTATCGCTTCCGCAACCGTTCCCGCGCCCGATACGATACAGACCCCGATACCGGGACCGGAACCGAAACCTTGGCTTCTCGTTGGACTCGGCAACCCTGGCAGGATCTTCCGTAAAACGCGTCACAACGTACCAAAAACCCTAACACAAATCTTTTCTCGTTTCATTTCATTCTGATTCTATATGATTTCCTGGTACTTTCTCTGTAGATTATGCGAAAAGAACAGAAAATGTCCAAACATGCTCTTAAAGCTTCTATGGATGCATTGATGTGATTGATTTTTGTTGAAATACTCCTTTTTTTTCAGGTTGGTTTCGAGATGATAGAGGCTATAGCTCAAGCGGAAGGGATATCAATGAGCAGCATCCAATTCAAGGCTCTGTTTGGAAATGGTTTGCTGTTTGCACATCTTTATTAACTGCACTGAGTTTAGGAATTTTTGCAATTTTTTTTGCTACTGCTGACACTAGGATCATGTATACTTAAAATCTGATTGTCTGATTTTCTGATTCACACTTGTATCACCAATAAATTGATACATATCCTTGATATGAGCTGTTATAGGCTAATATGGTTTGAAATGATCTGATATGGGCTATTATTTTACCCTATTAGCTGAAAATGTTCTCATGCTGATACAACCAATTTGACTTATGCATATGGGCTGAATCAGCATATGTATCAGTTTTTCATCTGGCCAAAATAGGTTTCAGCATTGGCAACACACTCATGGTTGAGTAGTGTTGGCGCCTTTGTCTACGTGATCAGGGATTGATCCTTGGGTTCTCAAGTTAAGGTACCACATCTGGACCAGTGACCCAACATAGCAGAAAAAAAAAAAAAGGTTTTAGTATTGATGCTTGAAACCATGTTCTATCTGGTTTGATAACAAGTTGAGTTTGGCTTCAAGGTCTTCAAATCAATACCTTGTCTGGTGTTAGTATATAGATAGAAACAGTATAAATAGCTAAACGCCACTATAAATTAATTGCTCTTTTGTCTCTTATGTAGGTTTAATTGCAAATGTCCCAGTTATGCTTGCCAAACCACAGACTTTCATGAATGCAAGTGGTGAGTCTGTAAGTAAATTGATCTGTAAGGACTTCCGTTGCTGTCACGACCCAGTCCCGAGATCTGATTAGCTCAGACAAACCCCGAGTCGCGATTGCATACTTACTCCCGTAAATTCCGAATTAACAAAGCTAAGATGAAACTCACAAGGGATCATAAAAATTTATCCTGTCAACTGTATACAATTGCGGAAGATATACATTGACAAACATTTGCGGAAAAGTACTTCTTTACAAAACGTAAAGTTCATATATACATGTTTCTATTGTAATCTAATCAACCATTGCACATTTAAATACAATGCAGGGAATATCCATTATAATTCCAAACTATTAAACAAAAATCTTCCAAATATTTCCAAAATGTTTCTATTCAATTCGTACTCCGATATCACGTCTATTCGATTAAACCTCCTCTGCTGATGGTGCGGCAATTGGGCTTGCGATGTCGTCAATAACACCGTGAACACGACGGTTCAACAACGTATATACAGGTCTATGATAGTACATGCTAAAATTCTATACAAATCAATTATATAGAAATCTGTCAATTTACCAATTTAACAGTTCTATATAATTCAATACAATTCAATAATGAATAAATAGAAATAGTGGAGTCAAGTAATAATAATTACTTAAGACAACTACAACAGTATTCTATTATGACATTTCGAGTTATTAACCAATAAAACAATTCTAGATAATAACAATATCAATATTTGATACAGTGAAGGCAAGTAATGATAATTACTTTGTGACTATTATCACAGTATCCAATTCATTTCATTTCGATTCAGTTCTTCCAACGGAAGCAGTTTGATGTATTCGTAAACACAAATACTAGTCAGTTATTCATTCATTTATATTGTCCCAGGCTCAAATTAGACGGGCGTACCATTCAAGAACCTAAAGGACTTTCACTTTCTATTACATGGCTTCTCAATTGTTTCCTTTATTGGCTGGCAGAGCCCGCAGGCATCTAGCTCAAGCTTCAAGGATCAATAATTTATCACTTACGTGGAAAATCTACCAGTATCTTGATCAGAGATCACTGGCATGTCCACGGAGCTCCGGAACGCTCCCACATCATCTACTGTAGTAGGAATTACACATTTCTTGTTACCTTTAGTAATTGTTCATTCAATTCATTATCATTACATTATACGAAGTTATTCTAACTCTATATGAGTAGTAGCTTGATTCAGGTCAGCTCTATACGAGCTTCTCATTCAAGAATTCCTTATATGAATTCAATATGAATTCCATTCATTAATTCAATACCTTGTGTGAGTACATCTCAATAATGAGCTTAGGAAAGCATTTTGTCAAGGTAGCTTAATGATGAACTCAAGAACTATAACATAGTTTCTTGTTACTTTTAGTAACCTTATATTCAATTTATTAATTCAGCGTACGAATTAAGTTCAACTCTATACGAGCTTCACGAAGTCAGTCCATTATGTCAGTATAGCTCAATAATGAGCTCAGGGAATCATAGTCTAGTGTTAGACTCAGGAATCAAATCAAATCAATTCATTATTCCCATGTATTAGTTCAATACAGCTCAATAATGAGCTTAAGAACTACAACACCATACAAATTCGGGAATTTTATTCAATTCTATCCAATCCTATTCATACTTCTAAACCAACAGTTGAGTGAAACTTACGTTATCCAATGCACGTGTTATCCTTGATGAACATCACTCTATATATTGAATTGTGCATTCGAAGAACTTAGTTTACACCTATGAAGGCTTAGACATTAACAAGAAACAGCCTGTATAAATTAGGCTTCGAAACAAGGAAATCAGATTCCAAATCTGAAAATTCCTTCACTGTCGGTCAGCTCGTCGGTCAGCATGTCGGCCGACCGACATTACGTCGGCCCGAATTCCAGAGACATGAAAATCCCTGGACTTAACACTGTTAGTCACGTCGGTCAACCGACGACATTCTGTCGGCTGACCGACAGGAGTCGGTCAATGTCGGCTCGCTTCACGGTTCGAAAACCAGAGAGGCGAAGTTCTGCACTTATAACATCGGTTGGCTTGTCGGTCGACCGACAGGCACCCAGAAGCTCAGTTTTGAGCTTCAGAATTTTTGAAGCCAAAACCTGGGATTCGTGCCAAATGAGTTCTAACAACTCTAAAAACATTACAAATCATAGAAAAACATATATACTTGCCTCTATGAAGATTTGATGAAGAAAACCCCTTGATAGCTTGAGTTTTGAGATAAAAACCCTTTGAATCCAAGCTCTTTGACTTCACAAATGAAAACCAAGTTGGGAAAGATGAAGAAGACGATGTTGCCTCTTCAAAAACGACCTGTAAGCTTCCAATCTCCACTCTTGATGTAAGGAATGGAAGAAAGAAAAGAAAATAGGAGAAGAAAGAGGAAAAGGAGGCTAGGGTTTGGAAATGAACTCATTGAAGTTCATCCTTAGCTTTATAAGCTATATTTTGCATTGAAGCCCCTTCAATTCTTACTTATTACAATTCGAGTCAAATGAAATGTTACTTGATCCGTTTCTCGTCAGACGAATTTATATCTATTACGAAAGTTACCGTACTCGTCGAGATACACGTGTTAGTATCAAGAGTATCCGTATTTAACAAAATACGAGGAAATCCGTATTTACATAAAAGTCCTTCAATTCCGTGTTTGAGTTCAAAACTCCATTCATTTCATTTACAATCCTTAATTGCCATTTCATTAAGCCGAAATCATTCAATTTAGGCTAATTCAATATCAATTGATCATTTTCCTTTATTAACCTAATTAAACATGGTTGATTAGCCTTAACTCATATTAATGAGAGTTAATCCTGATTAACTCGGGACGGGGTCTTATAGCTGCTTTGTTGTTTCGGCAAGCAGCGACTTTTATTGCTATCTAGTATTCATATACATGTATTTATGGTAATTTACTATTGGTTTTATTTGTGAAGGTTGGGTCTCTAGTTTCATATTTTAACATACCGCTGAATCAGGTGCTGCTGGTAAGTTATTATATTCCCTTCATTAATTTTCCTAATGTGAATTGATACATACACCACACCTGCGTATATATCATTCATTATTTTCTTTTACACAACAATAATATTCAAATTTTCTCACATTGATCCTCTATGTTATGGTTTTCTTCTATGTAGGTCTATGACGACATGGATTTGCCTTTTGGAACATTGCGTTTACTACCAAAAGGTGGACACGGTGGCCATAATGGGTATATATGTTTTTTCTTAATGTTTCCTTAAATATTATGGTAGATGACATAAGTGGTCATTCACATCGACATTCTTGTGTTTGGCTTTGAAGGTAAAGCATGTGGGACTCTAAAAGAAAGTGGAGAAAATAAAGCTATTTTTTAAACATTAGGTGATCCAGGCCAGACCCATGACCCATGGTTCGACTAGCCCGTTGGGCTAGTACATAGCCCAGCAGTACAAACTACGACCACATTGATTAGGAGTTTGAAATGAATGGGAGTCCTTAATATAGTTTGATTTGAATTGTTTCAACAAATTTTTAGAAATTTAGTTTCCTTTAAATCAAGGCGGATTTAGGAATTAGAGCCCTATTAGGAAAGGGATGTCGAAGTACTCCAACCCTTCCTATCTATATGTAAATCATTCATTGGGAGAAACAACCTTTTGATTAATTGAATGAAGAACTTCTGTTTGGTTGTGTGTGAGTTTTTCTTTGGTTTTGAGATTGCTCATGTGTTGAATCCCTTGGGGATTCGGCCAAGCCTCTTTTGGGGCTTGGTCCATCTCAGAATGCTTCTTGAACTTGGCCAAAACCATTTGTAGAATTGGTCCTTTTAACCTTTCGTGGATCCAGGGCCGTGTCAATTGAATTTGAAGCCACATGGACTCCAATCAATGATCTGTTTTCGCTTGTGCATTCTTGACAGAATGATCTACATCGTAGGTCAGTTCATTCTTCACTAGGCATTATATTCTCTTGTCCTTGCATCCAAATCAATGAGAGACATTGGACCCTAAATGAAGTTCAAAGCTTTTGTATTAGGCTTAGAGCTCTCTTAACTCACAATGGTAGATCAAATACTTGGGCCTTTGAAAATAGAGCACAGATCAAACTAAAAACATGCCCTGAATGATGCATTTTGACCAAGGTTATGTGCAATTCTTTATGTTACAGGGCGTGGGGAGCCAGTGAGTGTATAACTTTAGGGATATGTTTGGTGGGAGGATTTGTAAGCGGACAGCAACGGGTCTCTAGTGAAATTGTTTCTCCAAACCTTGACATCTTATGATGATGGTTTTCTTCTTGCTTCATTGTTTTTGGGATGATCAGTTGATATCTAGAGTAGGCTTTTTGTTGGATGATTAATACTTAATACTGACAAAATCCTGCCAGTAGACGACTTAAATGTAGAGATGAGGAGTCCAAATCCTCTGAGTCTCACTCATGCTTCCCATGAGGTAAGGGAGTGGAACCCCACTCTGGGTCTTGCCTATTGAAAATCCAACCGCTCAAAATGACTGACCTCTACTGCAGACTGCAGTGGGATATCCTCAAATTTTACTTTAAAGGGAATTAGCCCCAACGTAAGATTGAGCATATGACCAGCAACGTGATTAATAAATTAATCACATTATTAATCATATGCTCAATCTTACTTTGGGACCAACTTCTATTTGGAGTAAAATTTGGGGAGATCCCACTGCGGGGGGAGGGGGTGGTTGGACTTTTAGAGTTTCACATCCTCCACCCACGGGAAGCGTGAGTGAAATAAAGGATCTGGACTTGGAGAAGATAGGTTTCCTTCATGTTTATAATGTGCAGAAAGGCAGGCTTAGAAATTTGTGTACCATTTTTAACTAAAATGTGCCATGACATCCCGGGCTGTTGGTCAGCCGGTCAGGGACGTGTAGTGTTTGTGGGAGTGTGAGTTTGAGTCTTCTATAAAGGAAAAAGAAAAAGTGCCATTGCTATGTGCCATCTGATGTTCTGTACCCAAGTTATTTGGACTGTTGATCCAGGCATTTTCAAAAGAGAGAAGTTCTATAGATGATTTTTATTTGTGAATTTGTGGAGTATCTGGAGCAGCAAAGATTATGAATAATTTTTGCTGCTTTTTTTTTTTTTGTATTAATGAATTTTTAGAAGAGCAACAAAACAAAATGTAGGCTATATTTTGCCAGAGAAGAATTATCAAATCATAACCCTCCACCCCACCCCCAAAAAAAGGGGATAATCCTTCTGTCTGATTTTTAGGGGTTGTGTACGAAATTCTAGGAGTTGATGATTTTTAGGTTGAGACAATAGCCTTTTAAAGACTTTGATCCCCGATTAAAACAACATGCCCTTGATTTCTCTTATCTTTGCTTCGAAGAAATACTTTTACTCTTCAACTTAAAAGGTTATAACAGGTTTTTCTATAACTTACCTGTTTCCAGATTTAAAAAATACATTGCCATTGAGTAGTGCATGCCCTGAATATAACAATAGATCTTTACTTTCATGATTGCTCATGAGAATATCTGCTTTCACTTTGTTGAAGTTTTGATATCCTGGAAGTAAATTTTCTGCGACTAGTGTCCCCTTAGATATTTGACCTGTGTTTAGATGTCAAATTTCTGGTATTGCTTGCTTTAAGATCCTTGGTATTTTCCATTGATTCCTTTCGTTAAATGTGCCAATGTTTGCTTGAGACAGCATTAAAAAGACTATTTTGGTGTTAAATATTATTATATCATGAACGTAATATACACAATATTAAGAGGTAGGTTATAGTATTGTTGTAACAATGCAAGAGGTGAAAGGGTCAACTGCTTGTAAAATTAGGGGAAAAAAAATCAAATTCCACTGAGTGATTATAATATTACCCTTTGTTTTGTTTTAATACAGGATGCGAAGCGTCATTGACCACTTGAAAGGAAGCCAGGACTTTCCAAGATTACGGATAGGTAGGAAAAGGGGACTGTAAATCATTTTCTTTTCGTTCATGCTTATTTGTTATTTGTCATTGTTGCAAAATTTAATGAGGTGGGCATTTCTTGAAAGGCATTGGTCGGCCGCCTGGTATAATGGGTCCTATCAACTTTGTACTTCGATCCTTCAATAGACAAGAACGCGAAGAGGTATACTCTCAGATGCCGCCCGAATACATCATAGTCTAATATTTGTCTCATTGGTGACCCCCCAAATACAATGCCTGAATTATTCCTAGATTTTGCATCCAATATTTCAATATATAAAGATACTCAAATATTAAGGCTACTTTTGATGGTTGAATTCGATTGACAAATGCGGCAAGAAGGGCCATTTCCTGCTGAAAGTCTTGAATCACTGCAAAGATAATTCTGACTATCCACCCAAAAGTTGGCTTTTTGGACCTTTGATGAAATGACATGAACTCTAGAGATAGAGCAGCATATCTCCTGTAATTTTTGTTTTCCATTGGATTCGTCATTGAACATTGCCTCAATCCTAAACTACATATTTAACATTACTACATTTGCAGGTAGGTGAAAACCTGCTACACTGGAATTTCTGCCCAAATCCAGCCAATCGTAAGGGGCAAGAATTTTTTTTATTCTAATTGGTTATTTGCTTTGTGATTCAGCTGGAATCCACCTTTAGGATTGGGCTGGAAGCTGTGAGAATTCTTTTACTCCAGGGATTCAATAAGGGCGCCACATTTGTCAACAGTGCCAAATCATTGAAACAAAGGAATTGAAGCCAGTGAAAAATGGTAATAAATGTGTGGGCCAGGCATCATATTATGCATCAACGCCTTCTTTAGCTTTGCCATCAATCATTCAATGAAGATGTTACTGAGATTGGTGAGGAAAGCCTCAGGCTGACATCTACCTCGGGCAATGCAAAGGAATGTATGTATGAAAATGGACATAACCAGGTGATTTATTGAGTTTTTTGAAATAGCAGTACACTTTCATCTTTTGCTTGTAAGCATAGAGGTTTTTGTTAGAATCAAAGGTAGATTAGTTGAAGAGGGTTTTCTCAGTGTGATTGATTTCGTGGGGGCATTGTATAGTACTTGATGACCAAACTTTTGATTTCATGGGGACGTGTATAGTAGTTAGATAATCTAACTTCTCTACTTTACTTTTTTGACAGCAAAGAGAGATCAATGATAATTGCATTTCAAATCAATCAGATTAGTAGATTTATAGATAAGCTACAAGTAGATTATATTAGCTGAAAAAATTGCTAGTAACACCTACTCATCTGGGCCAAACTGGAAAGTGGAATCTGAAGTCCAAAATACATCCTGTTTGGACTCCTGGCTATCTGGGGGTATATTTTGTTTAATATTATATTCAACCATCAATCTGTATTTTCAACTCCTAATGCTAGGGGCTCTTTGGAAACTCTAATCTAATTAATGAGATCTAATTAGATTAAGGTCTAAAATGAAAGCTCTAACTTTTAAGTTCTAATTTACAATTAGTGTGTTGTCTTATTTCATGAGATAGTTGGGGCCCACCTTTTAAAAATTATAATGGAGAACCTAGGTTTGCCCTATTTTGAAATTTTTTGAGGTTATTTCCCTCCAAAACAGACAAATTTGTGTTGTCCACCTCTATCCACTTTACTTGAAAAAGCTCTAAAATAAAAAAATAAACAGCCCCTTAAGCTTTTTTTTTTTTTAAGGCAAAATCGCTAATTTGTAAATAAGCTCTAAAATTCTAAAATTAATTAAAGGTTTACCAAATGATCTAATATGGAAATAAGCTCTACATCACAAAATGAGATCGTACTTAAGAGTTACCAAATGGGCCCTTAGGCTCAAGATCAACTTAGTTTGGTGGGCTCTTGATCCTTGGAGATGGGTCCACTGAAGTCCACGACTAAGCTTGCGGGAGGCCCATTTTCATGCATGGAAATCAAAACCAGCTAGAGTGTGCATCACTCTCCCTTTTAGGATTTTAATTTATTTGAAGTTTGATTAGGATCTCTTTCTTAAAACTGACAAGGATAAGATTAACAATAGATTAAGTTTATTTTCCGTTTGCATTAATTACTTTGAGATATTATTATCGCTACGAGGGTTTTTTTTTTTTTTAATTCTTATTTAAACATGAGCTTTGAAGAGGTTGTGCAAGGAATTAAATCTTGTGCTGAAGAGGTTGGAGATAAGCTTGGATCTTGCACATGCTTGAGGGCTGTTTGGATCTTCATAAATCAAGTTCAGGTTACTCGGTTTATGCGTAGGGCTTAACCAATTGAATAAGGGTGCACATGGCGGTTTGGATTAGTTTAGAGGGGAAATCATCAATCAAACCGACCCATCGGTTTTCTATTTTCCCAAACCGAAAGGAACTGGTTCGGTTATGGTTTTTATTTATTTATTTGTTTATTTATTTTTTTCACAAAAAAATGGCAGTTCAATTGGTGAGAGACGTTAGACTAAAGTAACGTAGTGGGAGTTTGAATCTTCTTAAACCGAAGACCGAACCGAACCGAACGGTTCGAAGGAAATTCGAATAGTGACCGAACCGATCTACTACAAAACCGATCCGAACATCTCGGTTTGGATTGGTTTAGCGGATTTTTTGTGCACCCCTACAATTGAAGGTAAGCGGTGTTGAAGGAAATAAGATTTACAGGTATATACTGATGGCCTGGCCTGGCCTGGGTTTGGAGGTCCAACGGGGCATAAAAGCTAAACTCATTTTACCTACGCTGCGTTTGAAGTGGTCAATTTGTTGGGCCTGTAGGCCCGTGGTCTGAGGTCCAGCCTATTCAGCAATATGGCTGGAAAATTAGACCTGGTCAGATGATCATGGGCCTAAAACAGCCCACAATGCAGCTGCAGTCATGGTTGTCTCGGGCTGGCCCTATTCTGTACAAGTGCATTTGCAACTCTAATTATAAGGTTTCTGCTCTTTATTGAAGGCAGAAAGTGTCTTGTTTCAGCCCACCCATGCCAACCTACTTATATGTGGGTGTGAAATTCAGGCCCAGCTGGTCCTCTCTTCATTGATGTTCTGTGCTGCTCACCCAGATGTTAGACCTCCCCGGCTAAGTTTTTCCTGACTTGAGTTGAATAAATATGATGGTCCAAGTGGTCAGTGGTCATCTACAATCTTCGTTAATGGTACAATACTATGAGAATTTAAAGTGATTTGATAATTGATATGAACTGGGTACACGGGGGACTAGGCTACTTATTTATGAGGTTCTTGATGTCCCTTAAACGTACAAATTTAACTACAATGTTACATCATTGATAGCGATTCTTATTAATGGGTATTAAAAATCAAAATGCAGCCAAATAGCTCTCTTATGATTGCAAAGTGATTATTTCAAAAGGTTTTATGAAAGTAACCTTCTCTTTGAGCTTCTTAAATACTTGGTTCTTGGTGAAGGAATGGTACTCAAAAACCATTTATTATTATTATTATTATTATTATTAATGACTGGTCATTGAAAGCATTCATAGTAAGAAGAGAGCATCACAGTTGCTGCTTCATGTTGTTGGTAGGGGTGAGCCATAGGAGGAACTGACACATGATGAAAATATGGTCTGGGCTTTTATTTTGGGTCTGTGGATCTCGAACTGGAGCCGGATCCGGACCCAAAATTAATTACAGATAAACACTTATATAAGTGTAATTAGATTTACAAGTAAATTCTAGGGTGGGAAGGAGCTCCAAAGAGAAGGGTTTCTAGATATAGTCAGAAAAGAACATTTTGCTGAACACCTTTCATAGGAACAGGATCTCAACTGAGCTGAGGCCTGCTTTGGCTCTCTTGCTCTGGGCCTTGCCATTTTATTATCTAGTAATTTTGGCACACCTATGTCTAAAAGATAGGCCTGGTTGCACTTCATGCTAGCTAGCTCCACAGACCAGTGGATTCGGCCAATTCCAGACCAGTGTGGGAAGATCCAAGGGCAAAGGATTTCACAACTCATAAATGCACCGGTGGCTCGATTGTAACCGTCTCGTATTATTTTGCTTTCAATGGAAATTAATTTCACTCCAATCAGACTTACATCTAATATCAGCCTTGATCATATCTAAAATATATGATAAAAAAAAAGAAAACGAAAAGAATCAACTTAAGACATAACTCTGATTGAAGTTAAAGTTAGATTAGTGATAAAGGAAGGTGGGGAAGTGATTTATAGCAGTCTGAATTTCAAAACTAATGAATTTACAGCGTGTGGCCTCCCTTATAAGATCCAGACTTCTAGGATGGACAGTCCCTGAACAATTAAAGTGTGGATCCTCTATAATCTGGGCTGTAGAAATTTCCCTGCAGCCAACTAAAATCATTTTGGGCATCCATTTTATCATAGTAGATTCTATGGTTTGAATTGAATGATTAAATTGAGTTTTGACTTTTGACATGTCTTATCTTCTACATTGCCTTAAGTAATAGGCTTGATATGTCTTAATATATCTGTATAGGCCTTTCATTTATTAGCTTAAGCTTTTGGGTTGGTACATAATTTATTACATGATATCAGAGCAGCAAATTATTCCTGTGTAGCTCACATGAGGGCCTGTATATGAGAAGGAGTGTTGGAAAGTTCCAAATCAACTAACTAAGTAAGTAATAAGCTTGACATGTCTCAGTCGTTCTAGCTGAATCTTACACATCTATCCCTGCTTATTTATTGCCCATGACTTAACCCCACCATGAGACCTTTCCATCCCATCTGAAAATGGTGATAGAGATGGTCTTTAAGTGGGCCCCACATCAATGGTCGCACCTCGATACTTTCCTTCAAGATTATGATGTCCATCAAACTTGATTGGTCTTTCCACCACAAAAAACTTGATTGGTCATCAACTGTCCCAACCTCCCTGCTGCATACTTTTCTTCAAGATTTTGATGTCCATCAAACTTGATTGGTGTTACTACCAAAAAATCACCTGTCCCAACGTCCCTGCTGCACAAGCAGATAGGCTGGACGATGTCTGAGTCTACCAACACCAACCAAATATTTATCAATCTGCAGCCTTTTGGCCAAGGAAATGAGAAAAAGCGCATGGGACTGATTGTGACAGTTTTGTCCTTTTGATTTTCAAAAAGCTAGAGGAATCAAGCCACATCAATTGCATTCCTTTTCCTCCACTATTGGCCACATGTCTTCATGCTCTCAACTGGCTCCACCTAAAATTGGTTCATGTTGTTAAGGCTCATAAAAGGGCTCATCTAATTACAAAATCTTGGTGGGAATTCATTTCCACTGCATCAAGCCCAGGTTCACAGGGTAACTTCAGTCAATGATCACCAACATTTTTGTCTTTTTAAATCTTTTTTTTTTTTTTAATTTTAATGATCACCTACTTGACATGACTTCTTTCACTATAGGGTTCTATGGGTTTACTACTACGGTAGATACAGGTACTGGCATTGGACACCACCAAATTGATGGACATTCATGTGTGCACTTTGATATTGGGAAGGTCCCAAAAGTGTGACCCACCTCTAAATTTCACGTGCTAACTGTGATGCATACTGTGAAGTGTGCGCTGGTAAATATTTTCCCCTATTATTTGCGAGAAATATATAAATGTATCGCCGATATGTGTTGGTGATTAGGCGGTATAGATGAGGCATGCATGTTCATTTCATGAAGTGCTTTTTATCTGCCCAGCGGAAACTCATTTATTACAAGAGTTTTTTCTTTTTAAATAAAATTAATAATGTGATAGTTATTAAGTTTCTTTGGCTAAGTGTTCATATCAAAACTTTGAGTTAATCGGCCGTGAGTTTGAATCCCATGAGAAACGACTCGGCGTTAAAAAAGAATATGCATGTTGCCAAAAGTGCGCCGACTGAGTTTCATCTGAGGGGGGAGCGTTGAGGAGTGGGCTCCATCGGAGAGAGAGTATTGAAAAGTATCTATGCTGCTTGTACTAACGCCTCGAGGTTTTGGTATGAATGGTTAGCTAAGAAAACTTAATATAATAAAAGAGCCAACCGGTCGTGTAGTCAAAAGTGGGCTAACCATGTTCCGCCTGAGGGGGGAGTACTGAAAAATATTTATTACTTACTATACTAACGCCTAGAGGTTTTAGGAGGAAGCCGTTCCTTCCACAAAAGAAGCTGAAGCGAGAGCTATTCTTGCGATGCTGATCAAGTTAAGGGAGTTGGGGATTTTCAAGTTCCATCTCTTTTCAGATGTGCTTGAAGTGGTGCAGGGTATTGATGGACAATTTAATTGGTCCATAGAGCCCATTTTGCAAGACATTAAGACTCTGTCTAAGTGCTTTGATTTATTTTGTTTTTCCCAGGTTCCAAGGGAACTTAATTGATCAATTTCCCATAGCTATGTAAAATTGACATCATGTAGTACTGGTTCTAATCGCGTGGGGGGATTCCCTGTGGCTCGAAGGAGGCTTCTAATCTCCTAGTCTAGTTGGTGTTTTTGTTCTTCGTTTTTTTGTTTGTTCTTCCTTTATTTACCAAAAAAAGAAAGGGCAGAAGAAAAATATTTTTGATTTTCCTTTTCACACCTTTTGTAGAGAGGAATTTTATTTTCTACCCCTTCAAACACATAAATTGATCAATGATAAATAAAGGGTACGTTTATTTTACCACAGCCGAGGGGTTGAGGCCATTATAGCACCTGCACAGGTGGGGAGAGAGCCTGCATACATGAGAAGGAAGCCCACACATGCAGCAAGGGACCTTAAACAAGTGGGAATGGGCAAACTACCCAATGATTGAACCCCGAATAACTGGGTGAGATACGAGGTTTCTAACCTAGAGGTGTTCACGGGTCCAAACCCGTTGG
The DNA here is from genome assembly GCA_012931725.1 of Litsea cubeba. Classification (NCBI taxonomy): domain Eukaryota; kingdom Viridiplantae; phylum Streptophyta; class Magnoliopsida; order Laurales; family Lauraceae; genus Litsea; species Litsea cubeba. Next base: position 85,621,935 of record CM022945.1, read on the forward strand.
TTTCGGGTCAAACCTGACCCGACCCGACTTTTTTTTTTTTTTTTTGGGGGGGGGGGGGGGGGGGGGGGGGGGAACCCACCCGAACCCGACCTGCTTGGGTTACGGGTTGGTCGGGTCACGGGTCGTGTTCGGGTCGTCTTTTTTTTTTTTTTCTATGTAGAAGACTAAATTGTTTATAAAAACAACTCAAAATAGTACTACACAAATAAATAAACATGGAGCGCACACAAAGGGGGGCCAAGTTCATGATTAACCTACGGTGTGATCGAGAAGACAAGGTGGCAGTGACTTTTGAGAGACAAAGAGATCAATCTATAAAATCTATCTCTGATCATTATAAAATTATGCCAAGTTCCTCAATCAGTAGGATGCATGATGCATTGGTGCCTCCTCAAGTACCGATGTAAAGTTGGTTTCTGATGTTGAGGATGAGCTGGGTCCATGTTCCATGCAACGTGCACATCATACTAATAGTACTCCATCCTAGCCGTCCATCACAGACTGGTTTCCTCAATCTTTTGACATTTCTTATAGAAAGGTGACATAGAAAGGTGACGTGGGAGATGGACATTTCTCTGTAGGTACTGTTTGTTTGTAGGGTGGAGTAAAGTAATATAATTAGTGGTGTTTTAATTATAAATTTCTTTGACATTCAATCCAAGGTTTGATAAGGGCGTGCACCCAAAAAAAAAAAAAAAAAAGGGTTCACGGGTCACCCGGTAACCCGACCCGTGGACCCATTACCCGTACCAACGGTCACGGGTTGGGTCGGGTCAGGTTCGAGCACCGAAAATCTGGGTGGAGTGACCAACCCATTGATCCACGGGTCGGGTCGGGTCACGGTTAATTTTATACATCTCTATTCTAACCAACGGAGCAGCCCTAGTTCTCAAGCACAGGGTACTTGATGTGAATTAAACTTACACAACCTAACTACATGAGTTCATTATTTGATAGTGGTTCTTATCAATGGGTATCGAACTGCACCAAAAAAGTTCTCTTAGTTATTGTTGGAAAGTGAGTTTTTTGCTCAGTCGGATTACTGGTTAGAAGTGATATTTTAAAATAAAAGACCAAGGGATCGATCCTTAGGAATGCGTGTGATACTATGGTGCCAATACTACTCAACCATTAGTATGTTGGGATTATTGAAAAATAATTTGTAGATATTTTTGTAAAAATACTTTTCTTATCTTTCCTTAAAATTCGGCTGATCTATGTGGTGGAATGATACTCAAACCTTAATTTTATTTTTTTATTTTTTTTTTGGTAAATGAGATAAATTCAAACAACCACACCAAGAAAAAAAAAGAAAATAAAAGGCCACAGAAACTAATGATATATAGAACCATAAACAGGATCGGCCCATTTGCCCAAACCTAGAATTTTCTTTTTTTAATTGTTTACTAGTCCTTAATTAGGAGAACATAAATAGTACGTAGGAGGAAATCATAGTCCCTGTTCATATTGTACGAGAACATTAGGATGATACAGAATCGAGTGAGATTTTTCAATCTAAGTTGTATGATACAGAATGCATATATGAAGGCTGTGGTTGTTGAATATCTTTAGGATCTTCTAAGATATTATCATTAATATCATGATTAGCATCATTACAGAGATTGAGCTCCCATCATTATGATTACAAAGATTGATATCATGACAGTAGTTTCCTGGCGTATCCTGTCGTACTCTATAAAGGGAGGTGCTCCTGTGAGAGACACTCTCACCTTACTAAACTATGAGAGATAAGGTGAGAGCCCTCACATCCATATCCAATGTCAACAACTTAAATGTGAGGGCTCCCACCTTTATCTCTCATAGTAAGGTGAGAGTGTCTCTCACAAGAGCACCTCCCCTCTATAAATATATAGGACTTATAAATGTAGTCTAGGTTTAGCCATGCTATCCCATGACCTGCAGGCTTGCCATGGCCGGCCGTGGCTGACATTTTTTGTCATTTGGATCTCCATGTGGTTGGATCCATTACAAAAAAAAAAAAAAAAAAAGAAGTGACTTTCAGTGGTGAAAAAAATACTGCTTTAGTGGTATTTTTTTCCGCTGCTAAAAGTGTCATATTTTCTTATAAATGATTTGTCTAAGCAAATGCAACACTTTTAGAGGCATAAAACAATTCCTGCCACTAAAAAAAACCTTTAGCAGCGGAAACAAATACAACTTTTTTCCGCTGCTAAAAGTGTGTTTTTTTTTTTTTAAATTTTTTTAGTGATTGAGCCTAATCCCAACTCATTGCCATCCCACGTGTTGAAGATGTTTTAGATACATAGAGAAAAGGAGCAAATGAGGTAGTGTCATGTAGAGCATTTGATTTTCTTTTGTTTACTTTTTGGGTGCTTTTTGTGTCAAGCATGAAAATTGTTCTAATTTTCCGTGCTAATCATTTTTTAGATGATTCATGTAATACATTTGCTTTACGGGAAAGAAAAAAAAATGAGTTAATTGTCATTGATAAATAGGGTTTTGATTTCCTCGTGTGTTGATAGGTAGGCATCATTCTTATAGAAATACGAAGCTGCCGAGCACGAACGAAAACCTCCTGTTGCACAAATAAGTCCTTTTAATTGCTCTAATGTAACTAAGTCGCTAGGTTTTCGAGACTCAATCACCACTCAGGCCTATTTCTACGAAGATTCAAGTGGAGAAGAGAAAAACTTTTATTTTGATAGGAAACTTATTCTCTTATTTAGTTTTTCTAAAAGAGAAAACTTATCATTCTATTTTTAATTATTTCTTTTTCAAAGGGAAAACCATCGTATTCTGATGTCCGCATGAGGTTTCCAAGTGGACGAGTTAGATGAAGTCTTATTAACATAGCATTTGGAATCTTACACATCTTACATCTACCCTAATGGTGATAGATAATAATGGTCCAAGTGGGCCCCACATCAATGCTCGAACCTTGTCAAAAGGTACTCCACTTCTGTATACTTCTACAGATTCGAGTGGTAAGGAGCGTCGGTTCTTACCTAATTGTTCGGGAATCAATTCCTGAATACGTCACCTCTTCCTACTCTCTCTTGAGTCCCAACCATTGGCAGGGGTACTTAAAAAAAAGAGGAAAAATTACCGTACGGACGGCACAAGACCCAAAAATTACCCCATTAAAGATGAAAAATTACAATTTACCGGATCAAAGATCGTACACAAAAATGGCTCAAAATGGGATGAAAACACCCTTTTTCGTGCGATATCCTATAGGGGTAGGATATCGCATAGTTTGATATATATCCCAATGACTTAGGATATCGCACAGTTCGATATCCTAGACCTGTAGGATATCGCAGAGTCACCTACTCCCATCCCAACGTACCACAGTTTTCACCACAAAAGGTACGTTTCATCTTCTTCGTTTTTTCACTGAGGAGGTCCGTTTTATCTTTTTTTCATTGAAGACATCCGTTTCCATCTCCGTTTCAATTGGATATTACCATTCCATCTTTTTTCATCCGCACTTTATAGCATCTCACAGTGCAGTTTTGGCCATTCAATAGCATCTCTAATTTTAATCACCTATCGTCATGTTTTATCTTTCTCCTCCTAGTGTTTTTTGCCTTGTTTGCACTTTATCAGTATGTATTAGAGCTTGTGCTATCACTTGGTAGGTGGTGCTTCATTAACAGGCATGAATGTGGGACATGGTTGTTGAGGCTAAGTTTTTCACGTGGAGGATTGTGCTACAGAGTAAGAAACCTTCAAAATTTATAAACTAGCAAAAAGACATTTGCCACATAAAACGCAAGGAAACCATTCAAATCATAAAAAAAAATAAAAATGGTCAAGGATTTTTTTGTGAAAAATGTGGTATCAACATCCTTTAAGAATTGATATTGATGACCTGAGAGGGATGAGGGATGTGGAGTGCGTCAGCCTCCAGGGGCAGGTCTCGCTATAGCGAGAGAGATCTTGCGCATGTGTATCCAAATACACAGTAAATACCCACTGTGTAGGGGGCATTGTGTATCCAAATACCCACTGTGTACGGGCCCATTGTGTACCCTACAAAATATACTCCTCCACTGTGTATCCAAGACCACCAATATATGAATGAATGGCCATCATTGATGATGATGGGCTTGTTGATGGGCCTAATAAGGTGGTGGTTCCACCCAATATGAATGAATGGCCCTAGCATGAATCAGGACCAGCAACGATCACCTGCGGCTATTGCCCCTATTAATGGGGGTGCCAATGGAAATGAAGGTGGTGACACCGAAGTTGTGAGTGCAAACATGGGTAGTGGTAGAAATAACAATCCAGAGAAACACAACCAAATCAGTGGATACTTTAAAAAAGAAAAATAATACACATGATAAGAAGAGAAGAGGATCATGAGATAAGTAAATGGGGTTGATCTTGAGAACAAGTGATGAGATTTGGAAAAAGTAAGAGAGGAGAAAACCTTTGCAAATGAATGAATGAAGGGGAAGAAAAAAAGGAGAGTATATATTGTATTGGATACACAATGGGCGCGTATTTGTACACACATGAGGTCGAGATAAATAGGTCTCGCTTAGCGAGAACAACAAGACCTGCCTCTGCAAGCGAGACATGCCGCTCAAGAATGTTCTCACGACCTGGATTTTGGTGATTACCATGTGGGTGGCTGTGCAATCTGTCACCATGGCTTTCGTTTATGGGACCAGGCTAGTGGTGGTCTCAGACAGGATCTCACGAAAGCTTTTATGGGTTCACCTCTTTATATTATCTTTACATGTGAAGAGGATGACGAGAGATAAAAATAATAATACGACTACCACCACCAAACAGTGGGATGTGGGATGAGCATTTATCTGATTTCCCAAAAATACATCACACTATCAACTACCACGAATGAGCAGAACACAGTTTCATTAATTTCTCGTAAAAAAGCTATTAAAACCCTTTTTATACTTACATAAGTCTGCAACCCACAAACTATTGCCACAATCTGAAACCCTAAACACCTCACAAACTAACAACATAAAACTAAACCCTAATAGAGCAAATACACGAATACAGACACAAATTGAGGAGGGGAACACAAGAAACACCACCACAAAATATAAGTTCACATCATCATCATGATCAGACGATTGAAGTCGATTTCTTCACCGGATAGCCCGTCGGATCTATTGATTGCAGAACACTCTAGGTGTAAAACGTTAGCCAAAGGCAGGAGACAGATCCCAGCCCGAAGCAAAACGAGAAGGCCCATTCGTGGCGGGTGAATGGAAGCACCGCTCTGTTCAAGGCCGCATGGTTGAATAACCCAAATAGCTTACACGCGAGCCTCGTCGGAGGGAGGCACGTATTCCAGAGAAAGAGACCGATGGCCACCGCGAGCCCGACCACGGAGAAGACTAAGGACGTAGCCGCTTCCGCTATGTCGATCGATCAGTTGGTGTAGTGGAGCATTCTGATCTCGCTATAGCGAGAATAAATGAAAGATACGGGGAAGAAAGATCGGAAGAAACATGGAGTAACAAAGTTTTTAATCGCTGGAAAAGGGGGCTTAGGATATCGAACTGTGCGATATCCTACGGATCTAGGATATCGCTGAAAAAAGGGTATTTGGGTCCCCTTTTGAGCGGTTTTTGTGTACGATCTTCTATTCGGTAAATTGTATTATTTCATTTGTTACGGGGTAAATCTCAGATTTAGTGTCGTCCGTACGGTAATTGTCCAAAAAAAAAAAAAAAACTACAAATCAGACGGATAATATGCTGGCCGATGTCTGAGTCTACCGACACCAACCGAATATTTATCAATCTGTAACCTTCGACCAAAAAGTGAGAAAAAGAGCAAGAGACTGATGGTGATAGTATTTGTCCTTTGTTGCGAAAAACTAATGGAGTTGGCCATATCAATAGCTCTCTTTCCTCCAACCTTCAACCCATCTTCATTTTTGGTAGGTCTCGTTGGGTCCACCTGAAATTGCTACATGTTGTTAGGACTCATAAAGGGCTCATCTAATTTAAAAAAAAAAAAGGGTGAAGGATTATCGGACCTATCTAACTGTGAGAAATACCTCTATGTATTATATATATATATGTATATGTATATGTGTTGGGTTATTTTTTGTATTCCGATTTAGTCGAGGTGGTTCGTCTGGATTAGTTAGGATGGAGGATTAGGGCAAGGGTATTTTAATTATTACGGATGGAGTTTTCTTGTGGGGAGAGGGGCGCTCAAAAAGACTTTCTTGGAGGCCAAAAAAGCAGAAATTATATATAATGATGTACTATAACCCTAACTCTTGAGATTGAAAGGGGAGAACGATAAACGAGATTTCTCTTATCCTACCTAAGTTGAAATTAATATCATTGACATTTGCTACAATACTTTTCCCTCATAGAAGGATCTGCTCTTATTTTGTGGAATATTGCTTGCATGTGGATACAAGGGCGGGCCCCTTTGCATGGAATTGGATTCATAGGAGTCTAAGAAAGTTATTAAATACTATGAAATAATCCACCATTTTAATTGAAAGTGAATTAAGAGGAGATGAAAATTGAATATCTGGCCATCATATAGTAAATCGGATCCAGAAAAAGTTAGGGTCCCATGTACATCTTCAACTTATATCCTTCACCCCTCACTTTTTGAATAATAATCCGTTGTTGGAAACCATTTTACCATAAATTCCTCGTACTGCAAACAAACAAAACCTTAATAAAGAAACTAAGGCAAAAAACAAATTTTAGCACTAAAGATTATGATCGATGTTGCATATATCTTTTATGGATATTTTGTAACATAATAATATTGAAAATGTTTTTTGGATAAAAAATAATTTTAAAGTAATTAAAATAAAAGTCAAAATACTCGAAACCTTTTTTTTTGCTTTTGTTTTCTTTTTTTTAAATAACCATTATGGGTTCTTTAGGGGCGGCAAAATTTGACCCAACCCACTAATCCAACCTCTGATAATTAAGAAACTATCTAGAAAATCTCATGATATATCACAGTAAAATTTAATTATATTTCAGCTATATTTGATACACTTATTAAAATCTAATGACGAACTTAGTTTACCTCCATCCCAAAATAATAAGGCACAGGCAAAAACCAAAGTTGTTGAATTGAAAAAAAGTGTTTGGGTGCCCATAGAGGACAACATGGGGATTAGCAATTTAGGGGTGCACAAAAAATCCGTTGATCCGTAAAACCGATCCGATCCGCGGATTTTTAACCAAACCGATAGTAAACGGATTGGTTACGGATTGAAAATCTTGTAATTCGTTAGCAACGGATCGGTAACGAATTTCGCCCTCAATCCGCGGATCCAATCTGATTCAATCCGTTGACATTAAATATAAATAAAATAAACTTAGAGGGTCTAAATATAAGTTAAGATGTCTAAATTTAAGGGGTCTAAATATATTTATAATTTGTATATTTTTTTTTGTACATTGTTAGATCTCTTTCTTTAGTATTAGATTCAACGAATTTAACGGATTAATCCGATCCGATCCAATCCGGGCCTCCACGGATTGGATTGGATCGGATTTTAACCGTCAAGGATTGGTGACGGATCCCAAATCCATCGGTAACGGATTGGTGATGGATTTGACCTAATCCGCACCAATCCGATCCATGTACATCCCTAATTAGCATTTTGTCCCGGTAGTAGTTTGGTCGTTGGGTATGGGTGCAACCGTTTTAATCAAGACTTAAGAGTGAAGTCACAATCATATGGCCCACCACAATCATCATCATCATTCCTGCACCAACGCTCACTATGTGCTGTTTCAGAACACACCATGGTGTGACGTGGCACCCTGGTGGCCACATGAAATTGGTCGGTGTGCGTCATGTCAGAGTTTATGGTCCATGTGGATCAAGTCGGGTTGGGTCCACAGGTTGGGTGCACCTGCACTCTCCGTCATTTATCTCACAAGCCAATTCATTAGATGCTCCAACGCCCCCGGATAAGTCGTGCCGTGCAGACTCCAAAAATTACACATTTATCTTCCTCACTGATATTATTTTGGGAATCAGTCTTATATATTTCCAGGTTTGTGAATATGACAGGTTGGGCTTGACTCGGGTCCCTCTGCTGGCATACTTTCTTATGGGGCCCCACTTGGGGATGGAACATGGGTCCCTGTGCATTGCTAATACGTCTCAAATTTCAAATCAATTAGAGCAATATTGACCGTTAAAGTGAACATACATAAAATATGGCTGAATTCTTCTTTCTCATCTAATATAAAATTTAAATCGCTTGCACACTTTATGATTCAGTGGTGTTGGCATCTCAATGTCACATGCATACTTAGGAACGAAGAGATCCTTGGTCTTCAAGTTAGAGCATCACTCTTTGTACCCGTAACTCATCCTAAAAAGGAAAAAAAAAAAAGTAAGCTCAGTTGAAATGAAATTTTAATTTGTGAATGAGTAGAAAATGGAGTGGATATACACTTTGGATATGAGCCGCGATCTATGCAGAAAAATAAATATATTAATAAAATCATTATTATTTAGGGTTATAGTCACTTTTTTCTTTACTCCAAATATTATTTTAATTGATATGGAGCAAAAGCCTATTATAAATGAATAGGGTAGATTCAATTTGACTTGACTTGACTTCCGTGTTGACGTATTGTGGCGCAATCACTGCCCATTCAACATATACTATGTGCATGCAGATAAATAATGTGTTGTTATATTATATTTTATATTAGGGGAATATTCATATGCATATTTCTCTCACTATAGTGTGAGGGACACTTCCCTTTTAAGAAATTTCCAAGTACAAAATGTATTTTTCAAGTACATAGGGTGAGGTACAAAATGCACTTTTCATGTGCAAAAAGAGAAGTATCCCTCATCTTATGATGAAAGAAAGATACATGTAAACATACATACCCCTTTATATTATACACTCATATAATTATGTAATGGGTATTAATTGAATATGAAACCGACTGGAAACCAATGGGACCCGGACCGGACCCAGTTGGTTGATATCATGAATTTCGGTTGGGATGTGACTTCCAAAAGAGAGACCAAAATGCAACTTCATGATTCCAATCGACCAATCCCAATAACTTATAGCTTCTGTATTGAATACAAGGCAGCCAATGTCTAACTTTTGCAGCTCAGATCACGGACAAGAAAGCGCGGATCCATTCCTTAGTAATCGATATCATGACTTTGATTTGAAATTTTGACCGCGTGATTATCCTTAGATCTGACTTTTACTCGTCTAAGTTTAAATATTTTTTATAGAGCTGTTTAAACGATAAATGTGTAATATCGTACTGCCTAAAGATATTGTACAAACGGCTTTTATGAAATTTATTAAACTTTAATTGTTGACGAGCGAATTTCAAGTCTTAAGAGCAGCTGTATGGATAAAATCTCCTCAATTTTTTCTTGGCATGCACTAATTTTGCTTTTCATTTTGAGCCTGTACCCGCAGGGCTTTAGATTTTATAAAATGCATCATCAAATGTGCTACCATTTAACCAGTTCTATGCAAAGCCATTTTATTAGATGAATCCTACTATGTGAACCATCAAATTTTTTTTTTCTCACTTTGTTTGTTTTTAATAACCTATCTAATGTGACCTATCTTTCTTAGGGTATGCTTGTGTAATATCATTTACATGGATCATGAGACTGCTTTTCGTCTCTTTTTCATAGGTTGATGCTACATTATTCTCTGAAGGAAAAAGCGAAAAAAAAAAAAAGGAACTATTTTTTTTTTGTTTTTGTTTCCATGAAAAGCATATCCAAGGGGAAAAGGGGCAGGAAAGGGTTTTCCATCATATGCAAAGAAAAGTGGAAGTTTACGTAACAAACAATGGCTTATATCCCTTACACTCCTGACCATCCATCCAAACTAAAGTTCTTCAGCTAGAGAGTCTTGCATGGGCATCTAAACAAGAAGGTCCTCTTACATACAATATTCCCAGAAATTGATCTCTCTTGCCCACTTTGTCAAATTGACCTGAAACAAAGCATCATCTACTTGACCAATTTCACCTCATGGTTTTGGACCGCAGCACGCAAACTCCTAGCATAATAACCCACTGGCACTGTGAAGACTCTAGAGTCACCAAAAACCCTCAAAACTGAACAAAGTAAGTTGGTTAGGCATTTTAGAGGACTCATCTCTGATTTCAAAGTCTTTTGGTGACATTTTTAGCCCTTTAGATTTTATATTTTTATAGTTTCGCAAATCAAAAGTGATCAAATAACCACAAATCCCTTTAAAATGATCTAAAATTTGGCTCATGATCATGTAATCTAGGTCCATTAGAGGGGTTTTCCTCGATTTCATGTCATTTTGATGCTATTTCGCCACCATTGATCTTTTGGGTCGCGAAAATTGATGTTCGATGGTTCGGATCTAAAATCCTATGAAAATGATCCATTTGACCATGACTATCCCATTTGTACCTATTAGGAGGATTTTCTTTAATTTTGGGTCATTTTGATGTCATTTTGGCCATATTCAGTGCTGAGACCATAAAAACCTGTTCAGACTTATTAGACCCAAATTAAGCCAACTGATTTTGGCCAACTTGACACATAATTGTCTTACTTAAACTTACGTGAAAGTTTCCCTCAAATTTTAGATCATTTGGAGGGGTCATTTGTACCTAGCTACTAGTGCAACAGGCCTGTGCATAATAAAAAGGAAATTTGAAGATTTAAATAAAAATATTTTTAAATAAATTTAAAATAAATATTAACATATAATTCATAATAAAGATGAAAACTCAGTAGAGAAATTTTAGGCAACTGAAGAATTTTAGGGAAAGATCAAGTAAATGGTAAAGATTTGGGACCTTGATTTGATTATATTTGTGCTTAGCTATAAATTGAGTGTCATTTTAGAATTAAATGTGGATTTTAAAATTAATTGGCTTCCATAATGAGCTTACAGATTAATCCTACCAAATATCGAAAGAAAAATAAGGAGAAAATTATCTATAATGGGCCCCGTAGATTAATCTTACTGAATATTAAAAGGACAGCAAGGAGAAAATTATCCATTATGGGCCCCGTAGATTAATCTTACTAAATATTAAAAGGAGAACAAGGAGAAAATTGTCCACAATGGGCCCCGTAGATTAATCTTATTGAATATTGAAAGAAAAAAAAGGAGAAAAAAAGTAACAGAATACAGCCTATAAAGTGGCCCACATAAATTGTGAGTTTGGAAAGAAAAAGATCTGGCTTTCATAATGGGACTCATAGATTTATTTGGTTAAATTAGTAAATATAAATGATAATAAAAAATTCTGATCAAGATAATCACTCATGAGAGAAATTTTAGGTAGCTAAAAAATTTTAGGGTAATATCAAGTTAATAGTAAAGATTTTAGGACCTTGATTTGATTATATTTGTGCTTAGTTATAAATTGAGTGTCACTTCAGAATTAAATATGGATTTTGAAATTAATTGGCTTTGGCTTCCACAATGGTCCACACGGATTAACCATAAGGAGAAAAAAGTAGCAAAATACCACCTACGAAAGTACCCCTAATTCTTACAACTTGGATTTGACATTAGGGTCCCACAAATTGATCTGTAATAAAATTTAATACATACATATCCACCAATCACTTAAATCATTGCCAACTTGATCTCTATATTTTTCATCAGTCTGTAAGGCCTACTAACAAGGCCAATGAGCCTTTGTTCTTTTTTTATTAGTTTAATAATATGTGGGGCCTATTGATGGTAAATGGTAAATGTAATCTAAGTAAATGAATTTGGGAGGACTAACGAGAAGTTATTATCATTTGCTATGTTTTAGGGAAGGGATAAGTATTTTGAAATTTGAAAATCGAAGAAGAACTTTAGAAAATGGTTATCTCTTCATTGTTTTGAAAGTATTTGCTTGAGAATTTCTTCGAATGCCACGTGTCGCTCTCCCAAGAAGAGGGCTGCTGTCATTATGTATATGATTTTGGCCTCTAGAATCTTAATGTTGTGAAATGAGAGCTTTTTAGCTTGTTTCTTTGCTAGAACTCAAGGAATTCTTGTTTCGGAAAATTTTGAATTCCCAGACAAGGTGAAATTCCTAAATGCTCTCTTTTTCTTGAGCATCCAAGAATTCCACAAGAAATGCAAAGAGGCTGAAATTCCTGAATTCCCGAAGGTTATTGAGACATTTCGAGTGACTAGAATTCTGAAATGCTTATGAAGAAACAAGGCATTTGTAAATACCAAGGAACAATATGTCGCAAATACGAAGGAACAATATGTCACATCATATCCAAAAAACCCAAAATCTCAAATTCATGCCAGGAATTCTAATAAAGAAATAAGCCCTTTGATTGCATGGTTTATGCTACTAGCTATGTTACTTGTCCCTTCATTTTCTCCACATTTTAACTATTTTTTCATGGTGGACAACCATAATAAACAATTATAAATCATAATTATTATTTTCCAAGTGAAACAAGTCCAAATTGAAATGTGGCAGGCTGTTATGGTGCATTAGGCTTTATACTTGACAATAACCATTGAAGCCCAAAACCTCCCTTTTCTTTTATTTCCTTACAATAACCATTGAAGCCCAAAACCTCCCTTTTCTTTTATTTCCTTTCATAATTGAAGGGAAATGTTGGGGTGGGGGAGCTTCTTGACTCTTCCTATTAAAAAAAGCCTCTATAAGATAAAAATAGAAATTAAAAACTCAATCACATAGAAGACTTGAAAAAGGCATTTGCGTTGAATATATAAGGTAATTGAAGACCCTTGAGGTTTGCCTTTTATGGTACAAAAAGCTTTTTATGGAACTTATTCATTTTTTCTTATTTCTCTTTTTAGTTTTTAGATCCATATATGAATCTTTTGTTTTTTCTGCTTTCAATCCATATATATAGCTTTCAACTCGTGGACTCGGACATATATCGCTTTACAATATTGCCTTAGGGCTAGGTTTTCTTCTTTAAAGACAACCCCTCTTGTGCTTAACAAATTTTATAGTGAAAATCTCATCTCAATTTGAAAAAAAAAAGTCATTGAGAAATGCATACAATTTAAAAAAAAAAAAGACTACTCATCATCAAAACTCTCTTCTTTTTTTAAAGAAAAATAATATCTCTCTCTAACCTATTTTTCAATCCGTGGACCTCTCATTTTTCGTTTATCTCCTTTTTTTTTTTCTTGCAACGGCAACAATGGAAATATGGGAGAAAAATCCAGGTTCGAGAACACCTCAAGTCCAAAAATAAAAACTAAAAAATAACTCCAGATCACATTACTTGTGGGACTCAAAATTTCACCATTCCCTTTTATTGAAAATAAGGAAAAAAACCCACACCAGATTCACCAAAATAGATCCAATAACCTCATAAACCCAAAGAATGTAACGTAGTCACCACCACCCCGACCCAAAAAGGAAAAAAGAAAAAGAAGAGAAAACCCCATGCACCACTCTTAAAAAAGAAAAGGATCCAAAAATTAAAAAAAGATGCTGTTGTTGAGTAGTAGTCAGTGAAACAAAATGGAGATGTTGAACTTCCCATGATGGGAATACGCTGAGGAGTTAGTCAGATGGAGGATCAAAATAAATTAGAGAAGGTCAAATCGAGTTGCGATAAATTCAGTATCTTTTCTATATAATAATGAAAAATTACGCATTGGTTTTCCAAACAAACAGATGCAGTGTCCATTATTAACATCTAAAGACTAAAATCATGTGGTAGCTTCACCACCCTAAAGCAAACAAAATTATCCTAAAACGGGTCTACGAAAGATGCACAATATATTTATCCAAAGGACTTACCTCAAAAATACTTGCTTTATATGCCCCATTCACAGTTGGTCCTGGTTGGGTCAGTTGGGCACAATATTGGGTTCCTCATTATATATATCTTATGATGCAAAATTACATAATTTAATTTATTTTAGGTTTTGACCAATCCCACATCGACTCTCTCTCCAAATGAAGTGAATTCCTTTTTGGGAAAATCTAAAACATTGGGGTCCAAGTTTTTGGGACTTTTCAAAACAGGATAAAATAAAATACACATTTTGGGCACTATAAGTTCTCCTAACTTTTTTCAAAATAAGACATTTGGCCACAAATGTGACCGTCTAGCCACTTTGAGAGTTTCTAAATGCACCCCCCATTTAAAGTTTTTTTTTTTAATTGCGAATATACTTTTGTGGTAAATCCCCAAATTACCCTTTTTCCACCTCCTTATCCATCTCATCTCCATCGCCCGGCAACATCACTATTGTGCCTTTTGCCGCCTCCCGTTCCCCACCTCCTTCTCCATCTCCATCTCCATCTCCATCTCCATCCCCACTCTCCCTTTCTCCCTCTTTCTCTCTGCCCTCCTCCCCTCCCACTCCCCCTCCGGCAGGAGGGGGCGGTGGTGGCTCAAGTGGGGGTGGAGTTTGAGGTGAGGTTAGTTTAGGTATTATGGGTGGCGTGCAAAGAAAAACTTAAAAATTTCAAATTCAATGGTGAATGTAGACAGAAAAGAGGGTGTGCAAAGAAAAATGGGGGTGCATTTAGAAGCTCTCCGCCACTTTTTCCGTACTTTTTTGAAATTCTGAAAATGCACCTTAATTTGGTCTAGTTTGGCACTTTTACTAACATAGTAAAAGTTAAGTAAAGACTCCATTTTTTAAGACAAGACGTCACATCAAAAGCACTTTAATTCAAAACTCTCTATCTTTTTAAAAAAAAAAGCAAAAAAACAACTACCTTCTTCCACTAAAATACAAAAAAACTTCACTTTTCCATACAAAAAGATTTCATAACAAACAACTAAAAATAAAATACCATCATAGCCCACTTATATTTTATTCTTCAAAATCAACTTTACTTCACTTGACTCTATTAATAAAGTTGCCAAACTGGCTGTTTATCTTTTTGTAAAGTCATTCCCCTATTTCTCCAATTTCCTCCATTGACTGATGTCAAATCTACCCTCTTACAGTCCCGTCTAAGCATGCTAAAGAAGATCAGGATGACAATGACTAATTTCTAAATTCTAAAGTCATATGTTCAATGTAACCATAAGGCATTGGTGCAAGTTTCTGTCATCAACATACTATAGTTAGGTATGTTAGAAACAAGAATCTAGAAAATCTTATTGTCAACCAAGATCCTCCATGTCAAATCATCGGGAGATGTTAAGCGGAAACATACCTTGATCCATAGTGAAAGTTGTTCGCAGGTTGTTGATCTTCCAATCCAATATGGCTACATAGAGAAACCTTCTTTCTGATGATGGGATGTCAGAGAGAATAGGAACTTACCATATGAATTAGGGACTACAACCCTAATATATAATAATGAGATTATCATAGGTTTTACTATTTCTAATTTGGCCCCTCATCAAATTAGAAATAGAATTCTAGTATCTACACATTAATCCCATGACAATTATACCCTTAAGCCTTAAAACTTTAAGTCTTAATTAGATCACTTTAATTTAGGGTTAACCAAAGATAGCATAGCACATTTAATGGTTACATGTGTGGCCCCACATGATGGAATGTTCCAACAATCTCCCATTGGGCCATATATGGAACTTAACAAATGTGTATGACTGTATGAGCTCCAAAATTTTGCTATCATAATTTTAGGGTATATCCAAATAATCTCGTCCATTGATTATTCCGTTATAGGATCAAAGCGGTTTTCGTCACATTGAACATGACTAAACCCATAAATGGTCACTTACAATAACATAACCAAATGACATAGATCAATCATGAATACGTAGCATGGAAAATACATGCAATGTGATCTATACATGTTTATTTCCAACGGTCCTACTGTATTCCTTAGTGAGATCAATATTGAATTACAATGTAACAGAGTGAAATGAACTGAATACTTTATTTCTGATAAGAAAAATATCCAAATACATAAATGCATAAGTATGTCCAAAATTAAACATAAAGCAATAAAATATAAAATGATACAAACTCCCACTATAATGTGATATCCTCACACAAAATAACACCCATACGAGCAGTGTACTCATGAAAGACCTTGGGTGGTAATCCTTTTGTAAGCGGATCCGCTATCATGGAGTTTGTTCTAATACGCTTTATGGATATCTGTCCATCATGTATTCTCTCCTTCACAACTCGGAACTTAATGGCAATATGTTTTGACTTAAATGAGCTTCTGTTGTTGTTCGAATATAGCACTGCTGACTTATTATCACAATATATTGTGAGTGGTCTTTCAATACCCTCAAAAACTCGCAGCCCAGTGACAAAATTCCGTAGCCACATACCATGGTTGGATGCCTCATAACATGCTACAAACTCTGCTGCCATGGTGGAATCAGTTACGAGTGTCTGTTTGGCACTCCTCCAAGAAATAGCTCCACCAGCGAACATGTATATGTATCCTGATGTGGATTTCATATTGTCTTGGCATCCAGCATAATCGGAGTCGGAATACCCTATAATCTACAACTGATCTGATCTACAACTGATCTGATCTCCTATATGTGAGCATGTGATCTTTTGTTCTCTGTAAATACCTCATAACCCGCTTGGCTGCTTTCCAATGATCCATTCCAGGATTACTTAAATACCTGCCTAACATACCAACAATGTACGCAATATCCGGACGCGTACACACCATAGCATACATTAGACTTCCTACAGCTGATGCATAGAGAATCTTTTGCATTTCCTGAACTTCAAGGTTAGTTTTAGGGCACTGATGGAGACTGAACTTGTCTCCCTTAGAGACAGGGGTGTCACCTGGTTTGCTATCCTGCATGCCAAACCTTTTGAGTACTGTATCGATATAATTTCTTTGTGATAATCAAAGAATACCCCGAGAGCGATCACGTTGTATCTGGATCCCTAATACAAAGGAGGCGTCACCAAGATCCTTCATCTCAAAATTCTTTGATAGAAACCTCTTGGTTTCATGCAAGATGCCTATATCATTTGTAGCAAGCAGTATGTCATCGACATACAAAACTAGGAATATATGCTTACTCCCACTGAATTTGTGATACACACAATTATTAACAGCGTTTGTCTCAAATCCAAACGAGATAATCACATGATGAAACTTGTGATACCACTGACGAGAAGCTTGCTTGAGTCCATAGATGGACTTTGTCAATTTACAGACCATATTCTTTGGGTCTCCCGACTCAAAGTTTTCTTGCTGCACTATATAAATTATTTCGTCAATGTCACCATTGAGAAAAGCTGTCTTAACGTCCATTTGATGAAGCTCAAGATCAAAATATGCAACAAGTGCCGTGATTGTCCTAAAAGAGTCTTTCGATGAAACCGAAGAGAAAGTCTCTTTAAAGTCAATCCCTTCCTTTTGGGTAAAGCCTTTAGCTACAAGACGAGCCTTATACCTCTCCACATTACCATTCGAATCCCTTTTGGTTTTAAAAATCCATTTGCAACCAATGGGCCTCGCACCTTCTGGTAATGGAACAAGTTCCCAAACTTTATTGTCTTGCATAGACTTATACTCCTCATTCATGGCATCAATCTACTTTTGAGAGTTGGAACCTTGCATGGCCTGATGGAAGTTGATTGGATCATTTTTCACCATTCCAGTTTCTTCCTCATATTCTTGGAGAAATACGAAAAAATCGTCTGGAATAACATTTCTCCTTTCTTTAGTGGATCGCCTTAATGGCACTGGTTTTTAAGGTTGTTAACTTTGTTCCTCAGGAACAATCACCTCATCTTGAATAGTGGTTTGATCAACATTGTCTGGCTGAGGATCCAGATTCGCTTCTTGATTAATGACAGGCATAGAAACTGGCACATTGTCAATAGCGATAGTGGGAATCGAAATCGATTCTTCCTTTAAAACAATGTCTCTAACCTTATTTCTCCCCCAAACTCAACATCCTCAAAAAATGTTGCAGTTCCCGTCTCAAAAATTGACTTAAGTATGGGATCATAAAACTTATAGCCCCTAGATCGCTCAGAGTAGCCAATGAAGTAACTGCTCACAGTTTTGGAGTCCAATTTCTTTTCATGTGGTCTGTAAGGCCTTGCCTCAGCAGGACATTCCCAAATGTGAAAATATTTTAGACTAGGCTTTCTGCCTGTCCAAAGCTCATAAGGTGTTTTTGCAGCTACTTTAGTTGGCACTCTATTCAGAATATAAGCTGCGGTTTTGAGTGCTTCTCCCCAGAGTGACTCTGGTAGAGAGGAATGACTAATCATACTCCTTACCGTATCCTTAAGAGTTCGGTTTTGTCTTTCATCTACACCATTCATGCTAAGTGACCCTGGCATGGTGTACTGTGGGACGATTCCATATTCCTCTTCGAATTTAGCAAACGGTCTTGGACGTTGTTCACCTGAACCGTCATATCTGCCATAATATTCACCACCACGGTCAGACCTGACACTCTTTATTCTTTCGTTGAGTTGGTTCTCAACTTCAGCTTTAAATGTTTTGAACACGTCCAAAGATTGTGATTTCTCATGAATGAGAAATAGGTACCCATAGCGAGAGTAATCATCTATGAATGATATGAGATATTGTTGGCCATTCCAGGAAGCCGTAGGGAATGGTCCACATATATCTGTGTGTATCAATTCTAAGACGTCTGCAATTTTATTGGCACCTAATTTCTTCATTTTGGTCTGTTTTCCCTTAATGCAAGCAATACAAACATCAAAGTCTGTAAAGTCAAGAGAATCTAAAATTCCATCAAACACAAGACGCTCAACTCTAGTTTTAGAGATGTGACTTAAGCGTTTGTGCCATAATGTGGCTGAATTTTCTTTACTCAATTTGCGTTTAGTACCTCGTGATTCCACATGCAAGGATTCATTATAAGAAACAATTATATCAAGCAAATATAAGTTGTCATATACACATAGAGAACCGGTTCCTACAACATTCGAATTTATAGATAAACTGAATTGATTGTTTCCAAATGAACAATAATAACCACACTTGTCCAATAAAGAAACTGAAACCAAATTCCGTCTAAAAGACGGTATAATAAAAGTATCTACTAAATCCAAATAATAACCAGTTTTTAATAACAACCTAAAATGCCCTATTGCCTCTACTGCTACCGAGTTGCCATCACCCACAAAGATGTGTCTTTTAGCATCACTTGGCTTTCGGCAGCTCAGGCAACCCCGCATAGAAACACTAATGTGAGAAGTAGCACCAGAATCTAACCACCACGTGTTTCTAGGTACTGAAGATAAATTTACCTTAGAACAGACCAAAGTAAGAAATGTACCTTTCTTGGCATGCCAAGCGTGATATTTGATACAGTCTTTCTTTACATGTCCAGGCTTGTTGCAAAAGAAACAACCCTCATTTGTTTGTTGTTGTTTCTTTTGGGCTGGATCCTTATTTGTTTGTTGTTGTTTCTTTTGGGCTGGATCCTTAGCAGCGTCATTATTCTTTCTCTTTTTGCCCTTATCCTTAGAGGTGCTAGCCAAATGAGCACTTTCTGTCATGTCTTGCTTCAATCTCTCTTCCTCTTGCACACAGTAAGAAATGAGCTCATTAAGAGTCCATTTCTCCTTTTGACAGTTGTAACTGATCTTAAATTGACTGTATTGTGCAGGAAGTGATATTAATACCAAATGCACGAGCAAATCATCAGACAGCTCGAGCTTCAGTGCCTTAAGTTTGGAAGCAAGATGAGACATATCCATAATGTACTCCCGTATGTTCCCCTTGCCATTGTACTTCATAGAAATCAAGCTTTGCAAAAGCGTGCTTGATTCTGCCTTATCGTTTTTCACAAAACGCTTTTCAATCTCGGCTAGGAATTCTTTGGCTGTGGTTAACTTGTCAGATACCGCACCCCTAAAAGCCTCCGGAATGCCGCGCTTGATGATCATAAGACTCATACGATTTAAGCGATCCCACTTCTCAAAGTTCTTTTTGTCATCAGAAGAACTTGCATCCAAGAGAATCGGATTGCTCAATCCGTAGTGCAAGGTCTAGATCCATGCAGCCGAGAATAATTTCTATGTTCTCTATCATATCCTTAAAGTTGGTTCCATTAAGCACAGGTATATTGTTGATATTAGCAGATATAGTAGAAACACTAGCTGTAAAGAGAACAAAAAAAAAAAAAGACAAACATGCTCATATTAATAACCAAAGATAATAATCAACAAATGCAAATAATGGTAAGTCCCATCTCAAGGTACCTAGCACAATGGACAATAATATTAATTGTAAATGGTACACTTGTTGTAGTGATCAAACATTTACAATAATTCATGTTAAATAATAAATCTATCTTTGGATCGACGTATTATTCACATGTAAAACTTTATAATCGTCACATGTTTACCACCACAGATGTGTATGCAATTCGGCCAAGTATTAACCTTCCTTTGGGCCGACTAAGACCCGCATGAATTTACACACACACAAACATCCATTATTCCTCATGAACAATCGACACAAGAGAGGTCACTTTGGTGACATCTTGTTTCAATAAGCCCATTTAGAATAATGGACTATTTTATTTAGCCATAAAAAATATACCACAAAATATTTGAATTTGAGTTGAAGAAAATCCTAGGTTTTGTTGTTACGCCGCCTAAAAAAAAAAAAAAACTCATGCCGCTAACAACAATAAAAAAAAAAATAAAACGACGAGCGGCAGCGCAAAACCCATCGATCAAACATAAATCTCATCTCTAGAATCCATATGTCAGTAATATATTAAATATTATATCATATAACAGTGTATAAACAACACATCAGACATGCTTTGATGTCGCACGCGATCTTCCGGGCGGAATACAGAACTATTCTGGCTTGCGCTTGATCACGCTGGAACAGGATTGATGATAAAAAAAATACTAGATCCATGTCCCGAGGCGAAACTTTGCACATGTTTTCTTGATTTCGATTGATCATAATTGAAAAAGAATAGAAAACACACGTGCGTCCCTGATCCAGAGAAAAGAAGATACAACAGACTTGGGAGAGAGAAAAAAAATAAAACAAAAGCAAGCTTGCGCACATCCCGAGGCAACATCATGTCAACAACATGAGTTGATGCAAAAGAAACAAATGAGTGATTGTTTGATCCATTAAAAACAAAACAACAACAAATAGTTGCAAAAGAAACATCCGGATGCTTTATCCATTGACTTATACAATCGCACATGTCCCTAGATCCATATTTATGTACATGTCACGAGATCCATATTGATGCACATGTCACGAGGCAACTTGGTCCAATAAAAAAAATAATGCTCATGGCGTGCCAGATTGATTGATGATGATCCATTGATCAATTAAAAAAAAAAATCAAGGCAATGGACGCGCAAATCAACAGAAAACTTGGGGATATATTACGCACAAAATAACTTGATCCAGTCAAGTGATTTAAAAAACCGAATTGACGCACGCAAAATTGAATCCAAAGAACAGAAGATCAACAGATTGCATTATATCTTGATCAGAAAGAAAACACTGGATGCCCAATGGCTTAACATGGAGATGCTCTGATGCCACTTGTTAGAAATAAGAATCTAGAAAACCTTATTGTCTGATGATGGGATGTCAGAGAGAATAGGAACTTACCATATGAATTTGGGACCATAACCCTAATATATATGAATTGTCAACCAAGATCCTCCATGTCAGATCATTGGGAGATGTTAAGCGGAAACATACCTTGATCCATAGTGAAAGTTGTTCGCAGGTTGTTGTTCTTCCAATCCAATATGGCTACCCAGAGAAACCTTCTTTCTGATGATGGGATGTCAGAGAGAATAGGAACTTACCATATGAATTGGGGACCATAACCCTAATATATAATAATGAGATTATCATAGGTTTTACTATTTCTAATTTGGCCCCTCATCAAATTAGAAATAGAATTCTGGTATCTACACATTAATCCCATGACAATTATACCCTTAAGCCTTAAAACTTTAAGTCTTAATTAGATCACTTTAATTTAGGTTTAACCAAAGATAGCATAACACATTTAATGGTTACATGTGTGGCCCCACATGATGGAATTTTCCAACTAGGTAAACAGCCCAAATTACATTTGATAGTCTCAGTCATCATCAACATGCTTAAATCTGGCCTAATTCACAGGATTCTGACTAGAAAAATTATTATCTACCTGTCACCCAAATGCGTTTAAGAAAACCGATGGACTTCATAAAACAGATTTGGATAACTTAAGTTCTGTTCTTTGCAATGGCTGTCATTGGTTAGAGTTTGTGTGAATGAAAATGGTCTCCAAACACCTGACTAATGCAAAAGCTGAAATATGTTTAACCCCATTTGTAGTTTGAATCCAGGTCCAGGTCCATGAATTTAATATCTTAGGACCTGAATATACTGTTAAATCTTTTGATCTGTTACTTTTTTTTTCTTCTTTTGATGATGTTTTTGCTTATAGGATCTTCACCTTTGGCATGTGTCAAAAGTAGTTTGGTTGCAGTTCTATAAATACCACCTGCAAACTCTTCCATTCCAAAACCAGATGTTGATACAAACAGTTCCACAAAACCCTTGAGTTAACTAATTTTGAGAGTGGGTGTTGCTTAGCTGAGTCTGAATGTGAGGGGAGCGAAGGGAACATGACTCTGTAGAATGGCTGTGGCAACAAAGCATTTGTTGTCAGAAAAGAGAAAATGGACGAAATTGGAGAAAATAGGGGAATGGCTTTATAAAGAAGGAAGAAGGAAGGAGATGAGAGACCAATCCTTGACCCCTTTTCTTTAGCCCAGGCAATGAAGTGTGTTTGGATGGATAGTGAATTGATGTAAAGTGAGGCGAAGCATCTAATCAAAGAAGAATAAAATATAAGGAGGTTGTGATGTCTTTTATTTTAGTGGCTTAATAATGAATCTTATTCACCTTTTGTTCTTGTCATTTAGTGAAGAAATGACGTTTCTTTTTTTAGAAAGGAACGAACTTTGAATTTGTGCACGTTTGATATGATCCCTTGATCTATTTATGTCTAGATAATATAGGCTTTACTTCACTTTAGGTTTACTAATAAAGTCCCAAACATGTGGCATTTTTGTAATCTCTGAAAAAACAAGGGAAAAGTGGCTGGACGGTCCCATCTGTGGCCGAATGTTCTGTTTTGAAAGAAGATTGGAAAACTTAAGAGGCCCATATTTTGAAATGTGTTTTCTATTTTGTCCCGTTTTGAAAAGTCCCAAAAACTTAGGCCCCATTTTTAATTTTCTCCATTTTTTTTATACAGCACATGCATTCATAATTGTGTCACATGAGAAGCTTTGGCTCAAGAAAACTGGTAAAAAAAGTAGAGCTATAATACACTTTTGAAAGTGAGAACAAGCTATATAAGGTGTCCTAGAACCTTAAGATTTTGAGTTGGGTCTGGACTCTGGAGCGGGGTCTGGGTTCAGTTGAGTCCATGGGAGTTGGAACTGAGCCCTATAGCCATGTCAGCTCTGGTTTCCATTCGGGTACACAGAACCTTAATCAGGTCCAGGTCGAGTTCAACTCCATCCATTTAGAGCAAAGGACATTGAGACAGCTACTGTCATTGGATCTTATGGCATTAGGGCCCCCCCATGCAGGCACTCCCAAAAAGAAGGGAGTGAACCACGGCCCCCCCCCCCCCCCCCCCCCCCGCGCGATGCAGGCACTCCCAAAAAGAAGGGAGTGAACCACGGTGACCCGTTTATTAGATGGGATGTCCGGGAACATTTAATGGAGACTCTTGGATGGTTTTTTTCAACTAATTTTGATCCAGAAAAAAACACCCCATAAATTTGATATGTTTCTTGTACCTTGGATGAAATGGGGTCTTGGGGGATTAAGTCACATGGGCACATAAGCCCCACCTCTTAAGCTTTGTACTTCTCTTCTTGTGAGGCCCATCTTCTTGTGAGGCCCACCTTACATTGTGTGAATATATAGGTCTCACTGTGAGTTATAGTTGGATAATGTAAGCACCACATCAACATTCTAAGAGATAACTAAAGTGTTAATGTTAGATCTCTTTTTGTTTCTTGAGATGCAGCAATTCTTGGGGGTTCAATCAACCCATGTTTTCTTCTTTTTTCCCCCTTTTGCAATACAATTACTCTTATAGCAAAAAAAAAAAAAAAATTTAATTCATTGGGTTTTGAAAACCCTCCTCACTTAATTTATATCTTGATTCTGCCATTCTAAACCAACAACCTGGTGCATGCACTTGCATGGAGCATTCTGTAGGCACAATGCTGCGAACTCGCGCATGCGACTCGAACACCCGAACCTACCAAGTCTTGATACCACTTGTAGGATCTTACACTCCATTGATCTACCACTTATCCTAAAATCAATTGGTCATAGGAAACGACACAATAATGATTTTATGGTGAGGGACCTCAACATCAACATGCAATAAAAACACAACATATATACAGCATTTACATGCGATAAAAAAAAAAAAAACATCAGAGAAGTTGACGAGCTAATCTTCTCATGGAGAATACTAATTGGGAGAGAGGTTACATTTGTGTAACAACAATTTCATGGAACCAGAGTTACCTTTATATATGAAACCGTTTTGTAGGAAACGAGGACAAAATAAATTATTTTTCCATGAGTCCTTGAAAAATTGTTTTATATGTGAGGGAGGGACCATCTGCTTTCATTAGAATCATATAATTGAAAATCCTCCGTAACACAAAGTTCCAGTATTCCACAAACACGACCTAAATTATTAATAAAATGAGATAATGAACAATTTTGTCCAAGATAGACGTAGGTTTTCAATCATGATAGATATAAAGATTGATAATGGCTTCAGTTTGAAACCCCAATGCGTTCAAATTCCATTTCCACCATCTCAATTTATATTCAATAGATCTGAAAAATAATCTTTTTACTAATTCATTTGGAGCTAATATTGACTAAGAGCTTGGGAATTGTTGTGCGCGTATGTGCGGAAGTGTGAACCACCGCAATTGACAATCAATCAAGCCACACTAGAAGAGAAAAATCACACATAGAGATTTACGTGGTATGACAAACTTACATACGTCCGTGGGAAAGAAACTCTACTTTCCTTTGGGTTTCCCACTGTGCTTAGATTTTGGGTTTGGGTTCCCCACTGTACTTAGATATAGGGTTACAAATTATATATATATATATATAGAAAATATTTATGTGCATCTATCCCTCACCATGTTATGGTGAGGGACAACATAGTAGGGCTGGCTTTATAACACATCCGAATCATCCACACACATGGAAGCCAATTAAGTACACTAGACCCATTGAATTTTCACATATCCAAATGGATTGGACCGTTGGATCGATGGTCAAATTTTTTCCTTTAATATAAAGTCATTAAATTTGTGGGCCATGGATGAAGCGGTTGGAAGGCATGGGATTGACCTCAAATTTGATATATGGTCTTATCCAAGAAGTCTCTTCCCAACACCTATAAGTCCTATGATCAGTGGGTCCCATTGAGTTTGTCTCTCACCATATTGTGAGGGAAAAATGCACAGGAATACTCCATATATATATATATATATTTATAATCATCACTTTCTTTGCCTACAAGAAGCCCTTTCTTAGTATCCAAGAAACCCTTGATACAATTTCCGAAATACCTATCATCCTGAACCCACTTGGCCAATAGGAGTCCCATTCAACTCAGAAAGTAACCCTCAGTGAGTAACTCAGACAAGTATGATTGAACATTAGTCGTAATCGATTGATATTTAAATTATGTTGAATTTATTTAAATGTGTTATTACAGTGCTACTTATGGATCTTAAGTGGCTCATGAGGTATACAGAACCCATCACAAGACACCATTATGCAATGAATACAATATTTTGATAAAAAGGGAATTAAATTATATCTTACCTTATTAATGAAAACATATTGTGCAAGTCACAGATGCTATGGATCCTCCATGATGTGTTATTTAATACTCATTCTCAAACAAAGAACACAATGACTTGACATTTTTAAGCATCACGGGCGCCTAATGGCAACCATTATCCCAACAAGCTAGCAATTAAGTTTGTTGCAGATGTAGACCAGTGACAATAGTAACTGCTCTAGGGAGAATCTTTACCTACGAGTCAGACTGCATACATCAGTTATATGCGTATAGCTTGTAAGGCCCACTTGGTTGCATTTATATCATTGGTATAGGATGGATGGAAAGGTCGCTATATGGATAAAGGTCATGTGAAAAATCAGCTTCATCAAATTATTCTAGAGGTTGATTTTAACTGTCTTAAAGTTTAATGATGTTTTAATCATATATTTTCGAGATTCAATATAAGGGTGAGGAAAGATCCAATGAACATAAAATTGAGCGTGGTGCTAAATTATGAGGGGATAAGAGTCAAAAGGAGTGCACTGATTAAAGGCGGGCTCACTCCACCTCCATTCTAGTGGTGAAAAACATGGTAAGATCTAATTTGATGCATACATTATTTAATGGATATCCTCTTTATTTAATCATGCCCCAGATCTCACCTTATTTATGGTACAACCGACGAATCTAGCGAGATTTTTCGGTAATTTAGGTAAGAGCTGCTAAATTATGAGTTTATGACTCCAAAGTCATGCAACAATTATAACATTTGTAGCATTAAATACATATACCCAACACTTTGCACCAGCAGCTTCCTTATAGGTCTTTTTTTTTTTAAAGGTTAAAGAGACATGACCAGCATATAGTCACTCTGAATGATTATTTATTTATGGGAAGATTTCAAAATAAGGTCTTAACATTTTGCCTTATTTAAAAAAAAAGACACAAATTTAATTTTTTTTAAATTAGTTCCTAAGTTTTTCAGTAAGTTTTCAATTAAGGACATCCGTCCATTTTAAAGTATTTATAAAATATTTTTTCCCTCGATTTTTTTAAAATACCCAAAATTACCTTTCATTTAAAGCCATAATATGGTTTCGACTGGCAACAACAACTACATGCAACCGATCATTGCGGGTAAGTTGGTTGTCTTTGATCACAACGAGGATGTCGGTGAAAGAAATGAAGAAAATGTAGAGGAAGTGAAGAATAATATTATTTCAACGTAGGTTAATTTTAGTATTTTTAAAAAAAAAATTGAGGGAGAAAGTTGCCGGAAAATAGCTTTAAATTTACAGATGTCCTTAATTGAGAAAATTCATGCAAAATTTAGGAACTGATTTGAGAAGTTCTAAACCTTTTGTCCTTTTCTTAAATAAGGTAAAAACATAAGGCTGTATTTTAAATTTATTTATTTATTTTAGAAGAAAAGTTTAGATACGAAAAGGACAAACAAAGATATCACAGAAACACACAATGCGTAGTTACTATATGCCTATTCCTGATGCGGTAAATCAGCTGCTTCAGACACCAAAACCATTTCTATGTTAGAAGGAGAAAGTGTGTGAGTTCAGATCTTCCCAAAATAATTAAGGAGAAGTATTATTAAACTCTTAGCTCTTTTTTTTAAAAAAGTACGCAATAAATTGAATATTTCAAGAAAGTATAATAACTTTTCATAGTTTTTTCGACCGAGTCCTTTCTGGTGGTTTCTCTCCATCACCGGTGACTTTTCTTTAAAACTAACATAAATACTCTTATGAAAAAGCATAAAAAAAGAGTTCTTACCTCTTGGAAAATCTAAAAGAATGTATAAGACGTCTATCTCATTTTCAAATAGGTATAGCTAAAATTGAATATTTTAAAATAGTATAAATGTTTTACATAGTTCTTTCATTCAAGTCCTCTTCAATAGTATCTTTTCAATTAATGGGCAACTAAAATGTCATGCAACCTAATTTTATCACTAGAAAAAAAAATCTGCTATTCGTGTTACATGCATCAAGATTATAACATCCAAAAAGCACATGATTTGAACCACATTTCTCTCTTATTTTAATCACATTAACATGTTTATGGTGGACATATTTCTTATAAAAATAAAAATATTTTCTTAATAATAGAACAAGGTACGACGTTGGCTTTTTAAGGGTTATGAATTTCAAAGATGAGCCCAACCGACGGACTTACGTACAGTAATGTAAGTCCTTGATATTTTGGAGTCATTATTTATTTCGACAAGTCCATCTGATCTTCCAAAATAGAAAAAGTCCATCTGATCACATGCATATAAGTACTACTAAAATACAAAGAAGTAGTTGGTGGGGCAGCCATATCCATATATAGTTGATGGTTCGCCACCAATATCTAAACTCATTTATTTCTCTACGGATCGTAGCTAGCTTTGATAAAAATGACAATCAACTTACTAAAACTTGCCCAGTGGCCCTTAACAACTATTGTTGCCGCCATCAATTCTTCCAAGTTATAATAGTAAAGTGTAAATATGATGAATCAAAACAAGTGTGCCGTGATTGGAGAGTACTTATTGGAGAGTACTTACTTTTTTTTCTTTTTTTTTTTTTTTTTGTCAGGGGAGATGACAAAAGGCATAAAACCCCAAAAGAAGAAAGCCCACAAGATCACTATGGCAAGGCTAAAAAACTAAGACCCTAACTACCGAATCTCTGACTAGATATTAACAGACAAAAATTGGAAGAACTGCTGAAAAAGACCATCAGAAAAAGGTTTGTCTATGCCAGAAAGAAGCCCTGTCAGGTAGATCTTGACCTTTGTTTGGGAGACTCTAAAGCTGTTAAAAGTAAGATCATTTCTACTTTTCAAAATAGTAAAGTAGTGGTGAAGAAGATAGAGACAGCACCCTTGCATGCCAGCTTATCACTGTAGACGGAGAGAGCGTGCCAGATCTTGGAGGGGGGCATAAGCCCAGCCATTGCAATGCCAGCTACTTGGAGAATCCAACTCCAAATGGAGGAAGCAAAAGAGCAGTGGAAGAGGAGATGGATAGTAGTTTCCAAATCAACGTTACACAGACATCACCTGGAGGCTAGGGCGAAGCCAACAGATTGAGCCCAAGCTTGGGTAGGGTACTTAATTGAAAGAACTATAAAAAACATTTATATTGTTTTGAGATATTCAATTTTAGTTACACTTTTTAGAAATGAGCCAATATTTTTTTATACTTTTTGAAAACTTTTCAAGAGGCAAGAACCATCTTCTCATTATCATTTTTAAAAGTAGTTACTATTATTTAAAATTAGTTACTATCACTTTTAGAAGTACGTCGCCCATCTATCGAAGAGAAAATGTTCTCCTGTACGTGAGCCATCTGATATGCTTATTAGTAGTGCAGCTAATAGGACCTACTCAGATACATGTCTATCAATGACAAATTGTAAATGAAAAGGTCTCTTTATCATCAAGGTGGAGCCCAAAAATTCAGCCCTACCAAATGATTGTAGTCCATTGATTTGACAGCCTTAAGCTTTAATGGTGTCTTAAACGTAGGTTCTTTTGAGATTCAATTCAATGGTGAGTGAAGAATCAATGAGGTCAAAATTATGCATGACACCAGATCAAGGGATGGCAATATTATGGAAGGGCTTGATCAAAGGTCAGCCCATCTAAGCCACATAGAGCTAGACTGCATAATGTGTATTTTTTCGACACATACATATAGGAGAACATTTTCCTTTTCTAAGAGTCCAATGGCTAACTCACTTGTACCGTGTTGGAGGATTGGGGACTCCCAAATTTTAGTATGTTACTCATCCCTATAAGAATCCAGGTAGTGGTGACCTAGGATTTTCATTTGATGGGGTGGACCCAAACAAATAGTTGAGTTTTGTGGGCAGACCCAGGATTTTCCTATGGGGGTTTTGGAGGTGGACCTAGAAATTTCATGTCATTTTTAGAGGTAGATCCAAAATATTCATGCGACTTTCGGAGGCGGACCTCGGGGGGCGATAGCCTCCATAACCATATATGTGGGTATACCTTTGTCTACGGGAACTCTATCTTAGGACCCGCTTATTGAAAATTCGAATTATTTAAAATTAGTGTCATCTCCTTCATTGATATATATATATATATCTTAGAATTTACTTTAATAGGAGTTGGTCTTACCATAAGATTGAGAACATATAACAAATAATCAGATGAATCCGTGTGGTTAAGAATACAAATATAGTGTTAATGACATTGCTTCATTTTGCCTTGGTCTTGCTCATTATTCTGGATTCAGACGCAATATACAGTTAAACCTCTCTAAATTAATAGCATCGGGACTGGCAAAATCTATTAATTTAGCCAGATATTAAATAATCGATAAATTAATAATTTATTAATTTATTCATTAATTAATAACTTATTAATTTATCAAACTATTATTTATTTTCTTAAAAAATTTAACAAAATATTTATTGTACTACCTTGTTCAAAGGGTTGAATTATCATAATGGAATGGATGTCGAATACCTCTTGAACTACCCTGAAGAGAATAACACAACTTCAGAGATGTTGACTGATGAGTAGATGATTGAGAATATCATGGGAAATGAGCAAAGCGATGAAGTTGAAGATGAAAGTGATGCTATGGAGCCGCCTTCACGAAAGGAAGCTCTTAAAGCAGCGAAGACATTGAATAAATTTTTTTTTTTTTTTGCACTATGAGAAGACAACACCAGAAATTCTTACCATGTTAAGAAAAGTCCGAGATGAGATTCAAGGTGACATAAATTTCAAGAAGCAACAAGTCACAATTGATTCATTCTTTATGAAGTCATCCTAAATGTATAATCAATTACATATGTATTAAGCATTATTAATTTATATATTGCATGGGGTCTATATGAATTCTCAAATTTCTATTATCTTATAAATTTAGCGATTTATTAATTTAGCATGTTGTCCCCAAATCGGGACCGAAAAAAAAAATTATTTTGACGAGGTTATTAATTAATCTGGTATTAAATTATCGAGATTCTACTGTAATCTAAAAACAAAGAAAGTACAAAACTAAAAGGACATCAATCGTTATCTAGTTAATAGGATATTGTCTTCTTAAACGAGTCCACTGTACATTAATAAGACATCTATCCAAATCATTTATTGTTTAGTTGATCGATCACAACTTCGAAAATGTCTTCGCTTTAATTAAGAGGTCGCAAACGGGTAGGGCCATAGGTGGGGTCCATGATTTATGGACTAACCCATTTTAACTCGACATGCACCAGAGTGCAGATTCCAAACGGCTCAAATTAAGGACCTCCCTGTGTATAGGTATGTACTCAAATTCCCCAATATTAGTTGGTTGACCGTAACATTTATAGTTTGATAAAAAAAAAATCAAGGTTGAAAAACTAAGGATTCAAACTTGACTCACCCAGCGCAAAGAGAAAAAAAAAAAAAAAAAGAAACCTGAATAGAGTTAATGCGGAGACTTTGAAGAGTAATTATTTTATTAATTATTTAAAAAATATTTAAAAATAAATCTATTACTATAAAGATATACATATATATTAATTTACATACATTCATGATAATCAATTGAAATTAATTAAAAGATTATAGATGCATGAAAAGGACCACAATAAAAGAAAAAAAAACATTACATATCACATCTTTTGTTTCCAAATATCTAATATAAAAGACTAAATATAAGTCTCAAATCACATTCCTATCATTATTTCTAAATTTATGACTCCAAACCTCATGAATAATTACTTTAAAATAGATATTAGTTATTTAAAATTAGATCTACCAATTATATCGTTTAAAATGCAAACAACTTATTAAAATGAAATGACTTAGCCGGGCCTAGCTCCCATGTATTTGACACAATCCTTCGTCAAAATGAGATTACTTGAAAGAATAATGAGTCAACTTAGAGAGTTTTCCAGCTATGAGTTAAATATCTTTGATCATTTTAAATAAATAAATACCATAAATTAATGGGAAGCTGCTTATGTACATTTCAAGTAAATAAGTAATTAGTTTCATGTTGTGTGCGGGATATTCGACACATGTATCATGTGTATTGGTTTCCACAAAATGTGCCTTTTCTCGAACCCCATTTTTTGAGGGTTCACAATCCACCTTTAAAAAAATCCAATATTTTACATACACTGCCCCTCCTTAAATTTGCACAAGTCCAAGTTTTACACCGTTTCAAACATTATTCATTGTTGGATTATTCACAAAAATTGTATGTATAACCATTCAATTTAAAGGGCTTAAGACTAAGTGTTAATATCTAATATGTCCCTCATCTACACCTGTCCAATTCCACAATTGATGTCCCAGGCATTTATCAAATAATCCTAACTTGGTCCAACTTTTACCTTAAACTTTTGACTGGATAATTTAACTTTTAAAAGCCTTTTCTAATTAAAAAAAGTCCGAAATCCAAGACTTCTTTCACCTCATCAAAAAATAAAAATAATCTAAGCATTACCCATCAAAGGAAACTCAGTCCTAAGTATGGACAATCAAACCTAAGAATGAATAGTAAAAAATAAATTTCTATTTTCAGAAATTAAGAATGGAGGTTTGCCTAGGGTACGAATGTAATTTCATTAATCATTATTCATATTAACATAGAACACAAATTGTAACTACTTAATAATTAAAAAGGTGATTACTTATCTTCATCCATAGCTCCGATCAAAGAAATTAGTCCGCCATAGCAAATGATACTTCTTGATTTATCTTTGAAAGTGCAAATTTACTACTTCTCTTTCATAAGAATCTTTCTTAAAAATTAAGTCCTTGAACATAGCCCAAAGCTGCCAAAAGATAAAATTACTGAAAAAAGAAGAGAGGAGACGAAGTAGGGCCAGACGATCACCAATCACTCGTGAGCACCCCACACACCAGCCTCACCAATCACTTCTCCACCCCTTTTTATAAGGGTGCTTAGGGGACAGAATTCCAGTTCATCTAGCCGTTGCGGTGAGTTTTGTCATATAATTCGGCTTCGCTTGTGGCGAATGCATAGATCTTTACGTGTCATGCACAGGTCTTCACATGTTACAGCTGCAACAATCCATCCGTAGTGACACCTATGGGTGCAGGTGTGGGTCCCACATATAGCACTTGTGAAATTTTCTTCTCCTTTATTTGCTGTTAAGGCGGGTCCCAAAAATACGAAGAAGCCCTACAAGAAAATAAATCAATAATCAAGAAAAATCACTTCATGTGTAAATAAAAAGTTATGAGAGATTTTTGGATTTTAATGCTAAAAATAGAAAATGTTATGATTTTCCAAATGTGGGTTTTCAAAAGACGTTGACTTATATAAACACAAAATCATGATTTTCCAATGAAATCAAGCATGATTAGATGATTAAGTCCTTAATTCTTAAAAGCTAATGATGAAAAATGTGTAATTTTAAATCAAGACCCATTAAGCTTTCACCTATCCAAATGGTTTGGACCGTGGATCGAAAGTAAAAAAAATTCTTTAATATGAAGTCATTAAATTTGTGTGCTACAGATGAAGATGAAGGGGTTAGAGGCATGAGATTAACCCCAAACTTGATATATGGGCTCATTCAAGATATCTCTTTTCATTCCCCCCAAGTCCCATGATCGGTGGGGCCTATGTAGGCCCCGTTAAGTTTGTCCCTCACCTTATGATGCACATGAATATCCCCATATGGAAATCTTGTATGGGGCCTGCCTACCTGTTGATAATAGGGATAGTTAAAAATGAATGTCAATATCTTCGCTCGCATATCCTCAGGGCCTCCCAGCACAGACCCAATAATTTTTCCAGAGTCGATGGGAACTTGATGATTAGCCACTCGAGTGACCGTCTTTCATTCTGAACGGTTGAGATCATCACTAGCAGACATCACGGTTGAGTTATACACATCCCACTTGCTCGAAGCCCGTTGGAGAGTAGAGCACTCTCGGGATCCGGACTGGTAGTAAGCCAGACCCTACCATTGTCAAAATCCATGTGCATGTAAACAAGGACTACTGCTGGTGAGGCCCCGGAGTCGGAGGGCAACAAATCCAGCTAAGGTAGCGTTGAGGATTCATTTAAACATTCCATCTACCCCTATTCATTGCCCCTCTAGAGCCTTTAAATCCTCCACTCTCTTCCTTACACCAACACCAACACACACACAACCAAAACACACACACCCTCTCTCTCTCTCTCTCTCTCTCTCTCTCTCTCTCTCTCTCTCTCTCTCTCTCTCTCTCTCTCTCTCTCTACAATGTCGGTCGATTTCTCCAAATTGATTAACCTCAGATATGTGAAATTGGTGTACCAATGCGTGGTGAACCGATTCCTGACGTTGGTTCTAGTGCCCTTATTGATTGGAATTCTCTTAGAGGCCATAAGATTGGGACCAGATGAGTTGGTCCATATATGGGGTTCACTCGAACTCGACTCAGTCCATCTCTTAATCTCTTCTACTCTTGTGGTGTTAATGACAACCGTCTATCTAATGTCCAAGCCCAGACCAGTCTATCTAATCGAGCACGTCTGCTTCAAACCTCCTCCCTCGTGCCGCTTCCCGGCCTCCAAGTTCATGAACCAGTCATGGCAGATTAACAACTTCGACCGAGTCAGCGTCGAGTTCCAGCAGAAGATCCTGGAACGATCGGGACTCGGTGATGACACGAGCCTCCCACCTGCCCTCCACCACGTCCCCCACAGTCCCACCCTCGAGGCATCGAGGGTGGAGTCGGAGCTGGTCATCTTCTCCGTCATCGACCAGCTGCTCGAAAAGACGAAAACCAAGCCTAGAGATATTGATATGCTTATTGTTAACTGTAGCTTGTTCTCTCCTACTCCTTCACTCACTGCAATGGTGGTGAATCGGTATAAGATGAGAAGTAATATTCAGAGCTTCAACCTTGCCGGAATGGGTTGCAGCGCCGGGCTCATATCGATGGACCTGGCCAAGGACCTCCTCCAAGCTCGACCCAACTCGTTGGCTCTCGTGATCAGCACTGAGATCATCACGCAGTACTGGTATCACTTACTGAACTAAATTTACTTCCAAGACTATGAAAAAATTAAGGGCATGTTTGTGTGGAGCAGTGGAAAACCAAGTCCTTTTTTATGTGAATTTTATTGCAGTGAAAAAACTATTTTGCTTTTCACACCTTTTGCATGGAAAAGCAGCCACACAAACACACCTAAAAGGAAATTTCATTCCTAGTGAAGTGCATATGAGCAAGCCCTTAATTAAATAGATTTTCACACCATCATAAACACAATAATTACATAGTTGCTTCAACTTCCAAATCAGATCATGTTCTACAGCTTCCAATTACATGACACACCACCTTCTATAATTTCATACCACCGACACATTTTACACTACTCACATCTCAGTCATCAGACTTGTTCAAAAAAAAAAGAAAAAGGATGACACATTTCAAGAAGCTAACTTGAAATGTTTGAATTAATTCCTCCAGGTACACGGGCAATCAGCGGTCGATGTTGCTCGCCAACTGCCTCTTCCGAATGGGAGGCGCTGCCATCCTTCTCTCTAACCGCCGCCAAGACGCAAGGAGAGCAAAATACAGCCTCCTTCACCTGGTGAGAACCCACAAGGGAGCCGACGACACCTCTTACCGGAGCGTATTTGAGGAGGAAGATAAGGAAGGGAAGGTGGGGATTTCACTCTCCAAGGACCTCATGGCGGTGGCTGGAGCCGCCCTAAGGACCAACATCACCACCTTGGGTCCTCTAGTTTTGCCCATTTCAGAGCAGCTTCTCTTCCTTCTCAGCTTAATTGGGAGGAAGTTCATCAACCCCAAGTGGAGGCCTTATATTCCAGACTTTAAGCAGGCGTTTGAGCACTTCTGCATTCATGCTGGTGGTCGTGGGGTGATTGAGGAGCTGAGTAACAGCCTCCAGCTCTCTGCAGAAAACGCAGAGGCGTCGAGGATGACGCTGTATCGATTTGGAAACACGTCTTCTTCGTCGCCATGGTATGAACTGGGGTACATAGAGGCCAAAGGGAGGATGAAGAAGGGTGACCGGGTTTGGCAGATTGCACTCGGGAGTGGTTTCAAGTGTAATAGCGCTGTATGGAGGTGCAATCGGACGGTGAAGACGCCGACTGGTGGCGCCTGGGATGATTGCATCCATGAGTATCCAGTGCAAGTTCCTGACATTCACAAGGCCTGAGAAGAAGAAGAAGAAGAAGAAGGATGACGAAAATTTCATGCATGCATGCACGTACGGGAAGGGTTTTTTTTTTTTTTTTTTTTTTTTTTCTTTTCTTGCTTTTACAGTGATGTTCATGTTGTCTCTCTTTAGGAGTCATTTGTTTCTTTTCTCCCTTTCGTTTTTCTTAATCTGCTGAAGGTTACTTGTGTCTCCTCCAACCACCAACCCTAAAACAAGGCTCTACAGTGGTTGTTTCTTGTACAAGAAGATAAAAGGTTAAGCATTATATATGATTGTTTTTATTACCTTGTTTTCTGCCTTGGATTTTCTCCTTTGCTCAAGGGATGATAATATTACTGTCATTTATTGCTAGTGATTTGGATTTTCAGAATAAAGTTATTGGGAAGACTATTGGGGTCGGGAAAGATCATTTGTTCAGACCAATCCCAAAGACTTATCAGTGAAACAGTAACTTGCATGGAGTTTCAATAAATTTTTTTTTTTTCTCTTATATAATATTAACAATCCGAATATAGCATTATATACAAAAACCAGGACACACTTGATTTTTACTGCACCCACCGGCCTGTTGCATCCTGGGAGAATACTCTCCCTGAATATCTCTCATGAAAACTACATTAATGCCGTGTGCTGTATTATTGCATGGTGTAGTGACCTACTTCAATACATGGTGGCCAACCGTTGGATTGATCCCACACCAGATACTCTCTATATATTCCTATCTCAAAGAAGAGAAAAGTAAACAAGTTCACCACGTTCGTGTTTCAAATGCAATCAAATTTAATGGTGGCCATGGCCCTACCCTAAATTGACTGCGCCATATATACAGCGGTGTTATTGCATTAATGTAGTTCTTGCACTTGCACTTGTTATCATTGATGAAAGCCCTAAAATTTGGCAACCGCGAAGTTCTCCCTCCATTTAATGAAACGGTTACATGTGACTTTCACGTGGGGCTCAATCATTTATAAGGCCCTAGCTATCATGGTAACTTTAGTCTTTGGTGAATTTGAAATATTTTACTTCCAGTAAAATCTCAAAACGAACAAATTGTGGGTGTCAGTTTTGGCTGGAACGTCAGTTTTGGCTGGAACTGGCCACCCATGCCAACGTAAACCTGACTTGGTAATTCTAATAATTAATAATTAATTTCAGGTTGCTATTTAAAATAAATAGCTTTATGATCACTTTTATAGATCAATAAAATTGGCTATTTGTAGTTGTCAAAAGTATAGGCAGCTATATCTGAATATCCCTCATTAATAGGAGAAGGGCTATTTAAGAAACCTTTCAAGTAAATGTATATGAAATTAGGAAAAAAGAAAGGTACTTAATCTTCAAAAAGGTAGTGCAGGTTTGTGTTGCCCATTTTTTCCAATGAAAATCATTCAATTTTCCTTTTTGCAACATTGGAGACTCGAATGTGCTCTTACTCACGCACTCGTGTGAACTCCATGAGCAGTGGGACAAATTAGGTGGATGATCTTACTTTTTCTTTCTTCGTTTTTTTTTTTTTTTTTTTCAGTTTTTGAGTGCAATTAAGCATGTTTTTGTCTTTACAAAATTTTTACATAAAAAAAAGGACCAACCATTATATATGCAGACCAGGGGCGGACCTATCACATTTGAAAACCTCCTAAGGTAAGTCCTTTGCCCATCCTATGTGTGGCCATCCATTGATGGATGGCCTCTCCTTCATTTAGAGATTTTTTAAACATAGTTTTGACTTTAGAAAAATAAAATAAAAATGTTATTGATTTTGGAAAAAATTTAAAATGAAAAAAAAAAGAAAGGAAATGAGAACAAATAAAGAATACTTGATGGAGATTGGAGAAGAGATTTTTCAATTATCATTCTAATCTATCTACAACTGCCCTAACGATCCAAGTGAGGAAGAGGAGAAATTACATCTTTTTGTTGGAGATCACGTAGATGATTTTGTGGTATGAATATTGAAGAAGAATGACAGACCCACTTTCTCTTTTATTAAACTTTTTAAAATCACATAGATATACTAATTTCAATACACATCATTATGTATTTTCAATTTTTGTTGCTCATATTGAAATCTGATTCGCTTAAAATCAATGTCTATTTGCTTTGTATTATTACATAATTTTTAGCTCAATCGGAGTTTTACTCATTGTGGATAAAGAGATATAATTTTATTTTTTTAGCTAGATTATTATTATTCATGTCAGAAAAATCCGATTGAAGAAGTTTTTTTTAAGGAGATAAAAACTAGTGGAACCATGCTTTTTGATGGTTCAGATTTTATATATGGGATGCTCTCTCTCTCTTTTTTTTTTGAGTTTTAAATAATAAAGTTTCAAATTATGACTTACAAGTTACATACATAAGAAAGGACAAGTACCCACCTTAAGATTGCAGAATAAATCAATACTAAAATAATAATTGGTGATTTCAACTCAATGAAAGAACATTGATTACAACTTCAATAACTTGGTTATTATATATTTTATTATTAAATTTTATAATTTTGTTTCGTTTTGTTTTTCTTTGCCCCCCCCCCCCCCCCCCCCCCCCCACCCCCCCACCCAAATAAATAAATAAATCCTGGTTACGCCCCTGTATGTAGTGTTAAACAAGTAGTAGAAAAACATTTAAACAAGGGATTGATACTCATCTATCTAGATTTAAATTTGGGATTTTTATGAAGAAATTAAGCTTAAACTCTCGAAAAACGATTTTATAAAGGAAACATTGAAATGAAGACGGAGATGTTTATATAGTTTTTTGATTAAAATACCAAATTTGATGATATCATCAACTTAATTGAGACGATATCCTCAAGTTGCTCGATGATATTGGCAAGTTCTTGCAACCTTTTATTTTTCTTATTCTTTATCGTGATGGTTAACCCACGTTTTAATCGATTTTCTTTGATGAGTTGTTGTAATCGGTGATTTCATGATATCATAGAACAGAGGTCATTTACCGTCATTATGAAGTGTTCGGACCCTTGATAAGTACTTAATTATTAAGCAATTAGAGACTTAATTGCCTTTCCATCACCTTCATTCGTGTTTAATTCCGTTGATTTCATATAATTTTACACGAATATTGGTTTTTGGTCAATTGCAGAAATTTGATGAAGAATGAAGCTTCTGGTGGATGAATGGATCAAATAGAGAGTAAAGAAACCAGTCCCCATCAGTCAACCGCAAATTCTACCGGTACAAGTGGCTGATATTCCAGCAGAGAGGCTGATCATGAGAGTTCCATCTGTCAACCGGTATTTCTACCGGTAGAAATGGCTGACCCTGAGATTTCCATCAGTCAACCGCAATTTCTACCGGTAGAAGTGGCTGATATTCCAGCAGAGAGGCTGATCATGAGAGTTCCATCTGTCAACCGGTATTTCTACCGGTAGAAATGGCTGACCCTGAGATTTCCATCAGTCAACCGCAATTTCTACCGGTAGAAGTGGCTGATATTCCAGCAGAGAGATTGGACACGAGGATTCCACCTGTCAACCGGTATTTCTACCGGTAGAAATGGCTGACCCTGAGATTTCCATCAGTCAACCGCAATTTCTACCGGTAGAAGTGGCTGATATTCTAGCAGAGGTTTGGACATGAGAAATTCATCTGTTAAACCGGTAGTTCTACCGGTAGAACACTCGGATTTGGTTAGAATTTTAGTTTTTGGGGCAGTTTTGTAATTAAAGTTGTGGGAACCTATATAAAGCATGATAACTCGAAAATTAGGGTTATCTGGGGATTGTGTTAGTTTCCCAGCAGCCTCCTTTCCTTTTTCTCTCTTCCTTCCTTAGATAAATGTAGAGGTAGTTTCTATTGAAGATGGGTGTTCAATTTTGTTCAATTCTTGTTTTAAGACAGAATCCTTCATATTAATTCAAGTTTTATTAGAGGTAATCTTTCAATTATGTTCTTACTGTTTTCTTACTTTCATTTAATCTGTTTGAAGACTTCTCTATTAATGGAGGGGTAGAATTACAGATGGTTTAACCTAAGGGGAATTCAACCTGGGTTTTGTATGGGTTATTCTTCCTGATTATGTTTTCATGATAAAAGATAATTTCCATTGATGTTCTGCTTCAAGAAATCATAATTGAGATGTTAAGCCTTTGACTAATTGTGTTCATCTAAGATGATACAACTAGTGCTTGGGTCAATGACTCTCAGATTATCGAATTGAATGTCTAGGAATCTCTTTGGGAATTATTCACTTAGATTGATATTTGATTTTCACGAAGAAATCTTCCAGGTAAGAACTGGATTGATTCAATTCTTATCTGCGTAATGAAGAGGAAGATGAAACCATAAAAATCTAGGTGGTTTGAACCCTAGGTTGGACCATCTCTTTAGCATAACATTTTCATTCAGTTTTTTCTGCAGTTTTAATCAGTCCTTAGCTTAGAATTAATTACACCCATCGAACAAAAGTTGGTCACTCTCGACCGAAAGAAGTCCTCTAGAGCTGAAACCCTAGTCCGTTCTCTGTGGATTCGACCTCTTCAAGAGTGAAGTGCTACACAGCGATAAATCATGTCCTCCGCTTAGGACAAACCCAACATCACAGAACAGCTAAGCATTTCTGGCGCCGTTGCCGGGGAACGGCAATTGAGGTAAAACAGCTTTGTGAGTATTTATTCTAGTTCTTTTGTTTTTTTTTTTTATTTCTTTTAGAATTAGGTGATTATTTTGATAATTGGGGTTGATTGTTGTATATGTCCTCTCATTACCGTAGGAACATACACAACAGATTGGTCAAAATAGATCTTGAAGAAGTTCCGATATTCGATTGGCCAGGAATTGACATTTTTGTTGACCTGCATCTGCCCGATCCTACTTTGGAATCAATGGCGAATCAACAGAATAATAATGACCCCCGTCATCAACATAATCAAGCTGTACCACCTAGGACAATGGATGATTATTTGACTCCTAGGTGGACTGATGCTCCATCTTGTATTGTAGATGAAGCTCAGGGTGCAAATGCATATCAGGTCAAACCAAATGTTTTGACTCATATTCCCAATTTTCATGGAATGACATCTGAAATGCCTTATTTGCATGTCAAAGAGTTCAATGCCATAATTGAAACCATGTGCCCTGCAACTCAAAGAGAGTCAGCCAAACTTCGACTGTTTCCTTTCTCTTTGAAGGGGAATGCCAAAAATTGGTTGAACAATCTGAGATCTGTGCGAATTACCACATGGGATCAATTGCAAAGAGAGTTTTATAAAAAGTACTTTCCTCATCAGAAAACAATTGCTTTAAAGAAGAATATCCAGAGTTTTGCTGAAAAAGAGGGAGAGTCTTTTCATCAATGTTGGGATCGGTTTCATGAGACGTTGAACTTGGTCCCTCATCATGGTTTTACTATCCCTGAGTTGGTTACGATCTTTTATGAGGGATTGAGTTCAACAAATAAACAGTTCATTGATATGATGTGCAATGGTACTTTCCGTGCCAAGGAACCGCATGAAGCTTATGCATATTTAGAGAGTTTGGCAGAGCAGTATCAGGTTTGGGACACTACCAATCCTAATGATAGAACTATTCCAAATGTGTTTCCTAGTGTTCCTAATGCAGGAAAATTTACTCTGAGTGAGAAGGAGGATTTGAGTGTTAGGATAGCTCAACTTACCCGTCAGATAGAAGGTCTAGAGCTGAAAAGAGTTAGTGAGATTACTCCTACATCAGTTGCCCAAGTGGATCAATTGTGTGCAATTTGTTCACAAAATGATCATGGTACAGACAATTGTCCTACCATTCCTTCCATTAAGGAGTTGCTCCATGGTAACCCTCCATATGATGTCAATGCTGTGAGTCCCCAGCAGAAATCTTCTTTTCAATCTAACCAATTTCAGAATTTCAACCCCAGGTACAATGATCATCCTAATTTTCGGTGGAGGGACAACCCTCCCCCATCCCAAAATCTTGGCTCTACGGGTTTTCAGTCTCAGCCCTATCAAAATCAAGGGCAATTTTCTCAGCCCTATCAAAATCAAGGGCAATTTCCTCAGTCTAATCAGAGTCAAGGGCAATTCTTTCATTCTGCCCCACAATATCAGCAGCAAAGATTCTCATCTCAGCAATAGTTTCCACCTCAGTCTTATCAGCAATTTCAACAACAAGGACCCCCACAGGGTCATGCTCCATATCAGCCTCCCCATAAGAGAAGTCTAGAAGATACCTTTCAAGCCTTTTTGAGTAGTCAGACTTCCATCAATGAGCAGAACAACAGGACTCTGGAGAACATCAAATCTCAATTAACTACACTTACCAATGCGGTGAGTGCTAGTCAAACCACAAGGGGTGCCTTGCCTACCCAAGCTATTCCAATTGTTCAAGGCCAGCACTTTGTGGAAGATTCCGGTGGGTCGGATGCTCAAGTGGAGCATCTTAAAGCTGTCACCATTCTGAGGAGTGGTAAGATCATTGATAATACCATCCCTCCCAAGCCAAGTAAGCCTGAATTTTCTACTTCCAAGGCACCTCCTGCTTTGCAAGAAGTGGAGGAGCCTAAGAATTCTGAGGCTGTGAATGAATCTTCAAAGAAATCTAATGAGTCCAATGAACCTAAGAAAGTTGAGTCTTCCACTTCTACCATTCAAGACCCTAGAGTCCAAGCTTTCCAACCCCCAGCCCCTTTCCCTCAGAGGTTGAGAGGGAAATCCAGGCCAGACCTTGCAGAGTCTCTTAGGGAGCTTTTCTCTCAAGTCAAGCTCAACATTCCTCTCTTGGATGCTATCCAACACATTCCTGTCTATGCGAAATATCTTAAGGACTTGTGCACTTACAAACGCAAGTTCTTGCATCAAAATAAGGTTCTCCTAGCCGCTAATGTCAGTACCACCATCTCTGGTTCTCTTCCTCCAAAATTCAAGGATCCTGGTTGTCCGTGCATTTCAGTAGAGATAGGGGGAAAGAAGATAGAGAGAGCTTTGTTTGATCTAGGGGCGAGTGTCAACCTTCTACCATATTCGGTTTTACCGCCAACTTGGGTTAGAGGAACTTCAGCCCACCTCGATTACACTTCAGCTGGCTGATAGGAGTGTTAGAGTCCCAAAGGGGATTTTGAAGGATGTGTTAGTTCAGATAGGGAGTTTTGTGTATCCCGCAGATTTCATTGTGTTGGACACATGTCCAAATCAAGGGGTTAGTGACCAAGCCCCTATCATTCTAGGTCGTCCTTTCCTAGCCACCATAGATTCAGTCATCAAGGTTAGGAATGGGAACATGTCCATCACCTTTGGAAACATGACCCTTGATCTGAACATCTACAATGTCGCCTCCCAATTGGGAGATGATGAGGAGAAACATGAGGTGAGTTTGTTAGAGAGCTTGGTTCAAGAACATGTGAACACACATTCGTATACAGATCCATTAGAGACATTCTTGACCCAAGAGGAGAGGGAGTTTCTTGAATCCCCCAAGGTAGAGTATCTTTACTCTTTATTGGATGATGTTGAGGAGGTAAAGGGTGCTACATTTTGGACACCAAAGTTTGAGGAGCTTCCGAAATCGGAATCTAAGTCAATGCCTAGCAGTGAGAAGGCCCCTACACTTGAGTTGAAACCCTTACCTTCTTCGGTAAAATATGCTTTTCTTAGAGTTGATGAGTCATATCCTGTGGTGATTTCCTCTTCTCTTGAGAAAACACCAAGAGACCCCAGCTTTTGGAGGTCTTAGATAGACACAAAAGAGCAATTGGGTGGACCTTAGCTGATATACAAGGGATTAATCCCTTAATTTGCACCCATAGGATTCATTTAGAGGATGATGTCAAACCTTCCCGTCAACCCCAGCGTAGATTAAACCCTGTTTTGAAAGATGTGGTAAGGAAGGAGGTTCTGAAATTGTTAGATGCTGGGATTATCTATCCTGTCGCTGATAGCAAATGGGTGAGTCCTATTCAAGTAGTGCCTAAGAAGGCAGGGGTAACTGTTGTGGCTAATGAACAAGGAGAATTGATCCCTACTAGAGTTGCCACGGGGTGGAGAGTCTGCATTGATTACCGAAAGCTTAATGCCAGTACAAAGAAAGACCACTTCCCTCTTCCTTTCATTGATCAAGTTTTAGAGAGAGTGGCAAGTCATACTTTCTACTGCTTTTTGGATGGCTATTCTGGATATAATCAGATTGAGGTGTCTTTGGAAGATCAAGAGAAGACCGTTTTCACTTGTCCCTTTGGGACCTTTGCTTATAGGCGCATGCCTTTTGGATTATGCAATGCCCCTGGCACCTTTCAAAGGTGCATGATGGGTATTTTCGATGACATGGTCGGAGACTTCTTGGAGGTGTTCATGGATGATTTTTCTGTTTTTGGAGATAGCTTTGCGGGGTGTTTAAAGAATTTAGAGAAAGTCCTAGAGAGGTGTGAGGAGAAGAAGT
The DNA here is from genome assembly GCA_012931725.1 of Litsea cubeba. Taxonomy (NCBI): domain Eukaryota; kingdom Viridiplantae; phylum Streptophyta; class Magnoliopsida; order Laurales; family Lauraceae; genus Litsea; species Litsea cubeba. The sequence continues at coordinate 85,666,269 of CM022945.1, forward strand.
TGGTTTTAAATTGGGAGAAGTGCCACTTTATGGTAACACAAGGGATTGTTTTAGGCCATATAGTGTCTCCTAGAGGTATTGAGGTAGACAAGGCAAAGGTGGAGTTGATCTCCCAATTACCTTCTCCCAAGTGCGTCAAGGATGTACGATCCTTCTTAGGTCACTGTGGTTTTTATAGGCGCTTCATTCGTGCTTTCAGCGCTATTGCACGCCCCTTGTGCAATCTTTTGACCAAAGATGCACCATTCGTTTGGACCGAGGCTTGTGAGAAAGCCTTCAGCGCTTTGAAAGCGTGCCTCACTTCTCCACCTATTATGCAAGCCCCAGATTGGACTCTCCCATTTGAATTGATGTGTGACGCCAGTGACTATGCCATTGGTGCTGTTTTGGGTCAAAGAAGAGGTAAAGTCCCTTTTGCTATTGCTTATGCAAGCAAAACTTTAAATGATGCTCAGGTCAATTACACCACCACAGAGAAAGAGTTGCTAGCTGTGGTCTTTGCTCTTGATAAGTTCAGATTATATATCATAGGTTCTCCTATTGTTATTTTTACTGATCACGCAGCGCTCAAGTATCTGATGAGCAAACAAGACGCAAAAGCGCGTCTCATTCGGTGGGTTTTGTTGCTCCAAGAGTTTAATATCACTATCAAGGATAAGAAGGGTGTTGAGAATGTAGTCGCGGATCATCTTTCGCGACTTGATTTTGAGGATAAGTCATCCCATCTTCCAGTCCTTGATTCTTTTCCCGATGAGCAGTTGTATTCAGTGTCGACATGTCCGTGGTATGCGGATATTGTCAATTATCTCGTGACAGGGCAGCTTCCTAGTGACTGGACTTCTCAAGTGAGAAGGAGATTCTTAGTGGAGGTAAGAAAGTACGCTTTCGATGATCCTTATCTTTACAAGTATTGTGCTGATCAGATTATTAGGAGGTGTGTACCGGAGTCGGAGCAACAGAGTATCTTGTCATTCTGCCACACTGAGGCGTGTGGGGGTCACTTTTCTTCAAAAAAGACCACTGCAAAGATTTTGCAGTGTGGCTTCTTCTGGCCCACTCTTTTAGAGATGCCCATGAGTTCTGTCGAACTTGTCCTCAATGTCAGCAATTAGGAGCTATTTCCAAGAGGAATGCCATGCCCCTTTAGCCCATGCTTATCATAGAGATCTTTGATTGTTGGGGTATAGATTTTATGGGTCCTTTCCCTAGTTCTTATGGGTTCCTTTACATCCTTCTGGCTGTAGATTATGTGTCCAAGTGGGTAGAGGCTATTCCCACTAAGACCAATGACCACAAGGTTGTGGTCAAATTCATGAAGGAGAATATCTTGTCTCGGTTTGGGATGCCCAAGGCCATGATTAGTGATCAAGGCGCCCACTTCTGTAATCGTCCATTCGCGGCCTTGATGGCCAAGTATGGGATCACTCATAAGGTGTCCACTGCCTATCATCCTCAAACTAATGGGCAAGCTGAGTTAGCCAATAGGGAGATCAAGCATATTTTAGAAAAAACTGTGAATCCTAATAGGAAGGATTGGTCAACTAGGTTGACTGATGCCTTATGGGCCTATCGCACGGCCTACAAGACAATTTTAGGAATGTCTCCGTATAGGCTTGTCTATGGCAAGACGTGTCATCTTCCTGTTGAAATTGAGCATAAAGCATTTTGGGCTCTCAAGACGTTGAATTTCTCTTTACCCAAAGCAGGTGTTCTTAGGAATTTTCAAATGAATGAGTTAGAAGAGATGAGGAGAGAGGCTTATGAGAATGCTAGCATCTACAAGTCCAAAGTCAAAGCTTTTCATGATAAACCACATTGTGAGGAAAGACTTTCAGGTGGGACAAAAGGTCCTTTTATACAACTCAAAACTTCATCTCCATCCAGGTAAGTTAAGATCAAGATGGACTGGACCTTATTTTGTGCATAAAATCTACCCTCATGGAGCTATTGATGTTTTTAATAACAATGATGGAAAGATTTTTAAAGTAAATGGGCAAAGACTTAAGCCATTTTTGGAGAATTTCTCAAAAGAGGACATTGTGGAAGAATTAGTGGACCCGGTTTATCCGGAAGCCACTAGTTCTTAATCTTTCTTGACTCTGTTAGTTGCCATCTTGCATGCAATTTGTTTTTCCCTGTTTAATGTCTTTATCTCTTTGTATGCTTGATTGGCCTAATTGCATCTTAAAATAAATAGCGGATGATGCTACTCCGTATCACCTCGTTCTTTAGTGTGATGTCTTGGAATCTGACTTTAAAAGACCAACAATTCATTCTTCATTTCTATCATTTGAAAAGTGGATGGTTTTTGGGGTGCACCATCTGTGCTTGCCCTGTTTTTGTTTCTAACTAATAATTGGTGTCTAAGTCTCAGCAGGTTATCGTACTACAGCACCAACCTTCGTAGATTGGTAACTTCGTTCCTCTCTTTTCCCTTTGTTCTGAGTTGTTTTACTCATTGAGGACAATGTTTCATACGAGTTGGGGGGGGGGGGGGGGAGAGGCATGAATTTCATTCATGCATTTAGTTAATTTTTCACGCATTTAGTTATTTTTTCACTATTTAGAATTTGCAAATACAAGCCTTGCATTCATTTCATTGCAATTCTCATTTGGAGTTTCAACTTTCGTGAAATACATGATGTATGCCTTCTTTGATTACTATGTGTCTTTGAATGATTGTGTGAGTTACTCATCACATTGAATTGAATTCGTACCATATCCCTTGTTTTTGTTTAGAGTGTTTTGAGTGATAGAGTGGTTTCCACACACTTGCAAGTTCATACTTTTGTAGCCTTGAATTGCATTCATTTTACCTCTTTTAGAAGTAGTGACACAAATTGTTAATACAAGGAAATTTGTTGTTTATAAAACCAGAAAAGAGTCACCCTTGTACCCTTGTTTGAGCCATGTTTTATATTCCCTTATTCTTGTGCTAAACCTTAGGGAACCGGTGTAAAGGAGGCAAGGAGGAATGGGGGGTTTTGGGGTGATTTCTGCAGGCGGAATATGGTTGTGTTATAAAAAAATTGGGCTTGGTTATGATGAGTCTAAGGATGACTTTGAAGTGAAGATGATCTTCTATATTTGGCTGTAGGTTTGTGATTGACTGATATAAGATACTCTATTCATTGAGACTTCTTCTCTACTGGTATTCCATTGCGTAATTGAGGAATTCGCGAATAAGTCACTTAGTTGGACTTAAATGAGATTCATTCCCAAATCAATCGTTGGATAAAAGTTTTGAAAATCAGAGGAAAGATGTGTTGGATTTTTAGCCAAGTCATTCAAAAAAAAAAAAAAGTGAATGAATGGCAAGTACCGGTAGAAATACCGGTTCAAAAAGAAACATTTGAGGCAGATAAGCTAGGATTTTTGCTACGAAGTCTCCACCGATAGTTCTACTGGTAGAACTCTCTCTACCGGTATTTCTACCGGTAGAAATTGCGGGCCCAGGCAACCCTATATAATTTTTTCCCTGTTTTGTTTGTCATTTCATTTAGCTATTCTCCTTTCTCTCAAGCCGACAGTCTCTCCTCCATAAACCCTAACACCCGAACTTCCAAAACTGCCATTAATCCAACCAATCTTCCTCCAAAACACCCAAATACCTTTTCTTCATCACCATTTCTCCCTCACCCTTCGATCAAACTTCCAAAAAGTCAAAGAAAACCCTACATTCCGAAATCCCCATCCTTCCCTCAAAAATTTGATACTCACTTCCATACCCTTCCAAAAACCAATTCACACCTTCTACACACAACATTAAACCATGCCAAAGACAAAGAATCCTAAATTAGGAGGTGCACCAAAGAAAGGAGCAATTGCTAAAGGAGGGAAATCCAAAAGTAGCACCTCAGGGGAAAGTGATAGAAGAGCTGAAAAGAGACCAAGGAAATCTTCTCCCCCTCCTCCACAGAAAGTGCAGATCAGATCAAATGGGAGAAGAATGTAGACAAGAAAGCATTTGTGATTGAAAGGAGGGTCGATGTGGGTAAACTTGGTACTGGGGAATGCTTTGGAGCAGTGATCAATAGCAAGCTGGAATACATGGACACTGCCTTTGAGGGGTATATTCCTGACTTTGTTCGTCAATTTTTCAAATCTATGGAGCGTGTGATAGCAGGAGGTGAACAAATAGCTGCAATGGTGAATGGAACAAAAGTTAAAGTTGATCAATATATTATTGCAAAAGCCTTAGGATACACCCCAGTGGCTAGGGAGAAAATCACATACCCTAGGCCTCAAGATGTTCCTTTGGAAATTCCTCATGAGCAATTGGTGTTGAGAGAGGAAGCTATGGTAGAAGGGACAACCACAGTTGGAAATTTGAATGGGGAAGCAGGGATGTTGAACAAGATTATGCATTACAACATTTTCCCTCGAGGCGATGAGAAGATGCTAGGGAAAAAGGAGATGGAATTGCTATGGGTGATCTGGAGCCCAAATGAAGGAATGAATGTAGCTCAATTCATATACAATCAGATAAGGAGATACCCTGAGGAGTCCACAGCTAAGGCGGCCCTCCCCTACCCTTGTCTTATCACTAAGATATGCTTAAATCAGAAAGTGAAGAAAGGCCCAGATGATTGGCTTTTACCTAGTGATAGAGGGGCAATCACGGTGAAAACAATGGCAAAGGCCAAATCACAAAAGAGGGACCCTCCATCAGCAGCTCAACCTTCTTCTGCTATTCCTAAACAAGTGAAGGGCTCATCATTTCAGACTTATATGATGGAATTGATGAAGTGGTTTGGGTGTAAGGTAGATGAATGCATACAGGGGCAGAAAGTGATTAAACAAGAAATGGAAAAACAGAGATCCAGGCAAGAGTATCTGATGAAAGTTGCTGTATCACAAGGAGCTGAACCCTATGTGTCACCCCAGAGAGAAACAGAGGCTGGTCCTAGCCAGACAAAGGGTGACAGTAATACCGCAGCAGAAAAAGAGGCAGAGGGAGAAGGAAATGATGATGATGATGAGGGGGAGGATGACACTGAAGAGTTAGTCAGTGAATGAGTTGTCCTACTTATGGTTGATTTTAGTTTTTGGTTAAGGGGAATATCGTTTTTGTATGGGCATGGCAAAAGGGTAGTTGACCTAAGCCATGTAAGGCCATGCCCCATTTTGTCCAAAACACTGTCATTGTTAACCCTTTTCAATGCAATCCTAAGATCCTTAATTAATCTTTTTGTGTCATTACTTCCATTAGAATACATGTTTGAATTTGTATGCTACTTTAGTGTTGTTCTGTATGTGTGTGATGTTCGAATAAGCGTTGTGAGATTAGTTTCCATGGGGTATGTTCATTGAAATGAGTGACATCTACATTGAGTGATATCTTTTGTGAGCTTTGGAATTAATTTTGATGTGATGGTTAACTCATTCTAATCTTATCATCTTGATTGAATGTGTTATTCCTTGAGATGTAGAGATTAATATTTTCACGGTCTTAGACATCTGTTTCAATTGGGCATAAATCATGTATTTCCACTTTTAACTGAGAATTGTATGTACAGACAAGATGGATTCTTCTTAATTTGCTAGGGACTAGCAAAGTCCAAGTTGGGGGGTGTGATAAGTACTTAATTATTAAGCAATTAGAGACTTAATTGCCTTTCCATCACCTTCATTCGTGTTTAATTCCGTTGATTTCATATAATTTTACACGAATATTGGTTTTTGGTCAATTGCAGAAATTTGATGAAGAATGAAGCTTCTGGTGGATGAATGGATCAAATAGAGAGTAAAGAAACCGGTCCCCATCAGTCAACCGCAAATTCTACCGGTACAAGTGGCTGATATTCCAGCAGAGAGGCTGATCATGAGAGTTCCATCTGTCAACCGGTATTTCTACCGGTAGAAATGGCTGACCCTGAGATTTCCATCAGTCAACCGCAATTTCTACCGGTAGAAGTGGCTGATATTCCAGCAGAGAGGCTGATCATGAGAGTTCCATCTGTCAACCGGTATTTCTACCGGTAGAAATGGTTGACCCTGAGATTTCCATCAGTTAACCGCAATTTCTACCGGTAGAAGTGGCTGATATTCCAGCAGAGAGATTGGACACGAGGATTCCACCTGTCAACCGGTATTTCTACCGGTAGAAAATGGCTGACCCTGAGATTTCCATCAGTCAACCGCAATTTCTACCGGTAGTAGAAGTGGTTGATATTCTAGCAGAGGTTTGGACATGAGAAATTCATCTGTTTAAACCGGTAGTTCTACCGGTAGAACACTCGGATTTGGTTAGAATTTTAGTTTTTGGGGCAGTTTTGTAATTAAAGTTGTGGGAACCTATATAAAGCATGATAACTCGAAAATTAGGGTTATCTGGGGATTGTGTTAGTTTCCCAGCAGCCTCCTTTCCTTTTTCTCTCTTCCTTCCTTAGATAAATGTAGAGGTAGTTTCTATTGAAGATGGGTGTTCAATTTTGTTCAATTCTTATTTTAAGACAGAATCCTTCATATTAATTCAAGTTTTATTAGAGGTAATTTTTCAATTATGTTCTTACTGTTTTCTTACTTTCATTTAATCTGTTTGAAGACTTCTCCATTAATGGAGGGGTAGAATTACAGATGGTTTAACCTAAGGGGAATTCAACCTGGGTTTGTATGGGTTATTCTTCCTGATTATGTTTTCATGATAAAAGATAATTTCCATTGATGTTCTGCTTCAAGAAATCATAATTGAGATGTTAAGCCTTTGACTAATTGTGTTCATCTAAGATGATACAACTAGTGCTTGGGTCAATGACTCTCAGATTATCGAATTGAATGTCTAGGAATCTCTTTGGGAATTATTCACTTAGATTGATATTTGATTTTCACGAAGAAATCTTCCAGGTAAGAACTGGATTGATTCAATTCTTATCTGCGTAATGAAGAGGAAGATGAAACCATAAAGATCTAGGTGGTTTGAACCCTAAGTTGAACCATCTCTTTAGCATAACATTTTCATTCAGTTTTTCTGCAGTTTTAATCAGTCCTTAGCTTAGAATTAATTACACCCATCGAACAAAAGTTGGTCACTCTCGACCGAAAGAAGTCCTCTAGAGCCGAAACCCTAGTCCGTTCTCTGTGGATTCGACCTCTTCAAGAGTGAAGTGCTACACAGCGATAAATCATGTCCTCCGCTTAGGACAAACCCAACATCACAGAACAGCTAATCAACCCTCTATCGTTTTTCTCAGTTTCAAGGGTTTTTTTTTCCAGTAAAAACCTATTAATTACTTATTATAGGTAACATGCAACGACATATCTCATAGATAAATCCCTTTTATCCAATTATTTCTTTGCATTAAATGCAATTATCACTATTTCGCATGGCACTATTCACATGAAAACAAAGCATGGTTTGATGCAATTATCCACGTGACTCACTATCCACATGATTCACTAATTATGCATATATGGTTGATAATGATGACATTAACCAATGGTATCATGCTCTAGTAATAATAATATTATAAAACCATCGTATTGATAATTATTGGCATAAATAGTAGCAAAATAAAAAATCACTTAATAATGAATTAATGATGACACAAGATGAAAAATGCAAGCAATGTTTGGATGGGTGCTTACAAGGGGAGTCAGAAGGTTACACTATTACTCTTAATTTCATTCTTATTTGGAGAAGAAAAAGGATGTAAAAGAGATATAAATGTGAATGAACCTTTCTCCATCTCCTATCCAACTATTTCTTGGTGTGCATTACATCCATGAAAGGGGTCTTAATTTAAGAAGCTCTGTCCCATCAAGTGCATTTGTCATCTTATTTTGGGGCAAGGCGTTTCATAATATCACACCTTTGCCGGGGGACAAATATTTGTCTAAATTAATTAAGTAAACATGCTAGATAATTCAACCTCCAATTATATATAGTGGGGAGCTATGCAGCGACAAGCTCCATCCAGTGGTTCTATATATTGCATTTGCACGTCTTGAAGACTTTAAAACCACATTCCCATATTTTGAGATGAGCCGTGCTACAGAGCCCGGATTTTTTGGCCCGTTGGATCCCATTTGATGAGAGCCAAATGCCAACCCATATTGAACTGATATCCAATAATGCACTTACAAATTCAGGGTTTTCACCTCTGTTTGAATGAGTTGCAAACATGACACTACCTTTTGCAGGCCCGCCTCCAACCATTGTGAAAGTGAGACCCACCAATTATAATATGGGCCCACCTTTATGACTTGTCGTGCATAGAGTCTACCTTTAGGAGATTTACAACATGACTCATATTTATGAATTATAACATTGATGCAGCCTTTATAGGACTAAGAACATGGGCCTGCATATAGGAATTACGTGGGCCTACTAGTTGCGCATGGGGGTCCATTTTTAGAAATTAGTATAAAGGCCCCAGTTTTATAGAAGTTACAGTGTGGGCCCATCTTTAGTGATTGTGAATGTGGATTTACCTTTTTCAAAATTACAAAGTGGAGCTATGTTATTGGACACCTAAATTGTAATAGCTAGACACTTGGGCTCTTTGGAAACTCTTAAAATAAGCTCTTATTTTATAACGTATAGTTTATCTACATATTAGAGTAATTGGTAAACTTATAATTGTGTTTTATATTTTAAGAGTTATACTTATATACATATTAGAGTTTTGGCTTCTAAAAATATGTAGAGTAGGGCTTTTTTCTAGTTAAAGTGGACGGGCGTGGATAATGCAAAATTTATTAGTTTTTTTTTTTAAGAAAATGAACTCATAAAATCTTCAAAAATAATGCAAATCGTGGATTATATACTTATATATTTTGTAATTTCTCAAAGGGTGAGGCCCACTAGACATAATTCCAAAAGGAGGATGGGCTCACAGTCACAAAAGAAGGGCTCACATGGTAATTCATATAAAGGTGGGCCCACATCATTTTTCCTATAAAGTTGGGCCCCGTGTTCTCATTTTCAATGGTGAGTCCCTTATTGCAATTCCTATCATAATGGGCCCCTTGTTCTTATTTTATAAATGTAAATCTCATGTCGTAACTTTTAAACCCAGGCTCTATGAGTCTATGTACAATAATTCATAAAGGTAGAGCCCACGTTATAATTCTTAAAGGGTCGGCCTCAATTTTACCATCAAAATGCGGGCCCATATTTCAATTTCTCTGAAGGTGGGGGTCATGTTCATCACTTATAACAAAAAGAGGGTTATTATTGGATATCAGCTGAATCTATCATGTTATAAACATGTTTTAAAAGATCGGCCGAAACCGGTTAAATTTTAGATTTTAAAAATCTAAACCATTAAATGTCCTCTCTTATTCTCTAAACTATTAAATGCCCCCATATTAGTTTTCCCACCCAAAATAAAGGCCCATTTTAAATGGCACCTTAACAAATATTAATTAAATTAAAGTTGGCCTAATGTCACATTGATCACTTATAAACATCCAAATAAAATGTTAAAAAAATAAAAAAGTATCCAAATATTTTATTTTATTAGTAAGCCTCTTGCATGGTATACTAATAAAAAATCTAATCCACTAAAACTAAATTCCCTTCTCATGAAGTTAAGAAAGTGAAATGTACGTTTTACAAATCAACTATAAAGAGTGACAATTATTTTAATTGATTGGATTTGAAATTTAAATTGTGGGCTACTTGATGGATTTATAAACTATATGGATGGACCAAGGATAAAACATTAGAACTTAACATATTCGACAGTTTTAGACAAAACAACGATACATGATGCTTTGCCTTAGGGGGACCAATATTTTGCTTTATAATGTGTACTAATGCAAAAGGATATTATTTTCTAGCATTTTCTAATATTCTGTGTTTTTTGGATACTTTTTGTAAATTTTTTTAATTAAAAAAAATTCACACTATGACAACCGCAACGGACTGATAACCGCGACCGATACTGATATCGTATCGATTTTTTGGCCTGACAAGCTGCATCCACTAGTCATTTTGTCAGATTTTCGTTAATTAAACCAAAGGTGCAGAGAAAGTTTATCATAAAAAGTTATGATAAATTCGTGACTTTCAATACCAATAAATAGAGAAATTCATGATTTTATGTGAAAATGTGATTTTTGGATGAATTTTTACTCGATTCGGACTTTGATGCTTACAAACATAGAATCATGATTTTTTTACTAAAGTGGTGCATGATTTGATGATTAAGTCCTTAATTACTCTAAAATGATGATAAAATTATGCATTTTTAAGGACTTATCACTTAGTTTTACGAAAAAGGCCAATATGTATTGATAATTTGCTATGGGTGAGGCTGTGCTTTGTGGAAAGTTTTGAGTTTCCTTTGTTTTTCTTTGAGCAATTGGGCAATACAAAAAATATTCTCATATAATATATGAGAACTAGTCCTCATCTGAATATTACAATATATATATATATAATATGTTAGTCACCCTTCCCCATGAAATGAAATTTACATGTTTTATGTACCTTTCTAGATTCTGACAGTTCACCTTCAGTTCCACCCCTTTAGATCAAAAGTCATTTTCTTAAGACAATTTAGAAATTAAGAACATTCATATGTACCGTAAAAGAATAAAAAAGTGGTTCTTCAGGAAGACATGCATTTCTTAATGCTCCTTTTACTTCATGCCTTAGCTCATTAAAAAAGTGGTTCTTCAGGGTACGTTTGTGCAGCAGCAGGATTTCCACAAAGACGGATTCCTTACTCTTCTTGATAGCTTGTTCAGTTCAATCTAAGTAGCCATGGTAAATCACACATAAACAATCATTAAATCTTTGCTTCCTTATGTTTTGAAGCTTTTCTCTGATTTTCCCACTTTCCTAGCTTTATAGAGACCAACTGCAAAAATATATATATATATATATATGGGGGATATTCCTGTGCATCATTCCCTCACCATATGATGAGGTACAAACTTAATGGGGCCCACATAAGGACCCACTGATCATGGGACTTGTGGGAGATGAGAAGAGACATCTTGGATGAGACCATATATCAAATTTGGAATCAGTCCCATTCCTCTAATCCCTTCATCCGTGGCCGACAAATTTAATGACTTATATTAAAGGAAAGAATTTGACCCCTCGATCAAACGGCAATTTGGTTAGGTGAAAATTCAATAGGTCTAGTGTACTTAAGGGGTTCCATGTGTGTGGATGGATGCATATGAATATTTTCCTTTATATATATGGGAATTCTCCATAATGCCCCATTTGGAAGGGCAAAATATTTTCCTTTATATATATGGGAATTCTCCATAATGCCCCATTTGGAAAGGGCATTTTTGCCCCGTTTCACTAATCTAATTGACTAATGCCACATCAGAAGCTGACATTTAATACAATGAAAAAGAAGCAATCAAGTGAGAAGGGTTGTAGGCTTGTAGCAAATCTTGACATTTAATACATTGGCAAATCACCTACCGTACGTCCCTATGATAAGTGTTATCAGCCATCAAGGAAATAATCACATTACGTCGAGTTTCTTTCGATGCCTGGTCCAATAATCAAGTGAGAAGGGTTGTAGTAATCTTTGACTTTTGAATGAGAGGAGTTGTCCATGCTGGAGCTGTAGCAAGGTACTTGCAAAGAATCCGATGTGCTACGTCGTGGATATCCTTTGAATTCCTTTCCTTTTGTCCATGTTGGGGTTGTAGCAACATTCCTTTTGTAGCAACTTCCTTCTGTTCTAGACGATGGGGCCCAACTTTGATCCATTCAAATCAAATCGTCACATGACCATCACCAAGGGATTGGCACTCACTCAAGTTTGGAAGTCATCTTGGTCTCTCTCCACAGGGTTTTTTTTGGGTAAATCTCCACCATGGGATTGAAGTGGGCCCCATGCATATATATTCTAACATGAGGTACTACTCTACACACATCATAGATATAGGGCCAATATTAGAAGGAAAAAAAAAAGAAAAAAACACAAGAAGCTGCCTCATTTAAAAAAAAAAAAACTTCATTTTTGTAATTATCTATGGTGGGGGCCAACTATGATCAATTCAAATCTCAAACCTTATATGACAATCACATTGTTCTTTTGTACTCTTCTAGGTGGCAGTTTTTTAGAGATAAAATTTAAGAGTTTAATGGCTTCATATTCAAAAAAATATTCAACCCTCGATCCAATGGTTCAGTCCATTCGGATGTGTGCCAATCCTTGAGATTAGTGACTATAAGGGGGTTCACTATTGGTTGCTAGGTTGGATGGGTTAATAGTTGGACCCCGCAAAAAAGTTCTCATATAATAAGTGAGAACTAGTTCTCACTTGAATATTTTCCTTTAGTGTTAAACTCGTGCATTTGTTGGTGAGAAAACAATAGGGGCCATAAGGAGAAAAAGTAGGAGCAATTTGTTAGCCCTTTTGAGAGAGGGTGGGAGAGAGAAAAAAAAGGAGCCAATATTTGAAGCCATTTGCTTTCCTCTTTTTCCAAATCACCACAATCAATTCAAATACAACTCATTCCTATTTGATTGGTTAAAAGGAAGGGGCGTTCCTCTTTTAAAAACGCCCTGGCATCACCTAGCGTTACTCTATATATATATATATATAAATATATATATAAAAAGGGAGATATTCATATGCATCATTCCCTCACCATATAGTGGAGGAAACACTTAATAGGGCTCACGTAGGGCCCCACTAATCATGGGACTTTGGGGGGATGCAAAGCGACATCTTAGATGAACCTATATATTAAGTCTGGGGTCAATCCCATACCTCTAACTCATTCATTCATTGCCCACAAATTTAACAACTTTATATTAAAGAAAAAAGTTTGACATTCGATCCAATGGTCTAATCGATTTGGATAGGTGAAAACGTAATGGATCTAGTGTACTTAAGGAGCTTTTATATATGAAGATGGTTTAGATCTATCATAAAGTCGGCCCCACTATGTTGTCCCGGCCTCACCATGTTAACATGGTGAGGGATTGATACACATCAATATTTTCCATATATACATACCCACCTTTTCTATGAGGGTATCTTGATGTAGTAGGTTGCATCGATCCATAAAAATCAGATCACATATGTATATAGTTAATGGATCACTCTAGTGACCCAAAGGTATAAAATTTAAAGAAATCAATTCATTCATACATAAATCCATAGTAGTGCAAGTTTGAAAATCGACCAAAGACTCTTCGTGCTATAGTTGGTAGTTTTACTACGAAAATCAAGCATGCATGTGCCATAATCCTTTTGGGAGGATTTTTCCTCAAACGAATGCTTAGCTAGCGCGGTTCATTAAAAGCTTATAGAGAACAGTGTAGAACACCATACATATGAACAATATCTATTATCAAGCTCACAACAAAAGTTTCCTTTCTAATCAAGCACCCCATGTGTAAAGATTTGCAGATGAAGAAATGTAGGAATTTTTTAAGAGTCTTTCTTTGGTTAGGAACGACACGATTCCATGCATGGTTGGATTGATGGATGATTATGATTAGAATTTGTGGTCAAATCAAATTTGAAAAAAGAAAAGAAAGTGGGTCATATATATTTGGAATACAGACATGAGTGTGGAAAACTTTTGTAGACCTTTTACAAAATTTCCTCCTCTTCGTATTTATAATGAACTCAAAGTGATTGGTTTTTTTTTTTTTCCTTTGCTAATACTGAAGCTTTATATTAAGAGGGACAAGAATTCAAAATACAACCTGAACAACCAAGGTATCCAAACCATTGAAACCAAAATACAATCATTATGATCAAAAGTAAAGGGAGATATCATCAGTTTTCCTGCTCCAAAATTTGATGCTCCTGAACTTGTGGCGTATTACTCCCTCGCTGCATATCCTGCACAGATAATTCAAGAGAATAAATGTTCCAGATGTAAATGGGTAAGGAAGAAGTGAAGACCATTTCCATCGGAGGGCCCAATTTTGCAAGGCTGTCTGCCACCATGTTAGCAGATCTTCGGATGAGGGTGGCCTTCCATCTAGGCAATTTATGTAGGTTATTTTGAATTTGCCTCCAGAGTTTCATGAGGTTCCATGGGTATCCTTCATCCGAGTTTAAGGAGTTCCAAATAAGTGAAGGAGTCTACTTCAATAAGAACATCAGTTACACCCCTATCTACACACAACTGGATGCCTCTGAGAAGAGCTTGAAGTTCCGCCTCCAGGGGAGATCTAGCTACAGTGGCCGAAGCAAAGGCCTGGATGAGATTTCCATGGTGATTACGAAGGATCCCCCCAATTCCAGCAGTTGCATTGGCATGATTATAGGACCCGTCAATGTTTAATTTATGGATGGCTGGAGGGGGAGGCGTCCATTGGTCCGGGGGCAACTTTTTGTTGTTATGATCCCGAAGGAGCTTATGGGCCATGTTCCATTCATACACGGCCTTGGTGGCTTTCCTCAAGATTGAAGGGGGGTGGAGTGGCTCAGATTTGAAGATCATTGCGTTCCTAGCCTTCCAGATATACAACCAGAACCATGTTATCATCTGAAATTTGTCGTTATGTTGGGTCCATATCCAGGGAGTGATCGTCTCCGTGGGGAAATTGATCTGCAGGCGGTTTTGAATAACTTGACGGAGGGTAGAAGAAGCAGTGCAGGATAAGAGGAGGTGGTTGGATGTTTCTCTGTCTTGGTGGCATAGAACACAAGTATGGTTAATGTCCGGGAAAATTCTGTGCAAGCGCTCTCTAGTTGGGAGGCGATTTTGCAAGTATTTCCAAAGAATGATTTTCTATTTGGAAGGAAGGTGAAGTGCCCAAAGAATGTTCCAGGGGAGTTTCGGTCCAATCTGAAGAGGTCGGAGATGATTTTAGAGAGCTTTGATGGTGCAACTTCCCGTTTTTTCGTTCTTCCAGCCGGGGATGTCTTTACCTCCAAGGGGAATAGAGCAGATTTTTTCCAGAAGTTCAGTAGAACACCATTGAGAAAGGAGGTGCTTATCCCAGCTAGGCTGGTTATGCTGGTCCCGGATGATCAGGTCACTTACTTTATTAATGTGATGAGGTTCGTTAGGAGGCAACCTAAGAGGGGTGACCTCGTCAGGGTCGTTTCCAGGGATCCAGGGGTCCTGGATGGCATCAATCTGAGTGCCATTGCCTACAGACCATCGGATGTTATCATAGATATGATGTCTGAGAGCAAGCATTTTTCGCCATAGAAAAGAGTCTTTAGGAGTCCGAATACAGTTTCTGAAAGTGCTGGACCTGAGGTATTTCTGAGACAGGATTGTTCCCCAGTAAGAGTTGGGTTCTGTGATGAACCTCCAAACCAGCTGAGAGAGATGGGCCTCAGAATGGGTTGCCACGTCTCGAATACCCAAGCCTCCATCTGGAATGGGTCTGGTGACTGTTTCCCAGGCCACAGGATGGAGACCCTGCCTGGTATGACCCCCGGACCAGAGAAAGGCGGCGTTTGTGCGGTTTAATTCCTTGATGACTCGTCCTGGAAGAGAGAGATGTCCGAGCCAATAGATTGGTATGGCCGAGGTCACTGATTGGATCAAAATGCATTGACCTGCTGGAGAAAGAAGCCCTCCTTTCCAACCGGCAATGCGATTCCAAATTCTCTTTAAAGTGTTGTGCCAAGCTGTTCGTTGAGTTCTATCCAAAGCCAAAGTAGTTCGGAGGTAATTGAAGGAGGTGACTGATTTGGATATCTGCAGAGTGTCCTTGGTTAGATGAGCCAAACTCGGGGAGGTGTTTGTGGAGAACAAGAGTTGGCTTTTAGCTTTGTTTATGCTTTGACCAGCTTCCTCCTGAAAGAGTTGTAGAACTTGGTTCAAGTTGGCCAGAGTTTTGGCATTGATCTGCAGGAAGAAAAGCAGATCATCTGCGAATTGAACCCGGGGCAATTTTTGGAAAAAGCATTTTGTTAGTGATGCTCAGTTGTGTGATATGCCTGGTAAGGGCCTTCGCACAAACAATATAAAGGTACGGAGATAAGGGATCGCCCTGACGAAGGTTGCGGGAGGGAGTGAAGAGATCTGTGAACTCCCCATTAACTCTGACTTTATATTGAACTGAGGAGACGCATTTCATAATCCGAGAACACAAAGATGGGATGAAAACCAAGATTGCTGAGGCACACTTCCAGGAAAGGCCAACTGATAGTGTCATAAGCCTTTTAAACATCAAGCTTGACCGCCACCATGGCCCTGGAACCTTTAATTCGAGACATCCCATGAATAACCTCTTTAGCCACCACAATCTGGTCCATAGCTCGACGCCCTTTGACAAAGGCCCCCTGGGAAGTAGAAATGATTTTGGACAGGATGGGTCGCAATCTGTGAACTAAAATTTTCGAAATTTAAGCAACATTGCACAAACTGATCGGTCTGTAGTCTTTAAGATACATTGGGCCTTCCTTTTTTGGGATGAGGACGAGAATGGATTCATTCATTCTTGGATCCAAGATTCCATGATAGAAGAATCAGAAGTCATTTTATGAAGGTCTGGGTACAAGGTCTTCCAGAAGGTTTGATAGAATTTCGCATTGAATCCATCAGGACCTGGAGATTTGGTTGGGTGGATAGAGAAAATTGCATGTCGGACCTCGTGAATGGACAGGTTCCTGATGAGACTCATAGTCTCGTCTTGGGTAATGGAAGTATCCAGGCTACGCGGGAGAATGAGGTTGACAGGAGAGGAAGTTTGGGAGGGAGTAGAGAACCAGGAGGAGAAGGTTAGGTGGCAGTGAGTAAGCAGATCCTGTTGATCCGAGATGATCTGCCCTTGGTCAGTTTGTAGGTGAACGATTTTAGTTTTCCTGTGGAAAATTTTGGCCGCCAGGTGAAAGAAGTGAGAGTTTGAGTCTCCCTGATTTAGCCAGTTAATTCTGGATCTCTGAGCCAAGAATTCCTCAATCTGAGTGATTTTTAGAGAATATTGGGTTTGAAGTTCTCTTTCCAGGTTATGAAGAAAATGGGATTGAGGATAAGTGCCAGCCGTCTGAATGCCTGCAATGCGACGCTTTATCCGGTCCAGCTCCCGGAAAATATTACCGAAGGAGTTTTTGTTCCACTCCGAGAGCGTATAAGTCATGGAGCCAAGCTTGTCAAGTAATGTGATGCTTTGGCGGGGCCATTGATCCCGAGCCCAGGCCTCAAAGAAAGGATGAGAGTGCCACATATTTTCATACCTGAAGGTTTTTCTATGATGGTTCTGACGTATAGTTTTAGATAGAAGCAAAGGACTATGATCAGATCCAAGCCAGGGAAGGTGGTGAAGAAACCAGTCATCATAAGCTTGCATCCAAGCTGAGTTGGCCAGACCACGATCTAGCCGTTCAAGAATTCTAGCAGGGCCTGATCTTAAGTTAGACCAGGTGAAGGGGGTGCCAATGTAACCCAAGTCAAATAGTTCAGAGTTAGAAATAAAGTTTTGAAAATCTCTGACGGCAATTGTGGGTTCCATTGGCACACCACCTTTTTTATCTTGAGGGGAGAGGATGCAGTTGTAGTCTCCAATAAGCACCCAAGGGGTGTGATCATTGCATTGGGTGTTTTTGAATTTGGTAAGAGTATCCCATAGTTGCCGACGACAATGCCAGTTGTGGAGGCATAGATGGCTGTGAAGAGCCCATTTGTCTCCTTTAATGAAGTGCAAGATCTATGGAGAGTGATGTGTTGAGTGGACGCTTGTATCAGATTAGCCTGCACTTTCAAAAGATCCCAGCAGGCCCATAAACCGCCACTGTGACCAGTACTAGGAATGATAACATTGGAAGACAAGTTATTAGAAATGAGTTTGAAGGCTCGGTTGTTTGTTACCTGCACAACTTTCCTTTCCAAAAGGATTATCATTGATGGGTTATGGGTGTGTAACAAATGCTTCATATGGCCGTAGAGAACTCTACACCTCGCCCCCCCTCACATTCTAAATCAGAGTCGTCATAAAAAACAATTGTAGAGGGTTTTGGGGCTGAGGACGTACCTGCCTGATTGATGATGAACTGCTCTAGAAGGTCCCATGATTCCAGGTTGAGTCCCTTAAGCTTCAGTTCTAACGTCATATCTGGTCGTGTGACCTTGAATTTGGCCATGGAGGCGGTTTGACCGTGTTGTTGACGATATCCTGCAGCATTCCGGTTCCAAGTAGCAAGGCGTCGTCGATTGATTGAGTCCAGCAGGAGGGGCCACTCCATATTTACTTCGGCCCCTGGTGGGGTGGGCAGAAGGTTGCCAGTGGCCGAACTTTCTGGAGCTAGTTCCGCCGCCAGGTTGACTGAGTTCAATGTGTTGCCTCCGGCCTGTCCTCTTGGTACTATGGAGGTGTTGAGTTGATGATGAAGCAGGTTGGCCAAGAAAGGTATCCAGAATCCAAGTGCAGGTGGAATCAATGGTGGTTGGTTTGGCGGGTTGGGGAGGGTAGCAGAAACCAGAGGTTGAAGAGGTGTCCATAGGGCCCCCGACATCGGACATCTCCAAGCTGGTATCCATTGCCAGTTGTTGAATGGATCGAGTGGGAGTCGTGGTGGTACTTGAAGTTGAAATTGGATTGGTTGTGCTTGGGCCTAGATGGGGGTCGGGGGAAGGGGTGGTTGGGTAGGAGTATTGAGTGGTATGGTTAGGGGTGTTGGCATTGTTTGTTATTCTGGTTGTGGTTGGAAGGTCCAAATGTGGGGAGGGTAGTGTGGGTAGGGCGCTGGTGTTAGGTTGAGATGAAAGCTCGGGGGGGGGGGGGGGGGGGGGGGGGGGGTGGTTTCAAGGGTGAAGGAGTTAGCATGGGTGGGATTGAGATTGGCAGATTGGAAGGTGTCATTTGTTGAGGTCGTGGCCTGATTGGCCTGGGGCGTCGGGGGTAGGGGGTGCATGGTGGGAGTAGGAGGATGGCAGGGTGGCAAATTGCATCAATTTCCCTTGTTCTTTTCATTCATAATAATCAAGTATATATCTTACAAGATACTGCCGAGAACCCTTGCTCTCCAAGGCTCGGTTGAACACCTAAAAATCCTCCCAATCACAAAGATACATTTTCCTAAAATACAATGACTAAATTAAGGAAAAATATTTCTTAAAAGATATGCACAATAAACTCCTATTTTAATCACAATAATATTAATATCGTAATACCCCCCTCAAGTTGGAGCATGAAGATCTAGAACGCCCAACTTGCAAAGTAGAAACTCAAATTTCGCTTTCCCCAATGCTTTTGTAAAGATGTCTGCCAATTGAACACTAGTGGAAACATATGACGGACAAATCATACCTTCAGTCACCGCATCTCGAACAAAATGACAGTCAGCCTCTAAATGTTTGTTGCCGCCATTGATCTATACTTAGCCTCTGCAGACGATTGACACACTATTTGTTGCTTTTTGGTCTTCCACGACACAGGAGAACAACCAAGTAATACGAACCATCCTGTCAAGGAACGCCGTGTAAGTGGACAACTAGCCCAATCTGAGTCACACTACCCTCTGAGACTTAGGTCACTATCAGCACGAAGCAAAATCCCTTGCCCCGGACTCGTCTTCAAATATCTCACGACCCTGAGAGCCGCCTCCCAATGAGCCTCACGAGGTTTTTGCATAAATTGGGACAAAATATGAACTGAATATGCAAGATCAGGTCTCGTCACAGACAAGTAAATCAACCTCCCTACAAGTCACCTATAAGGAGCCGGATCCGCAAGGAATTCGCCCTTAGTAAGGGCCAAATTGTGATTTTGTTCCATAGGAAAAGCCGCAGGCTTTGCTCCTAATAAACCCGTTTCAGAAATTATTTCGAGTGTGTATTTTCTTTGGCAGAGAAAAATTCCTTCTGGATTACGGGCGACCTCTATCCCTAAGAAATATTTCAAAACTCCCAAATCCTTCATATGAAAGCACCTGCCAAGGTAATCTTTAAAAGTTGTCAATGCAACCTTATCATTTCCTACAATAATCCAGTCGTCAACATAAACTAACACGTTGATCTGAGTTCCTCCCCTGCACAACCCAAATAATGAATAATCTGAATAGGATTGCACAAATCCATAATTCTTCAATGCATTTGACAGTTTTGCAAACCAACATCGGGGAGCTTGTTTCAGACCATACAACGACTTTTTCAACCTGTAAACCATATTAGGATTTGTATTCTTGAAACCTGGAGGAACCTTCATATAAACCTCCTCACTTAAAGCACCGTGAAGAAAAGCATTATGGACATCCATTAGATGTACCTCCCAATTTTTAACAGCAGCAATAGCAAGAAAAACACGAACCGTCACCATTTTTGCCACAGGAGCAAATGTCTCATTATAGTCAATTCCTTCCACCTGATGATTGCCATAGATCACAAGTCTTGCTTTGAGTCGCTCTATGCTGCCATCGGACTTATACTTAATTTTATATATCCACTGGCTCCCTAGTGCTTTCTTTCCGGGTGGAAGAGTCTCCATTACCCAAGTCTCATTGTCTTCAAGGGCTCGTATCTCCTTACCCATCGCATCTCGCCATCTCGAGTCTTTCATTGCTTCTTTAAAATGCTTTGACTCATGTCCAACTGTCACTGCTGCAAGAAAATTCCTACGTTTCACAGAAAAACGTTCACAATTCACAAAGCATGTTATAGGATAAGGTGTACCTGAGGAAGATGAAGTAGCTGATGAATTCTCAGATGGACTTATTTTCCGTATAGTATGAGTAACAAAATCATGATACCGTGTTGACGGAGCTTTGGCTCGTTTTCCACGCCCTAGCTCACCGTCATCTTGCACACCTTGCTCCCCCACCCTGCTGCATGGGCTGCACCGCTGCACCAAACCCCCCCTCGAGGGTGGATGCTGCCTCCAACCCCCCTTCAATGCACACAGCACACTCATCGGCACCCTCATCCTCACTCCATGCCCCATCCTCATTGTTCGCCGCCAGCATAGGAGTCACCACATTCCGTGGTTGGTTTGTCGCAAAAGGAAATTCTTTCTCAAAGAATTCACATCCCTCGATACAAAGTACTCATGTGTTTCTAAATCATACAATTTCCAACCTTTCTTCCCCAAATGGATAGCCAACAAAGATACACTTACGACTCCTACTTTCAAATTTATCACCCTTTGTGTCGTTGATTATGAGCATAGCAAAGGCAACCAAATACACGAATATCATCATAAGAAGGCACTTCTCAAACAACATTTCATATGGCGATTTAGTCTTAAGTAAAGTAGAGGGTGTTCTATTAATCAAGTGACATGCTGCCAACACACATTCTCCCCAAAAATTTGAGTGGTAAGTTCCCTTGAAATCTTAATGCTCTAGCCACATTTAAAATGTGTTGGTGTTTTTCTCTCAACCCCTCCCATTTGTTGTGGAGTCCGAACACAAGAAGTCTAAAAATAATTCCATTATTTTGAAAATAATCATGCAAACAATTAAAATTCGGTCCCATTGTCACTTCTCACACGTTTTATCACTTTTAAATTGGTCGTTCAACAATAGCAACAAAATTAAGAAACATAGATTTCAACTTCCATTTTATTGCCATAGTAAATATACCCAAACTCCTCTTGAAAATCATCTACTATTGTCAAAAAATAGGTAGCCCCACATGAAGAACGAGCCTTGTAAGGCCTCCCACAATTCCAAATTGAACAAGTTCAAAAATCCTACCAGCGTATTTGTACTAATGGGAAAACTTGATCTAGGTATTGCTTTGCACGCCAGACAAACATCACAAGATTTATTATTTTTCCTACAAGAATGACTCATAGCCGGAATCATCTTCAATATTTTCTCCGACGGATGCCCCATTATTTGATGCCATAACTCGAATGACGAATCACCATCCACTGTCAAGACCTTCACTTGAGGAACACCACGGAAAAAATAGAGTCCATCCAATCTTTCACCCGCTCCAATCACCGTCCTCATCGGTTGGTCCTGTATAACACAAATATTATTAGTGAATTGTACAACGCAATTTGATTCATTGATCAATTGAGTCACAGAAATTAAATTGCATGTTAGTTGTGGGACATAAAGCACATTGTCAAGCTTCAATCCTCCTGGCAACACGACACTCCCCTCTTGGTTTGCTGCTGCCGTGTTTCCATCCGGCAATCCCACCGGCAGTGTTTCGCAAACTAGATAAGTCAAACGTCACATGGTTCGACGCTCTGTATCGATAATCCAACTAAAATTACTGTTCTTACCATACAGTCGATCTTTTGTTTTAGATAAGTTCAAAAAATCAAGAAATTGCTGCAGTTGCGTTGCCGAAACACCCGCAAGACCCGCAGCTTCAATCGCACCCGCCAGCCCCTGTGAGTTCCCCTGCCTTGCTGCCCAGACGAAGTTCCAACCCCACAGTTTTATTTTGCCTGCGGGACAGGTGGTGCACCATGCCCTCTTGCCACGGCCAGAACCTGTCTGCCCACCTCCTCTTCCTGTCCGTCCTCATCACGACCTAGTCCCCTTCCTCAGTGAGGCTGGTCCCCCCACCATTCGGGGAACCCATGTAATTGAAAGCAAGCGTGATTCGTCGTGGCCTCTCTATTACAATGACTTGCAAAACTTGCCTGTATTATCCACAAACGAGACTTAACCACGGTATTCCGGCTGAATTGTGAAGGCCATGATTACTATCTCGTTCTTCCTTAGATGAGGACAACTCTCCTCCACGCAGTCTTTCCGCTTGAATCACTGTTGATATGCTCTATCAAGCGTCGGCATATGGCTCTTGTCCAAGCAGATTTGTTCGAATTGAAGCATATGCTCCATCGAGACCGATAAGAAATTGATGTAGATAGTCCTCTTCTCTCAATTTTTCTACCTGCGTGACTATGCTACCTTGCAATCTTCACAGTGACAAAACCGGCACCTTCACATATGTGGTCAGTTCGACCCAGATTTTGACAAACGACTAAAATAAATTGCACGTCTCGGGCTTTTCCTTGCTTGCACTCCCATAAGACGTTTTTAATTGCCATATCGAGTGCCGTTTACCACACAAAAACCTGTTTTGAGATTGCTCCATAGGAGTTGTGCATCATCATATTCACCAAGTGTCGACCGAAACGGATGCTCAATTGTTAATTGGTCAGCCCAACATCGAATGCACAGCTATCCAATCCTCAGTTTCTCCTTTGTGTTGGCTTCTGAACCTTCCCTTCCACAACGCCAAATTTCCTCTTCGCCTTTAGTGAGATTCGAATTGCCCTCGCCCATTCATCGTAGTTCTCACCACGTAATTGAATCGGGGTAATGATGTTTCCCGGACCATCACTCGATCCAAGATGATACGTCATATCCACCTTCTTGTCACCATCTCCTTGCTTTACTCCTCTCCGCCAGCCATGATCTCTTGTGGAGGCTAGAATACTGTAAAAAAAAATTTTTGTGTTTGCCCTAGGATCTCCCTAAGCGCTCTGATACCATGACAAAGTGCATCAATTTCCCTTGTTCTTTTCATTCATAATAATCAAGTATATATCTTCCCTTGTTCTTTTCATTCATAATAATCAAGTATATATCTTACAAGATATTGCCGAGAACCCTTGCTCTCCAAGGCTCGGTTGATCACCTAAAAATCCTCCCAATCACAAAGATACATTTTCCTAAAATACAATGACTTAATTGATCACCTAAAAATCCTCCCAATCACAAAGATACATTTTCCTAATATACAATGACTAAATTAAGGAAAAATATTTCTCAAAAGATATGCACAATAAACTCCTATTTTAATCACAATAATATTAATATAGTAATACAGGGAGAGGAACAAGGTTTGAGAAGAAGGTTGTGTATTTGAAAGCGTGGAGTTTTTGCATGCTTCTGCTGATGTGACTAGAGGTGTTTGGTTATCATGTGTCTGAGCTTGGAAGATTTGGGACTTGTATATTGTGGCTGCATCTTTAGTGTGATCTGTAACTTGCTTCTGGTTGGGTGAACAAATCGGTGTGGATCTATCCTCAGATGTGGAGGGATTAGTGAATTGCAAAGTGTCATTGCTTTGGGTTTTTTCTCTGGTGTTACCTGCTTGGGAATGTGCATAAGTTTATGATTGGCCATGTACCTGATTGGAGAGGGCAGTTGGGTTGTTTCTTGGTTTGCTGCGGAAGATGAAGGGGTGTTTGCATGGTTTTTGCCTTGTGCATGTCTTTGTGCAATATTTGAGTGGATTTAGGGACTAGTTGGGTGCCACGTGTTTGATTGGTTTGTCCAGGTGGAGAGGTTGCTTGTTGGGTGCTTTCTGGGCCTGGCCGCTGTTGGTCCAGGCCCAATTGTGGTCTTCGTCCTTTCCACCGATGCGTTACCTCGTGCCACTCTCCGTTAGGCGAATGTAAGGATGGATCCGGTATCGGGTCCTGTGAGGTCGCATTTGCCTTCCCCTTCTCATGAGGTCTAAGGTTTGAATTTTGAGGAGTGAAATGATTGCAGTAGATGCACGGTGGGGAGTTTAGCTGTAGTCGTCGACATGCCGCACATTCTCTGGGTGGGTTTTCATAAATGACCTCTTGTAATCTCGAATCCGATCCCACCTTGAGGAAAACCTCTCTGATCAGAGGGGTCTGTAAATCTTTGTCAACCAGGATCCGTGCAGCCGTGGCCTTTTCCCCTAGCATCCCAAGCTTTGGGTGACCTGATCCATTCGAATGAAGGTGCCAAGAGGGGCTGCTATCCGGCGTAGGACCTGATCGCTCCAAAAATCTAGAGGAAGACCTGGGAAGCGAATCCATAAGGATGCAGATCCTAGAAGGCCCTTTTTGGGTCGAAGTTAGGAACCCAAGCAATGACCGCTAATGGTGAACCAACAACCGTCCAGGGGAGCCCTCTCGAGCTCTACAAAGGTCTTCCAGGGATAAGAACTTGAAAAGAAAGACGCCATTTTGGAGTTCAAGAACTTCAATCCTGCCTTGAATACGCATAAGGCTGGAGTCGCTGCGTTAAAACTCGTGAAGGGACCAGGCGATCCAGGAATTGCCCTATAAGGGTGTTCTGTAGGCTTCGTCGATTATCTTCAGAAGTGATTCCTCTAGAAACACCATAGGGGTATTAGCATCTAGATTGGTCTGAGGAGGTGCAGGTCGATACCTTATGCTGGATCCCAGAGCTTGGATTACTGATGACGGTGTCGGGCATAGAGTTGCCTTGAATGAGCGAGTGTTAGATATTTTATCTCTCTCCATAAGCATGTCGGATTTGGTGGTTTGAGTTTCCTGACTGGAACTAGGAGTAGAATTGCTCTCCGAGAGGCTGTGAGGTGGATCCGATTCTCGATCAGGTGGTTTAGGGGAGATGGAAATAGGAGTAAGAGGTGGAATGGGGGATGGCGTCGTTCATAGGGTTTTTTGCCTGGTTATATCACAATCACATCATTACTGCGTCCATCTAACATGTGCTTTTAGTAAAGAGATTGGTTTTGAGCGAGACATGAGTGTGCAAGACATATATCTTATAATTGGACATGCATGTGGATTTAAGTTATACTACGTCGCAAGTCTTTTGTTTTGTTAAATTCAGGTCTATATTAAAATGTATTTACGCCACCTCTACTAGAACCTCGAAGTTTTGATAGGAATGTCTAGCTAAGGATAGTTAATAATTATATCAAAGCGAACTGGTCAGGAGTTTGAATCATAGGAGTACCGAATGGCACTAATGTGTGTATGTTTCTCTATATATGAAAATATTCATATAAATCCATCCCTCATCATTATGGCGACAAACTACTTGATTGGCCCTGCTGATCACGAGACTGTGGGGATGAAAAGTGGCATTTTGGATGGGCCAAATATCAAGTTAGATGTCAATCGATCAATGCACTAACCCTTTCAACCGTGGCCCATAATTTTAACAACTTTATACTAAAGAAATAAAAAATATAACCCTTGAACTACAGTCCTGTTTATTTTGTGATCGCACGGTTTAATAAAACTCGATTGATCTAGTCTAAATCAAAGGATCCCATTTTGTGGATGGTTTGGATGGATACATTAAATCGAACTCACTATGTATGTACTGCGGGATAGAAGCACATGAACATTTCATATATATAAAGAAATGCATCGACTGAGTTTACCGAGAGGAAATATTGAAAGTATTTAAAATATCTATAATAACACCTCAAGACTTTACTAGCTTAGGAACTGTATGCTTTAAAGCTCCATCTTCAATTTATCTATTTGACATCATCAAGTTGTCAAGTTTATCACAGTCAATTTCCTTTGAGCTCACTAGTGGAGACTTAGATGGACCCACCTACTATCTTGCTCAATGGGTTCTAGTTGTTCTTTTAACTCTAGCCTTTGTTCTGAGTTTTTTTACTTTGAGGTCATGTAAACTGGTGTAATTCTTTGTCCTCTTTGTTTTTCTTTACCAATGATGTTAATGTTTTTTAATTAACAAAGAAAAAAAGTAGAATGACTTATGGAATATATATTTTCATGGCAAGGCATGTCCTAAAATGGCATTGACCATGCAAAGGTGGATCCTATGTGGGTCAATTAGAAGCAGGAGACAAGAAGAAGCCCCATCCAATCATCAACAAGAGATCATTTCTCATTTAAATAAGGATGACAACGTCCAATAATTAGTGAAAATAAATTGTGCCAATTGTACGATCAGGAGGCCAACTGACCAAAGTCATTTTCTAAGACAATTTAGAAATTAAGAACATTCATATGTACCGTAAAAGAATAAAAAAGTGGTTCTTCAGGAAGACATGCATTTCTTAATGCTCCTTTTACTTCATGCCTTTAGCTCATTAAAAAAGTGGTTCTTCAGGGTACGTTTGGCGCAGCAGCAGGATTTCCACAAAGACGGATTCCTACTCTTCTTGATAGCTTGTTCAGTTCAATCTAAGTAGCCATGGGTAAAATCACAAATAAATAATCATTAAATCTTTGCTTCCTTATGTTTTGAAGCTTTTATATGATTTTCCACTTTCCTAGCTTATAGAGACCAGCTGCAAATATATATATATATATATGGATGAAATTCCTGTGCATCATTCCCTCACCATATGGTGAGGCACAAAACTTAATGGGGCCCCATATAGGGACCCATTGATCATGGGACTTGTGGGGGATGGGAAGAGACATCTTGGATGGGACCATATATCAATTTGGAATTAGTCCCATTCCTCTTAATCCCTTCATCCGTGGCCGACAAATTTAATGACTTATATTAAGGAAAGAATTTGACTTCGATCAAAACGGTCCAATCAATTTTGGTTAGGTGAAAATTCAATAGGTCTAGTGTTACTAAGGGGTTCCATGTGTGGGATGGATGCACATGAATCTATCTATATTACTAAAGGGATGTATACACTTCCTCATATAACGACACGTGGCGCAATCTCAAATTTTTTGCAATGTCATTTCCGGAGTTGCCCTTATCCCTAAAATCTCTATATCTATTACACACTCAAAATACCTAAAATCTCTCCTTCAAGAATCATCTTCCACTCAAAAGCTTAAAAATCTCTCCATGAGATCCCTAAATAAGCCAACACCAGATGTGCTAAATTTATATCAATCAATTCATGGGTCCCGGCCCGCATCATTTGATTTTATGGACGGTTAGAATAAAGATGGTAAACCCCATTCATCTGGGTCCCACTTAAAAATATTTGGTCAATTTGTTAGGTCTATGATCATTTGATCCTTTGATATTTCTTAATCAATTCATGGGTCCCATCCCGCATAATATGATTTTATGGACGGTTAGAATAGAGATGGTTAAAATGGAGATGGTGGACCCCATTCATTTGGGGGTTTCACATAAATAGGTTTGGTTTGGTCAATTTGTGAGGTCTATGATCATTTGATCCTTTGACCTTTATCAAGCAATTCATGGGTCCCAGCCCGCATCATATGGTTTTATG
Source organism: Litsea cubeba (assembly GCA_012931725.1). Taxonomy (NCBI): domain Eukaryota; kingdom Viridiplantae; phylum Streptophyta; class Magnoliopsida; order Laurales; family Lauraceae; genus Litsea; species Litsea cubeba. Next base: position 85,694,029 of record CM022945.1, read on the forward strand.
AACGGTTAGAATATAGATGGTGGACTCCATTCATCTTTGGGGTCCCACTTAAATAAATTAGGTTTGGTCAATTTATAAGGTCTATGATCATTTGAACTTTATCAATCAATTCATGGGTCCCGGCCCGCATTATATGATTTTATGGACGGTTTAAATAGAGATGGTGGACACCATTCATCTGGGTCTCACTTAAACATATTTGATCAATTTGTTAGGTCTACGATCATTTGATCCTTTGATCTTTTTAAATCAATTCATGGGTCCCATCCCGCATAATATGGTTTTATGGACGGTTAGAATAAAGATGGTAGACCCCAGTCATCTAGGGGGTTCCACTTAAATAGGTTAGGTTTGGTCAATTTCTGAGGTCTATGATCATTTAATACTTTATCATTATCAAGCAATTCACGGGTCCCAGCCCGCATCAGATTATTTCATGGACGGCTAGAATATAGATGGTGGACCCTATTCATCTTGGGGGTCCCACTTAAATAGGTCAGGTTTGGTCAATTTGAGAGGTCTATGATCATTTGATCATTTGATCTTTATCAATCAATTCATGGGTCCCGGCCCGCATCATTTGATTTTATGGACAGTTAGAATAAAAATGGTGAACCCCATTCATCTGGGTCCCACTTAAAAATATTTGTTCAATTTATTAGGTCTATGATCATTTGATCATTTGATCTTTCTTAATCAATTCATGGGTCCCATCCCGCATAATATGGTTTTATGGACGGTTAGAATAGAGATGGTGGACCCCATTCATTTGGGGGTTTCACTAAATAGGTTTGGTTTGGTCAATTTGTGAGGTCTATGATCATTTGATCCTTTGACCTTTATCAAGCAATTCATGGGTCCCAGCCCGCACCATATGGTTTTATGAACAGTTAGAATATAGATGGTAGACTCCATTCATCTTTGGGGTCCCACTAAATAAATTAGGTTTGGTCAATTTATGAGGTCTATGATCATTGAACTTTATCAATCAATTCATGGGTCCCGGCCTGTATCATATGATTTTATGGACGGTTAGAATAGAGATGGTGGACCCCATTCATTTGGGGGGTTTCACTTAAATAGGTTTGGTTTGGTCAATTTGTGAGGTCTATGATCATTTGATCCTTTGACCTTTATCAAGCAATTCATGGGTCCCAGCCCGCACCATATGGTTTTATGAACAGTTAGAATATAGATAGTAGACTCCATTCATCTTTGGGGTCCCACTTAAATAAATTAGGTTTGGTCAATTTATGAGGTCTATGATCATTTGAACTTTATCAATCAATTCATGGGTCCCGGCCCGTATCATATGATTTTATGGACGGTTAGAATAGAGATGGTGGACCCCATTCATCTGGGTCTCACTTAAACATATTTGATCAATTTGTTAGGTCTACGATTATTTGATCCTTTGATCTTTTTAAATCAATTCATGGGTCCCATCCCGCATAATATGGTTTTATGGACGGTTAGAATAAAGATGGTTGACCCCATTCATCTGGGGGGTTCCACTTAAATAGGTTAGGTTTGGTCAATTTCTGAGGTCTATGATCATTTAATACTTTGATCATTATCAAGCAATTCATGGGTCTCAGCTCGCATCAGATTATTTCATGGGTGGTTAGATTATAGATGGTGGACCCCATTCATCTTGGGGGTCCCACTTAAATAGGTCAGGTTTGGTCAATTTGAGAGGTCTATGATCATTTCATAATTTGATCTTTATCAATCAATTAATGGGTCCCGGCCTGCATCATTTGATTTTATGGACGGTTAGAATAAAGATGGTGGACCCCATTCATCTGGGTCCCACTTAAATATATTTGGTCAATTTGTTAGGTCTGCGATCATTTGATCCTTTGATCTTTCTTAATCAATTCATGGGTCTCATCGCGCATAATATGGTTTTATGGGCGGTTAGAATATAGATGGTGGACCCCATTCATCTTGGGGGTTCCACTTAAATAGGTTAGGTTTGGTCAATTTGAGAGGTCTATGATCATTTGATCTTTATCAATCAATTAATGGGTCTCAGCCCGCATCATATGATTTTATGACTGGTTAGAATAGAGATGATGGACCCAATTCATCTTGGTCCCACTTAAATATATCAGGTTAATTTGTTAGGTCTATGATCATTTGATCTTTCTTAATCAATTCATGCCTCACCTAAAGAATAAAACATTTGGAAAAAAACATAAAGATCAAATTAGCAACAAAAAAAAGGACTCACAAGTTTACTAATTAATAAATTTATTAAAAATAATTCATATCAGTCTCTGTGTATTTGGTGGTTTCGTGGTTATCCACGGGTTTTTGCTAGTATTTTTCTATATATATGGGAATTCTCCGTAATGCCCCATTTGGAAAGGGCATTTTTGCCCCCTTTCACTAATCTAATTGACTAATGCCACATCAGAAGCTGACATTTAATACAATGAAAAAGAAGCAATCAAGTGAGAAGGGTTGTAGCAGGTTTGTAGCAAATCTTTGACATTTAATACATTGGCAAATCACCTACCGTCCCTATGATAAGTGTTATCAGCCATCAAGGAAATAATCACATTACGTCGAGTTTCTTTCGATGCCTGGTCCAATAATCAAGTGAGAAGGGTTTGTAGTAATCTTTGACTTTTGAATGAGAGGAGTTGTCCATGCTGGAGCTGTAGCAAGGTACTTGCAAAGAATCCGATGTGCTACGTCGTGGATATCCTTTGAATTCCTTTCCTTTTGTCCATGTTGGGGTTGTAGCAACATTCCTTTTGTAGCAACTTCCTTCTGTTCTAGACGATGGGGCCCAACTTTGATCCATTCAAATCAAAATCGTCACATGACCATCACCAAGGGGATTGGCACTCACTCAAGTTTGGAAGTCATCTTGGGTCTCTCTCCACAGGGGTTTTTTTTGGGTAAATCTCCACCATGGGATTGAAGTGGGCCCCATGCATATATATTCTAACATGAGGTACTACTCTACACACATCATAGATATAGGGCCAATATTAGAAGGGAAAAAAAAAGAAAAAAACACAAGAAGCTGCCTCATTTAAAAAAAAAAAAACTTCATTTTTGTAATTATCTATGGTGGGGGCCAACTATGATCAATTCAAATCTCAAACCTTATATGACAATCACATTGTTCTTTTGTACTCTTCTAGGTGGCAGTTTTTTAGAGATAAAATTTAAGAGTTTTAGTGTTAAACTCATGCATTTGTTGTGAGAAAACAATAGGGGCCATAAGGAGAAAAAGTAGGAGCAATTTGTTAGCCCTTTTGAGAGAGGGTGGGAGAGAGAAAAAAAAGGAGCCAATATTTGAAGCCATTTGCTTTCCTCTTTTTCCAAATCACCACAATCAATTCAAATACAACTCATTCCTATTTGATTGGTTAAAAGGAAGGGGAGTTCCTCTTTTAAAAACGCCCTGGCATCACCTAGCGTTACCCTGTATATATATATATATATATATAAATATATATATAAAAAGGGAGATATTCATATGCATCATTCCCTCACCATATAGTGAAGGAAAAACTTAATGGGGCTCACGTAGGGCCCCACTAATCATGGGACTTAGGGGGATGCAAAGCGACATCTTAGATGAACCCATATATTAAGTCTGGGGTCAATCACATGCCTCTAACTCATTCATTCATTGCCCACAAATTTAACAACTTTATATTAAAGAAAAAAGTTTGACATTCGATCCAATGGTCTAATCGATTTGGATAGGTGAAAACTTAATGGATTTAGTGTGCTTAAGGAGCTTTTATATATGAAGATGGTTTAGATCTATCATAAAGTCGGCCCCACTATGTTGTCCCGGCCTCACCATGTTAACATGGTGAGGGATTGATACACATCAATATTTTCCATATATACATACCCACCTTTTCTATGAGGGTATCTTGATGTAGTAGGTTGCATCGATCCATAAAAATCAGATCACATATGTATATAGTTAATGGATCACTCTAGTGACCCAAGGTATAAAATTTAGGGGCATTCGGCGAGAGGTCCCTGAACATGTCACTTTATGGCTTTAGATCCACAAAAAAAAGTCATAGAGGCAAAGGTCCCTCCCACACTTTCTCATACCTGAAATGTCTAGTTTACCCTTTCTTTAAATCATAACCCATGATTGGTGGGATATCCCATTAATAATGGCCAACTAACATTTAATTGCCCACGATTAATGGAATCCCCAGATTTTCAAATAATTTCTAAAAACAAACAAATAAATTTCAAAATAACGAAAATAAATTTTAAAAAATAAAATAATTTCAAAAAAATGCAATAAGTTTTAAAAAAAGCAATATATAATCAAATAACGCAAATAAATTTAAAAAGATGCAAATAAGTTTCAAAATATTCAAATAAATTTCAGAAAATATAAATAAATTTCAAAAGACTCAAATAAATCTCAAAAGATCGAAATAAAATTTCAAAAAATACAAATAAATTTAAAATAACGAAAATAAATTTTAAAAAATGCAATAATTTCAAAAAAATGCAATAAATTTGAAAAGATACAAATAAATTTCAAAAGACGCAATAAACTTAAAAAATGCATATAGATTTCCAAAAAATGTCAATAAATTTGCTAAAAAACTCAAATAAATTTTGAAAAAAAAAACTCATACAAATTCACCGAAAATACAAAGAAGTATGACAGAAAACAGATAAATTTGAACAACACTCGGATAAATTTGACAAGAACTAAGATAAATTTGAACAAAACTCAGATAAATTTACCAAAAATTCAGATAAATTTTGAAAAAAACTCAGATAGATTTACCAAAAACACAAAGAAATATGAAAAAAAAAAAACAGATAACTTTGAACAACACTCAGATAATATGAAAAAAACAGATAACTTTGAACAACACTCAGATAAATATGAAAAAAAAACAGATAACTTTGAACAACACTCAGATAATAATGAAAAAAAAAACAGATAACTTTGAACAACACTCAGATAAATATGACAGAAAACAGATAAGCGAAAAATAGAAATCAATTGGTTGTCAAATACTCAATTTGTTGAAACCAGAACATAAATAAATTAAAGACACAGCATCAGCATGACTAGCATGAGAACTGATGACTACAATATGTGGAAAATACAAGATGATTAAGTAAGAAAAGACGTGCTTCAAAATTAACAAGGATGGTTCGTTGGTTCCTCAATGTACCCTTTTGGATGTAGAGAAAACAGGTGGAAAGAACATTCCTTTTCTCCTCATCCAAACAGACACTAAGTGGGGGTTCGTTTACAGTAATTTCTGAAGGGAATTGGTATGCATTGGGAATTCAAAAGCGATGCCAGTTGCTGTCCATGGAATTCCTTATTTGATTAGCCAAATTCCAAAGATCCAGAATTTTGAAATGTCTCTTTACTGTTTAGACCTTCCAAAATGGGACGATTTGGAAAACCTGCTAGGAACAGCTTTGAAGAAATTCAAAATTCTCACCCAAGGAATTCTCTTAATGCCACAGCAAACAAGCACCCCTAAAAATTCAGAAATAGAAGTGTTCCCCAGCAAGAAACACAAATCAATCATCACAATCAACAACTGATCCTCATTCCATCAATCCAGGTTAAAGTTCTACTATCAAAACCAAAGAAAAGTACAAACCAATCCTCCTAATCCTATCCACCTAAATGATCATCAGCTCACCAAAAAAGGAATCCCACATTCCCAGAGAAGCACGAATTATGACTACAAACTCGCCCATTAACCTTTTCCCCAATTACCCACCAAAACTCTCCAGCAGAAGCATTTCAAAATCTCCTACAATGCTCACAGCAGCTCAAATCACACACACCCCAATTTCAATTCAAACTTCAATTCCATCAAGAACAAAACCAACCCCCCATAAATACAAAAACCCTAAAAGGCAAATTCCACAACAAAACCCTAGAAAAGACGAAGATACCTAGCACTTGCGAGCGTTGCTGTGGTTGATCCACTGGAGGAGGCATTTCCTGGTGGACGAACTTGATGCTGCCGCTGCAGGCGCATGGGTACCGAAGGGGGTTGTCGGCGTCGCCGGGGTTGCGGCAGATCCTGCAGACGTCTTCTTCTTCCTCCTCCTCCTCCTCAGAATTGTTGGAGATCGGCGCCGGAGAAGACGAAGACGAAGATGGGGAAGAAGATGAGGATCCTTTAGCCGATTCGATGGAGGTGGTTGCAGTGTTGTTGGACTTTCGATCGTCGTTGGATGCGGATGAGGACGAATCGATCTCCATGGATGGATGAGGGCCTTTTTGTTTTGGGAAAAAGAGAGGGATTTAATTTAAGAACGAGGGAGAATACAAGATTTGAAAATTTAAATTTTAAAATTTTATGCCTAAAATGGTTGAAAGGGCAAATTAGTCTTGAAAATGAGATCATGTGGACACAGGGACCTATGGCTACAAATAGTCTAGCTGGGTGGACTAGAGGCCTTAATAAGTTTTTGCTTGGACTGGAGGCTGGAAACAGTCCACTATAGGGACCTTTCGCTAATTTTCTCTAAAACTTAAAGAAATCAATTCATTCATACATAAATCCATAGTAGTGCAAGTTTGAAAATCGACCAAAGACTCTTCGTGCTATAGTTGGTAGTTTTACTACGAAAATCAAGCATTGCATGTGCCATAATCCTTTTGGAGGATTTTTCCTCAACGAATGCTTAGCGGTTCATTAAAAGCTTATAGAGAACAGTGTAGAACACCATACATATGAACAATATCTATTATCAAGCTCACAACAAAAGTTTCCTTCTAATTAATCAAGCACCCCATGTGTAAAGATTTGCAGATGAAGAAATCTAGGAAGTTTTAAGAGTCTTTCTTTGGTTAGGAACGACACGATTCCATGCATGGTTGGATGATAGATGATTATGATTAGAATTGTGGTCAAATCAAATTGAAAGAATAAAAGAAAGTGGGTCATATATGATGATGCCAAAAAAGGTAACTTCGGACACCACCGGTCAAATAATTAATGCTATGCAGTAATTGAAGAGAGATGAGAGATTTATAGTGGTTCGGTCAAGCGTGACCTACGTCCACTTCAAAATGGTGATGTTTGATTAATGTAGAGAATTACAGGTATGAAAAAGTAGGAAAAAACCATCCCTCCCTCAAGTGATGAGAGGGCTCTATTTATAACTCTTCCCCACCAGGTGGGGATGCGATCAGTTCAACGTCTCTTTGGAGCCTCAGTCGTGTCCTTGAGGATCGAGCCAGGTGGAAGGCAGGTGAGATCCTCTCCGTGAGACTGGGTAAATGCAGGTGAGGGGAGGACTTCGTCGCGATGACTTGGAGCCTGAGGTGACGAGGCTTCGTTTAACGAAACCCGGATCTCAACGGAGCTATTCTGGCCTGACCCACGATCCTAGACGGACCGGGTCACTTGGACCTGACTCATTACCGCGATCCGGATTGGGCTTGACTCATCATTTGCCCCCTCAATGGCCCTTGTCAAATAATAATATTTTTTTTTTTTGAAAGAGGGCATTGATAAATTCCAATTTCATCTCTCTTGACAAATTTTTCTTCTTCCCGATTTTAACCTTGCTTGCTCCTGTAGATTTGTATTTCGGAGAGTCCTCCCGGCTTGGGTTACTCTTCTTTGAAAACTTTGGCTATAAAATAAGCCCTAGAGCATGATTTCTTCAAAGAAAGAAACTTGGTTCTGCAGAAAAACCATTGGGAGAGAAGAAGATGGTGGCAAGCGGCAGGGTAGGCACTGGCGTTGGCGTTTCCGGCGATCCTTCAATAGGTGAGGAGGATGTGGTCGTCCCTGCGATGCTGGGCAATGGGCGAGGATCTGGTGGGCGGTCGCCCGCGATGGGCGAGGACCAGGTGGTCGCCCGCGAGAAGGGCGAGGAGGATGAGACGGGCACCGCGGGCGGCGCGCTGGCAGCGCTGGGCAAGGGGGCTGCCGCGGGCAAGGGGGCTGCCGCGGTGGGCGCCTGCGCGGTTGCAGGCGCCCCTGCAGCGCTGGGCGGAGACGAGGGGCCCCCCTGGGCGAGCAGCAGCGGCGAGGGAGGCGCGGTGATGCCCCCTTGGGCGAGCAGCCCACGCGGTGAGGGAGGCGCGGTGATGCCCCCTTGGGCGAGCAGCCCACGCGGTGAGCCCAGCCTGTTGGGCGAGATGCCCCCTTGGGCGAGCAGCAAGGGCGAGAGGGCTCTCTTGCGCAAAGGGGCAGATCGCCCGGGTTGCGAGGCCAGCCCAGCAGGACTGACGGGCGACCCCAACTTGGTGGGCAAGCCTGAGCTGGGCGTGCATGCATTGGGCGAGGGCCCATTGCGGCGAGGTATGGAGGGCAAGGCCGAGGCCTGGCGAGGCGAGAGCCTGCGGACTGGGGGTCTACTGAGCGTGGGTGAAGAGGTTCAGGGGGAGCGTAATCTTCCACAAGCGATCAGGACCGAACCGGAAGTGGGTCACAGCACCTCTCGTTCAGGTGCCGCATCAGGCAAGGGGTCACGAGACCTTGCATCGGTCTCCTCAGCGAGAGAAAAATTGCGTCCTCGTCCCAAGAAATACCAAGGGAAGGTCATCGTTGAGGACGACGGGTCCAAGGTAAGCACAATTTTCAGCACCTTTAGGACAGGAGGTGACATCTCCCGAATCATTACTTCGTATCGTATTCCGCCCATGGTGATGTGTCGTCTTGCTGAAAAAGATGAGCCAGCTTGCGACAGCTCCTCAGGTGAGATCCTCATTTATGAGGAGATGCTCGAGGCCGGGCTGAGATTCCCAATGTCTTCTTCCATCTGCCGGATTCTTCACTATTTTTCTTTAACCCCGGGGCGTCTCGTGCCCAACGGCTGGAGGGCTTTGCTGGGTTTTCTAGCGTTGTGGAGGAAGGTGAACGGCCAGGATGCCTCTCCAGTTGAGTTTCACGCCGCTTACAACTTGACAGAGTCTCCTGCCCCAAATAGGGGATGGTATTATCTCACCTCCAGGGGATGTAAGCTTCTTACAGGGATGCGTTCCAACTGTCACAGCTGGAAATCTCGTTTCTTCTTCATAGGTGGCGAGTGGGATTCACAAGCAGATCAGGCTTTGGTGCCCACACGATGGATTGGCGCCAAGAGACTGGGTACGTCTCCCTGCTCACTTCTCCATACTTATATATATGTATATATATTGTTCTTTTATGCTCACCGTCTCTCCGCAGATCCTCCCATACTCTCCAAGGATCAGGAGGCGAAGCTGCAAGCGGTGAGGGATCATCCAGAGAAAGACTTGGGAGCTCATATTCCCAAAGAAAGCAGTAAGGCCAGTGGACCTTCTCCGGGCTCTTCTTCAGGACCGTCATCAAAGAGAGAAAGTAAGTCAAATCTGCTTTGGCCATAATCTTAAACATTATCTGATGTGTTGTATCCATGTCTCACTTGCCAATACTTCTCTTAATAGGCACGGAGGTAAGCAGAGAGATGATTGGAGCCCGCTTTTCGACCCGCTTCTCGGATAGGGGTACCCCTCCTTCGAAGGTGGCGAGAACAGGCGATGTCTCACCAGGAACCTCTCTATTAGCTTCTCGCACTGAGCCCCGAGTGTCTCCTACTCGAGTGGTTTTACATGTGATATCTCTTCAGGCAGGGATCTCCTCCGCTAAGACTGTTGTCTCGCAGCCTTCCTCTTTAGCCACACTTCCTGTCCCTCGGCTATGTCCTCCACAACCGGGTACTTCTACTGGGGCACCCACCGGGACCGGTCCCAGGCGGGGTCGCTCGTGAGAGATGCGGGATAGGCTAGGGAAATATGTGCTGGCGCATGAGGTCTCTCGGGTTAACGCCTTGGGCACCGAGGGGGTCATTGACTCATTTGTAGAGGGTCTGACTCAGGTGAAGTTCATTATTTATTTTTCTCCAGATTGTTACCCCTTCATTTATTTACAACTGTCTCACTTCTCGTCTCTTATCTTTTCAGCTTTCCACAGCATCCATCTGCTTGTTGTCGCGAGCCCAGTCTTGTGGTCAGATGAGACGGGAGAAGGAGGCTATGCGGCTAGAGCTCTCCACTGCTCGAGAGAAGATTATTGCTCTGGAAGCCGCTGGTAGGATTTCCGCGACTGATCTTGCTGCGTCCCGAGAGAAGGTAAGCGAGCTTGAGACCGGGCTTTCAGCAGCCAATAAAAGGGTAGCCGAAGTAGAAGATGAGCTTTCGAAGACCTGTGAGAAGGCTTCGCTCAACGAGGCTGAGCTGATGAAGGCCCGTGAGAGGGCTTCGCTCCGAGAGACCGAGCTTACGAGGGCCCGTGAGAGGGCTTCGCTCAGTGAGGCTGAGCTTGCTCGAACCCTTGAGAAGGTGAGGCTCAGAGAAGTTGCTGTGGAGGCAGAGATGAGGGCAGCGTCCGAGAGAGCTTCTCAAGCTGAAAGAGACCTGCAGATTGGCATTGCGGATGCCTTCATTGATGGCTACGAGGAGCTTCGAGGGAAGATTTCGGCCGACCTTTCCAGACATTGACATATCAGGCTTTGTGCCGATGGAGGCGCCTGATGATGGTGGTAGCAGCTCTGGTGATTATGAGGACGATGTAGAGGAGGATGACGAGGAAGGGGATGAAAGTGATTAGTGTATAGGGATTTTATGGGTAGGTAGCTTGATCTTTGTAAAGGCAGCATAAGCCTGATTTACGCAACTTTTGGTAATAAAAATAATTTTATTTATCCATCCATTGTTTTGCAACATTAAATATCATAAAAAGTGCAAACCTAAGTCCTTTAATAAAAACCCTAAGGTGACCAAAAAACCCTAATTCACCCCCTTAGAACTCTTCACTGGTAGTACTTCTTCAAGTATTCTGCATTCCATGGATGGGGTAAGACCTTTCCTTCAGAGTTCTGGATTCTGTAGGTGCCTGGTCTCACCACTTCTATTATGAGATACGGACCTTCCCAATTTGGTCCGAGCTTTCCTTCCCGAGAGTCCTTCGTAGCGAGAATCACCTTCTTGAGGACTAGGTCTCCTGGCTGGAAGGAACGAGGCTTCACCCTTGAATTGTAGTACTTGGCCATGCGTCGTTTGTACTCCGCATTACGGACCACTGCCATTTCTCTTGCCTCCTCTATCAAATCGAGGTTGAGGCAGAGTCCTTCTTCGTTGGTTGCAGGGTCGTATTGTGTGGACCCTTAGGGAATGCACCCCTATCTCGATAGGAATTACCGCCTCAGTCCCAAAAGCAAGAGAGAAAGGGGTTTCTCCTGTAGGAGTCCGCGGAGTTGTCCTGTAGGCTCATAATACCCCTGGAAGCTCATCAACCCACAGGCCTTTTGCTCTTTCGAGCCTTGTCTTGAGGTTGCGCAGGACTGTCCTCACCATCACCTCTGCTTGTCCATTGCCTGGGGGTGTGCCGGGCTGGAGTGAGGTTGTTTTATGTGAAGGTCGGCGCAGAAGGAGTTGAAGAGCCTGTTGTCGAATTGTTTGCCATTGTCGCTGACAATGGCATTAGGTATCCCGAAGCGACAGACCAGGTTTTTCCAGACAAAATCATTCACCTTGGAGTCCGTTATCTTCGCTAGGGGTTCCGCTTCCGCCCATTTTCTAAAGTAGTCGATGGCGACCACTATGAACTTGCACTGGCCTCTACTCAAGGCAGGGGGCCCAAAATGTCGATGCCCCACTTGGAGAAAGGCCACGGGCTGAGGATGGTGGTCAGCTCTTCTGGTGGCTGCCGCGTCACAGTGGCGAAGCGCTGGCATTTGTCACACCTCTTGGCGAGGTCTTTGGCGTCTTTCAACATGCTTGGCCAAAAGTACCCTTGCCTAAGCGCTTTATGGGCGAGGCAGCGTCCTCCCGAGTGATTTCCACAAATCCCCTCATGAATTTCTCTGAGGGCGTAGTCAGCCTCTTCTGGGGAAAGGCAGCGCAGCAACGGTAGGTTGTAACCCCTCTTGTAGAGAACTTCCTGTAGGATTGTGAACTTAGAAGCTCTCATCCTCAGTCTCCTAGCTTCAAGATGGTCATCTGGCTCGGTGCCCTCTTGGAGGAAGGCTTTTATGGGGCTCATCCAATTTGGCTCGTCGCCTTCTGATGCACAGTTGATGTTTCCGATCACCACATCCAACTTACTCTTCTCCAACTGATGCCCGATGAGTGTCGGTTCTGCAGATGAGGCCTCCAATGATGAGGCGAGCCTGGCGAGTGCATCGACGGTAACATTTTCTCCTCTAGGAATGTGAGAGAGCTGAAAATATTGGAAACTTTTGATTACTCCTTTCACCATGCCGAGGTAATCCTGCATTCTTTCCTCCTTCGCTTCGAATTCGCCGTTTACTTGATTCACCACCAGTTGTGAATCGCTGTAAGCGAGAACAGATTTGGCGTCCATCTCAATCGCCAATTTTAGACCAGATAGGAGAGCCTCATACTCGGCTTCATTGTTTGAGGCAATGAAGTGGAGCTTCACTGCATATTTGATGGGTGTACCATCAGGACTTATTAGGATTAAGCCAGCTCCGCTTCCTTCTGTGGTTGCTGAGCCATCAACGTAGAGTTTCCAGGCTGGTAGTGGCGAGACATTGGTCCTCTCAGGAGGTACTTGGGCACTTTGGAGAGGTTCTTCATTTACAGATGGAGAGGCCTGCGAGCCCTGTGGGGGGGGGGGGGGGAAGCTTGGGCGCCCAGAGATGAGGTGGAGAGCTGGACGCCTGTTGAGGGAGAGGAGAGCTGGGCGCCCATAGGTGGCTGGGCGCCCATTGGGGGAGAGGATAGCTGGGCGCCCATAGGTGACTGGGCGCCCGTTGGGGGAGAGGAGAGCTGGGCGCCCGTTGGGGGGAGCTGGGCGCCCAGTGTAAGCAGAGGAAGATCCTCAGTTTGTTCTTCAGCATATGTAAGTTCAGCTACAAAGTCTGCCAAAGCCTGTGCTTTGATGGCATGCCTTGGTTGATAGTGAATGTCGAACTCACCAAGCTCCACCGACCATTTAACCAATCTTCCAGCAACTTCAGGTTTTGCCAAAACTCTTTTCAGAGGTTGATCCATGATGACAGTGACTGTGTGGCTCTAGAAGTAATGACGTAGACGCCTCGCAGTCGAAACGAGGGCGAGCGCCAGTTTTTCCAATTCGGAGTATCTGACCTCTGCCCCTCTGTATGCTCTGCTCACATAGTAGATTGGTTTTTGTACCCCACCATGGTCTGAAATGAGGACAGAGCTTACTGCTGAGGGAGAAGCAGAGAGGTATAAATACAGCACTTCCCAGGTGAAGCATGTGAGAGGAGAGGAGGTGTGGCCAGGTATGCCTTAAGCTTTTGGAAAGCCTCCTCAGCCTCAGATCCCCATTCAAAAGTTTTCCTCAGAATTTTGAAGAAGGGCAAACACTTATCTGCAGATTTGGAGACGAACCTGTTGAGCGCTGCAGCTCCTTAGTTGATGATGGCGACCTCATATCCAGTATGGCCTTAATTTTGTCAGGGTTCGCCTCAATTCCCCTCTGATTGACCATGAGCCCCAAGAACTTTCCTGATCCAACGCCAAAAGCGCATTTCTCGGGATTCAGCTTCATGTTGTAGGTCCTAAGAACACTGAAGGTCTCTTGAAGATGACTGATGTGATCTGCTGCAGCCAAGCTCTTCACTAGCATGTCGTCGACATACACTTCCATCGTTCGCCCGATCTGGGAGTGGAACGTCCTGTTCACCAGGCGCTGGTAGGTTGCTCCAGCGTTCTTTAGTCCGAAGGGCATAACCATGTAGCAGTAGGTGCCCTTCGTAGTGATGAAGGATGTTTTTTCCTGGTCTGGAGGGTGCATGCTAATCTGGTTGTATCCAGAATAAGCGTCCAGGAAGGAAAGAAGTTCGTGTCCCGCCGTGGCGTCGATGAGGAGGTCGATCATGGGCAACGGGTAGCTGTCCTTCGGGCATGCCTTGTTGAGTTCGCTGAAGTCTATGCAGAGGCGCCACTTCCCATTTGCTTTGGCCACCATCACCACATTGGAGAGCCATTCAGGGTACGCAACTTCTCTGACTGCCCCGGTATCAATCAGTTTTCCCACTTCCTTCTCTATTGCTTGGGCCCTTTCAGTGGAGGCGCCCCTTAACCTTTGCCGAACAGGTTTGCGGAGAGGGCTGACATTGAGGCGATGGGTGGCGACAGCTGGGTTGATCCCTTCCAAATCAGCATGTGACCATGCGAATATGCCCATATTATCCCTCAAAAAATCTGTCAATCGGCCAACCAGAGCTTCCGGGAGTGAAGAGCCAACATACACCTTCCTCTCTGGATGTTCATCATGCAAGATTATAGGGGTGAGTTTTTCAACTGGCTCCCCTCTTTCTGTGGTGGCCTCATCTCTTGGGTCCAAGACTTCCACTTGCAACGCCTCCTGCGTCATGTTGGCCTTCATCGAGGTGATGTAGCATTCTCTTGTTGCTACTCGGTCTCCTCTTACCTCCCCTACTCCATTCGAGGTTGGGAAGCGGAGGATGAGATGATATGTGGAAGGGACGGCTCTCAAGGAGTTAAGAGTGGGTCGTCCCAGGATGATGTTGTACGCTGATGGACAATCTATCACCAGGAAATTGACCATTGTGGTGGAGGTTCGGGGGGCTGTTCCGGCCGTGACTGGTAACGTGATGGCCCCTAAAGGATACACCTTTTCCCCCGAGAAACCGATGAGAGGAAACTTGACAGGTTGCAATCTCTCTCGGCCCAACTTCAGCTTATCATAGGCTTCCACAAATAAAATATCTGCAGAACTCCCACTGTCAACCAAGATCCTATGCACCTGGAAATTGGCGACGGTCATTGAGAGCACCAGAGGGTCGTCATGAGGGTGCTGGATGTCCTATAGATCTTTATCCGAGAAGGATATAGTCTCATCAGTGCTGTGCCTCGACGCTTTTGACGGGCGTGGCTCACAGGATGCCTCACCTTTCTGGCATAGGCTTTCATGGCGGAGAATGACTCCGCTGACCCTCCAGAGATAGTACGAATTTCTCCAATAGGGTGCTGATTTTCGACGTTATGAGGCTGTGGCGGCGCCTGCCCCCTACCGGCAACATACTGGCGCAGGTGTCCCCGCTGGATCAGATCTTCAATCTGCCTCTTGAGGTCGAAGCAATCGTCAATATCATGACCGTGATCGCGGTGGAAGCGACAGTATTTGGTCATATTCCTGCGTTGTGATGGAGATTTCATTTTTCCCGGCCATTTTATCGCAGGATCATCTTGAATTTCCAGTAGAATGTGCCCTACTGCAGCATTGAGAGCTGTGAAAGCTTGTTGGTTTCTCTGCGGAGTAGGGAAGGGTCGGTCTCTCCGGGGGGGCAGGGCCGAGTCGGTCTCTGGCAGGTATCCTCTCGGTTCTGCTCCGCTTATTGCTGGGTTCCTTATTGTCGTCTTTATCGTGTTTTCCTTTATCCGCCACTCTGGAGGACTCGCCCCGCCTGGCCCTAGTAGCGTCCTCCGCATTCATATATTTCTGAGCTTTCGCCAACAGCTCCGTCATGCTCTTGGGTGGGCGCTTCATTACTGAGAAGTAGAAACCCGATGAACGGAGGCCTCCCAAGAAAGCAGTCATGGTCACTTTGTCATCGGGTTCCTCCACCTGAAGTACCTCCTCGTTAAAACGAGTGAGGTATGCCCTGAGGCTCTCATTGCTGTCCTGCTTTACACTCAGCAGGTGTGTGGGTGGCTTTTGATGGCGGCGTCCTCCAATGAAATGTGATACGAAGGACCTGCTTAGTTCTTCGAAGGTGGCGATGGAAGCTGGGGCGAGATTGGAAAACCACTGTCGGGCGGAGCCCTTCAGTGTAGTCGGGAATGCTCTGCACATGATCTCATCAGCGATATTGTGCAACTGCATCACGGTCTTGTAAGTTTTCAGGTGATCTAATGGATCCTTCCTTCCATCGAAGGTCTCCATGGACGGCATTTTGAACCTCCGAGGAAGGGGGTAGTTTACTACATCAGATTTGAACGGGGTGTTTGTTCGTCTGACGAGATAATCTACTGTCTCTGGGGCTTGCGCCCTCGCAGCATCGAAGACGTCCCCGATTTGATTCTGCATCTCCTTAAATTTTTCCTCCCATTGATTATGGGGTTCTCTGGAAGAACCAGAGAGATAGCTTTCCTCCCCCATTGTATTATTTTCACTTCCCCCCTCTTGGAAGTGGGGATCATCAGCCTGAGGTTCTGCAAATTGGGCTCCACCTAGAGGTGGAGGCACTGCATGATAAGCATAACCTTGAGGATCAACCAGGATCGGGCCAGGTGGGGGGTCCAAGGGAGCGCCGGCGGAGGCATCCTGGGCGTGATGGAGCTGCATAATCGGGGGAACTCCTCGACCCTGGGCGCCATTGGGATGGGCGCTCAGGTGATGGAGAGTGGCCTGGGCGCCCACATGAAGCCCTCTGCCCTGGGCGCCATTGGGATGGGCGCCCAGGTGTTGGAGAGTGGGTTGGGCGCCCACATGAAGCCCTCTGCCCTGGGCGCCCAGGGGATGGGCGCCCGGGTGAGGCGCTCCATTTTGCGGAGCAGTCGGGCCCCGCGGGCGTGTTCCCTCCTCTTGCTGCATCCCACCGAATGGCGCTCCTCCTTGCCCTGCGAGCATAAGCTGGAGGATTTGCTGGTTTTGAGTCACCAGCTGCTGCATGGTCTCCATCATTTGCTGTGGAGAGGGAGTAGGAGCGGGAGTAATCGGGACAGGATTACCCGGTGGAGGACCGTTCTCTCCCTGTCTAGGAGAGTTTGGTTGTACGGTAGGGCCCGGGCCCGTAGTTAGGTCAGGGTTGTCCTCTCGTCTTACAGACCTTGTGCTGATCACCATGATTTTAAAAAGGGGTTTGAATTTTTTCGTTCCCCACAGACGGCGCCAAACTGATGATGCCAAAAAAGGTAACTTCGGACACCACCGGTCAGATAATTAATGCTATGCAGTAATTGAAGAGAGATGAGAGATTTATAGTGGTTCGGTCAAGCGTGACCTACGTCCACTTCAAAATGGTGATGTTTGATTAATGTAGAGAATTACAGGTATGAGAAAGTAGGGAAAAAACCATCCCTCCCTCAAGTGATGAGAGGGCTCTATTTATAACTCTTCCCCACCAGGTGGGGATGCGATCAGTTCAACGTCTCTTTGGAGCCTCAGTCGTGTCCTTGAGGATCGAGCCAGGTGGAAGGCAGGTGAGATCCTCTCCGTGAGACTGGGTAAATGCAGGTGAGGGGAGGACTTCGTCGCGATGACTTGGAGCCTGAGGTGACGAGGCTTCGTTTAACGAAACCCGGATCTCAACGGAGCTATTCTGGCCTGACCCACGATCTTAGACGGACCGGGTCACTTGGACCTGACTCATTACCGCGATCCGGATTGGGCTTGACTCATCAATATATATTTGGAATACAGACATGAGTGTGGAAAACTTTTGTAGACCTTTTACAAAATTTCCTCCTCTTCGTGTTTATAATGAACTAAAAGAGATTGGTTTTTGAGCGAGACATGAGTGTGCAAAACATATATCTTATAATTGGACATGCATGTGGATTTAAGTTATACGACGTCGCAAGTCTTTTGTTTTGTTAAATTCAAGTCTATATTAAAATGTATTTATGCCACCTCTATTAGAACCTCGAAGTTTTGGTAGGAATGTCTAGCTAAGGATAGTTAATAATTATATCAAAGCGAACGGGTCAGGAGTTTGAATCATAGGAGTACCGAATGGCACTAATGTGTGTATGTCTCTCTATATATGAAAATATTCATATGCATCCATCCCTCACCATATGACGACGGACTACTTGATCACGAGACTGTGGATGAAAAGTGGCATTTTGGATGGGCCAAATATCAAGTTTGAGGTCAATCGATCACATGCCACTAACCCCTTCATCCGTGGCCCATAATTTTAACAACTTTCTATTAAAGAAATAAAAAATATAACCCTTGAACTAACAGTCCCGATTATTTTGATCGTACGGTAATAACTCGATTGATCTAGTATAATTCAAAGGATACCATTTTGCGGATGGTTCAGATAGATCATAAAAAATCGATCTCACTATGTATGTGGTGCGGGATAGATGCACATGAACATTTCATATATATAAAGAAATGCATCGACCGAATTTTACCCGAGAGGAAGTATTGAAAAGTATTTATGATGTATATAAAAACACCTCAAGACTTTACTAGCTTAGAAAACTTGATGCTTTAAAGCTCCATCTTCAATTATCTATTTGACATCATCAAGTTGTCAAGTTTATCACAGTCAATTTCCTTTGAGTTCACTAGTGGAGACTTTGATGGACCCACCTGCTATCTTGCTCAATTGGGTTCTAGTTGTTCTTTTAACTCTAGCGTTTGCTCTGAGTTTTTTACTTTGAGGTTATGTAAACTGGTGTAATTCTTTGTCCTCTTTGTTTTTCTTTATCCAATGATGTTAATGTTTTTTAATTAACAAAGAAAAAAAGTAGAATGACTTATGGAATATATATTTTCATGGCAAGGCATGTCCTAAAATGGCATTGACCATGCAATGGTGGATCCTATGTGGGTCAATTAGAAGCAGGAGACATGAAGAAGCCCCATCCAATCATCAACAAGAGATCATTTCTCATTTAAATAAGGATGACAAGCGTCCAATAATTAGTGAAAATAAATTGTGTCAATTGTACGATCAGGAGGCCAACTGACCATATAATTCTTCCAACTTTTCGGTGACGATGACATCCATGATTCTAGGTAAGGTTGTAAATGGAACCCTCGGTTACCTAGTTAGCTGATCAACTCCAAAAATTTTGGGTATGAAACATCTTTTTAGCTGGTTCAATTAATGGGTTCAGAGTTTTTTTATCCAATTTGGTTCCATAGACAAAACACCAATTACCCATTTACTAGATATGGACAAACTTTGAGGCCCTCCAAAGTGACCTCTTGGTTCTCATGTTCAGATGGAAACCACTTAAAGGGTGAGTTACTGGTAATTCATAGGGATAGCTCAGTTGTTGTATATCACTTTCTTACTCAATTGTCCATGGTTAGACCCCTAAGTTGAGCAGATTTCTTTCCTCGTATGAGTGTGAGTGTGAGCTAGCCTTATTCCCTATGGGTGGGGTCTCATGGGTCCCTGCCCCCGGGCCGGTCTTTGAAAAAAAAAAAAACTCTCTACTTACCTTATCCCTCATGATCCTCATGCTTCCACGTGAGTCTTGAAAATGAGTGATACATATGATATACCCACACATGTACATATATTATATAATAAATCACAAATGACTACCACATTCCTTTTCTTTTCTCTCTGATGATGCCAAAAATAGGTTTCGGACACCACCGGTCAAGTAATAAATGCTAGGTGAAAATGTAGTAAATAAATGAGAGAGAGAGGGAATTTATAGTGGTTCGGTCTGTATGACCTACGTCCACTTTAGAATATGGTGATCTTTGATTGATAAGGTGGATTACAAGCGAGAGAGAGAGTAAGATGTTCATCCCCTCAGTGATAAGAGGGCTCCTCTATTTATAGTCCTCCCCTAACAGATGGGGACGACTTCTCTTTGGAGCCTCAGAGCTGTCCTCGAGGGACGGGCCAGGTGGAGGCAGGTGAGATATTCTCCGCAGGAATAGGTAGAAGCGGGACTGCTTTCAAAGCGACGTAGATGCCTGCCTTGACTTGGTCACTCCGTGGATCTGGACCTGGACTTCCCTGGTGGATTTGGATCTGGCTCATCATATTCTAGGCCACTTGGGCCTGACTCATCACTCTCTTTAGTTTTCGGTGGTGATCACTTTTCCATTACACATGTTCTTTCCCCAGTATATATTATGGCCCATGGGCCTATTTATTTGGAGAGGCAAGCAATGCTTTCTTTCAGAAAAGAAAGGATAAATCAAGAAGTAACGGTGAAGATCTACATTCCAGAAAAAAATGTGAAGATCTCCATAATGGCCATTAAATAGCCTCTCTCCTTACTAGGAATATGGGTCTCATTTACAACTCCACCGAATGAAGGTTGAAAAAACCAACAGATGGAACTGTACGTTTTCATTCATCGATAGGACAAGAATCATATGAGAATCGCAATTCAATGACCCATCAACCAGCTCTAACAATGTCGTCCTCGCTTGCAATAAATTCATAAGCTTTATTGAGTCGGCACGAATCCAGTACCAACTGGCAAACTATCATTTATTCGCGATTCACATGGAAATGTATCCATCCCTTCTAATTGGTGTGCCATCACTTCCATCCCCCAAAACCAAAAAATTGTCTTATTAATGAATTCTCATCACTGTCTCATCATTCACCTGTGTCTGGAAAGCCCGGAGACAATGTAAAAAGTAAGTAGCTAGCCTATAATAAGATGAAACAATACAAATTAAATTACCGAAACTTTAGAGGAAGAAAATTCAGGGTTACTTGGATTGTGATACCACCATATGATCTCTGACTTCATAGATTTAGATAGTGCGACAGGTCTCTATGGGTCACAGTATCAATCAGTCTACATGATTCTTACCCAACATTCAATTAGTGGATGGATAATTTAAGTTTCTATTGGAAGTTGGCTGAGATTTAGAGACTATGAGCGACACAGCAATGAACACAATAATTAATGTCTACTGAACACATAGTCACACACTCAATGTGGATTTTGTTTTTAATATTTTCTCAATCACATTCATTGCATTCTAAACACAATACAATACCATATTTAAAGAGTTGCTTACATGTGACCCACGTACAATTGAGTACTCAAGGAGATAAAACATTACCACTACTCAACTGACCACAACGTGTACATCAACGTGTACAAGACTTTTTCAACCACCTAACTTATTCAACAACCCACTAATCAAAAGCTTGGGCCCGTTTCTTTACTAGAATTCATGTCTGGTGGTTGTCTGAGAATTTTCAAATCCTGGCATTTGAAATGCTACCAAATTTTAATATTATAAATTCGTTATTTCATTTATGGCCTAAATTTCTACATAAGCTCCCGGAATGTCGTCGTCCCTCTCCCGGAATTTATGTGCCAAGTGAGATTTCCAAATCCTACTTGTTAAAGTGGTTTTTCAAATACTGAATTTTTTGGAATTTGAAATGCTTGGAATTTCAAATGCCTAGAAATTCTATGGGAATTCTGGTAATGAAACACATAATTCCTTACAGGGATTCTGGATTTCCATACAGCCTGAATTCCTGTCATGAATTCTTGTAAATGAACAGGTCCAAGTCACATGACCGTTAGATGAAGAAATTCTATTTGAATCAATTTTCCTTTTTAATAGTTTCTTCACATAATCCAATCTCTAGATAGCAAAAATACCCATTAAAAGCTTAGAGATTTTAGATCTAAATTATCCAGCCCCACTTGTAAAATGAAAAGGAATGATTCAAATTATCAGGCAATCTAGGTAGATGTGAGAGAGCTCAAATTATTACAGTTCCCAAGATAGACTGGCAGCATAACATGTAGATGTAGGGCACATAGAACCAGAAACCAAAAAAAAAAAACATTTAAAAGTATCCATAACCCAACAGATATGAAATCAAATGTCTATACTCCAATGCATACACAGAAGCACACATCCAAAACACAAACAAACAAACCAGATAAGACATATCTTGGCAATGTTAGAATCAAAAGGGACAAAGCTCCAATAACTAACAACCTTCCTTTCTCAGCTACAGATTGTCCCATGCCTCCACTTCAGACGCATGTTTTCTCGTTTTCCACCTTCTTCATCTACTTGGATGAAGCAAGGAAGAAGGAGAAGGCCGAGAAATTTAAAGTTTTTGGAACAATCAGAGCTTTACTACTTCAGGAATATGAACTGGGTACCTATGGATGCAATCAGCCCAAGGACTATCTGTGGGCGTTTTGATACGGCGATTACACTTCCAAACAGCACTATTACACTTAAAACCACTCCCAAAAGCAATCTGCCACACGCGATCACCCTTCTTCATCTTCCCCTTCGCTTCAATGTAGGCCATTTCATACCAGAGAGAGGAAGAAGAGGTGTTTCCAAATCGATGGAGAGTCATCCTCGACGCCTCGACGTGCTCGTTCGAGAGCTGCAGGTTCTTCTCCAGCTCGTCGATGACCGCCCGCCCCCCGGCATGGATGCAGAAGTGCTCAAACGCCTGCTTGAAGTCGGGAATGTAAGGCTTCCACTTGGGGTTGAAGAATCTCCGACCGATGAGAGTAAACAAGAAGAGAAGCTGCTCAGAAGCCGGAAGAACTAAAGGACCCATAGTGGTGATGTTCGATTTCAAGGCCTCTCCAGCTATGGCCATGAGGTCTTTGGAGAGAGAGACCCCAACATAGCCTTGTCGGTCCTCTTCCTCGTACACACACCTGTAGGCCTTGTCATCTGCACCCTTATGGGTCCGAACCACATGGACCAATTGGTACTTGGCTCGGCCGCTATCACGACGCCGGTTCGAGAGAAGGATCGCGGCGCCACCCATGCGAAAGAGGCAATTAGGGAGCAGCATGGACCGTTGATTGCCACCGTAGTAGCTGGGCGAGAGGATTTCAGTGCTGATCACCAACCCATATGAGTTGGGGTGCACCTGAAGCAGGTCCCGGGCTAGATCAATCGATAAAACTCCTGCACTGCATCCCATCCCAGATAGATTGAAGCTCCTTATATTACTCCTCATCTTATATTTATTAACAATCATGGCTGAAAGAGAAGGTGTAGGAGAAAAGAGACTACAATTCACAACCAAAATATCAATGTCTTTGGGCTTGATACCAGTTTTCTCTAGGAGATCATCAATAGAAGAGAATATAACTTGCTGGGCTTCTGTTCTTGCACCCTCCATGGTGGGGCAAGGAGGAATGTAATGGCTAGAAGGTGGGATACAGGTCTCTTCACCAAGGCCTGACCTCTCCAAAATCCTCATTTGGAAATCGACGCTCTTTGCGTCGAAATTGGATATCATTTTTGCATGCTCCATATAGGTGGAGAAGGGGACCCGGCAGGTTACAGGGGGTTTGTAGCAGGTGTAATCGACGAGGTAGATGGATCGAGGGCGGGACATGAAATAGACGGTGGAGATGAAGACGATGAGGAAAGCAGAGCACAGGATGTGGATGATATTGAATTCCAGGGATCTCCAGAGGGAGATGATTTCATCTGGGCCCATGCGGAGGAGCTCTAGGAGGATTGCAACCATGAAGGGGACGAAGACGAAGGTGAGGAAGTGGTTGACTAGGTACTGGTAGCCGAGCTTCACGTACTTGAGCTTGACTGAGTTTGAGAAGTCTGGCAATGGCGAAGATGGCATGTTTGGAGATGGTTGGCTTGGTTTGGTTGTGTTTTTTTGTGTATATGATGCTATTCCTACTACTACTACTTCTCTGTGTTCTAATTTTCTTTGTTTTTGTTGGGTGTGGGTGTGGGTGTGGGTGTGGGTGTGGGTGTGGGTGCTGGAAAGGAATGAGGGTGCAATGAAGTTGGAGCTGGAAAGGAATGAGGGTGCAATGAAGTTGGAGGAGGGATTTAAAAGGGTGATGGTGAAGCAATCAATAGGCGGCAGATGGGTCTGATAAATGAAAGCTCTCACGTCACCCAACGCTCTTCCTTAGCTGGATTTCTTTCTCTTCTGTCTTTTACTCATGGTTATGAATATTACTGTGAGAGCTACTCCAACCTCTTCAAAGTTATAGGTCGGTTTGACCAAGAACTTTAACAAAATCTACCAAAGTATCTGTCTCCTTTTGCCCTTTTTGTTTGTGAAGATAATATCATGGATGGGTGGGCACTTTTTCAGTTTCTAAAATATCAGCCTCGACTCTTGAGGATTATTTATTTATTTTATGGGAAAATTATGTGGATATCTTTTTCATAAATTGATCAGCTTTTGGTGGTTTATTATCTGGGAGATATTGTACAAAATAATATCAATTTAAGTAATTATGGAAATAAAAAAAAGATTGAAATTAATCAGGTTTTTTTTTTTCTAATATTAACATCTCCCAGAGAAGGAAGGAGAATCCACTGTACAAAATGAATTATCCTTTTAACCTCTTACAGCAGCATCCAACCAAACAGAAGCAGGAGTAGGAGAGCCAAAAGTAGAACTACAAAGTAGCCCATAAGCCCGGACAGCTAAAACCGGAAAAATAAACCTCATGAGTGGGTTTCAGATGACTTTTACAATTTTTATTTTTACATAAAATCAAGTTTTTTCTTGAATTTCTAGGTGTATTTTCCTTTCTCATGACATATTCCAAATATTATGGTATTATTTGGAAAATTAGAATTTTTCAAATAATGTCATGATATTTTCCGGTGGTCTCTTGAAATGTGGATCATGTAGATGTAACTCACAGTGTGGGGATTGCCCTCTGAATGGTTCAGATTAGTTGTAAGGGGGCCCAAATTCGACCTTTACATGAGAAATTCTTTTGAAACTCTACAATAGGGCCCACATATTAAAATTCAAACTGCACCATCTTCTTTCGTGGAATATTCTTATATATTATAGATCATATTACTCAATCTCACCGTGGGATACACTCATTTTTGTCTGAGGGGAACGAGTGTTGGTAAATTAAAGAAGAAGATAAATCTATAGAGTTTCGGAGGTTAGAAAAGAGGCCAGGGTGCGAGATGGCTTACAATTAGGGCAATTGCTCATAGGGCCATAGCCATTGCTTTTTTTTTTTTTTCACATGATCCAAACAGGGCGACTGGCCCCAAAGACACCCACGGTGACCGGTAGATGTCGGTATGCAGGGACATCCAGCCGGAGAGAACTCCCAATATTTATAATATTTTGTTTAAATGTAGTTGGACAGTTGAGAGGGAGGAAGAGGACATGGGACCATGATGGAGGTAGTTCAGTCCCCAACAAATTCCATTCAAGCTTCAAGCGGACTTGTCGAGGCTCCTCTGGTGGGTCCCACCAGCAGAGGACCCTAGGGAAGTTTCCCACGGATTGGACGACAGGCATTTACAATTTTTATTTTCATTTTTTGCATGTGGCTCACTGGCCAGGAGGGGGGAATTCAAACAGCCCACAGAAATAGAAATGGATCCTGATGGGAGGAGTGGGAGTGAGAGGCCTTATCAACAGTACCTCTTTATATTCCCACAGGCATTTACAATTGGTTGGTAGATAATGACCAATATTCCATTGGTCAAAAATGCTTCTTACCTTGTAGGTACTACTTGCAATCTGAGCCAAGCAATTTCAGGGGCAATGTGTGGCCCACTATACCTCTTTTCCAGTGGCTAAGATGTGTGTGGGGTGTTGGGTTTGGGGGTTTGGTGTGGGGCCCACTAGGAGCATTTTTCCAATTAGGTAGGAGGGGTTTGATGGTTGTCATGACGTTGGGAAGGAGGCAAAGGGTTGCCCGTTTGTGAAATGCATGGATTTTATTAATCACTTGAATTAAGTATCTATATTCTCAACAGCATCAGCACCAGATTTATGTATGTTGCTTTTCAAAATTTGACAATCTGGCTTTCACATTTAACCAAGATCAATAAATCAGCTTGGTTGGCTGTTGATAGCTAGCAATATTAGATCTAAGGCTACATAATGGGCATTCAGCATAAGTGAGGCAAAATTCCCATCTCTACATGGCATTAGTGGCTGTATTTTACATATGCATATAAAGTCTTTAAGTGATCCGATTTATTGTAGTTGGTTAGATTTGAAAGCCTTCTTATATTCAATATATAGTCCATTAGCATGCCAAATTTCCTATATTGTAAAGCAAGAGGGATTCTTATCTTACAGTTGAAGCTACACAATACTTAGGATCCCAATCCTTAAATTAATGGGTTAATTGTTGATTACCAAACAGAACCAAATCACCCAGATCTTTTCAGCTTTTGGAGTGTGGCGTAGCAAGCCAGAGTAAGCCAACAAGGACCAACTAATGTTTCCACCAATATTAAATTAGATCTCTGTTTTTTCTAATGCTAGTTTTGGTGAGTTTGTGACAGCAGTGTAATTTGGAGTGAGCCAGCATGAAAATCCAATTCTTGTTGAGATCAGATACGGGCTTGGATGTTGAAGCCCAAGTGGACTTTGAACTGGACTAAAGCTGTGCTATCTAAGTTAATTAGGCCCTGGGCACCCAAATTATATATGTATTATATTATACATTACACAGTAACAGAAATTGGTCAGTTGTGCTGCCAACACACTCATGGTCAAGGTTGTTTTTTAGAAGGTCGAGTGGTGTTGGAATTGTAAAACATGTGCCCCTTTTGAATTGGGGCTAGTGCTATTTTGACACTAAGCCACACACTGCCCCAGCTCCTATCCAACAGACCAACAATCTTTGTATCTGCAGACAGTGAGATGCCTCAGCACTGGGTACTTAGTGGATTCACTGGATTGGCCACTCATCTAACTAATTCTTATTATTTGATTAGAATCCAAAATAATGATCCCTTCTAAAATCATTAAAGTTGAGGGCCATTGATCAAGAGTTTAGGATAATCTAACGGTGTTGATACCTTTCAAACCCTATCCAGATTGGTCCCCCATTACTTCAAGTTCTCCCTTCTATTGGCTCCGGGCTAAATTGCACTTCAGTTTGTCGACTTCCTAACATGAGAGTCAGGTCGTCTGATATGAGTCTTTTACAAAGTTGCAGTGTTATTGCTCCAATGGAGTTCTCAGGCCACATATGCATGGAGACATCACTTGCTTGTTAATATCTTAATACGTTGGTTTGCTTGATGTTTAAAAATACTTGGGTTTCTAAGGTGTAATCTCACTGATCAGACCCACCCCCCTAAGTACGTTAAATTTTATTTTATTTTGGACATCTTATGATTAAGCAACTCCTTGGGAAGGTCTCATTGATAGATTAAGAGTCCATTAACTGTTTATATGAGGCCACATTTGGTAATAGATGAGAAATAAATTCATAGATTTGAGGATTCCTCAGAATCTCTGAAATAGGAATCACTGCTCCAGAGACAAGCATTGGTCACAAGGATTTGTATAGTTAGGGATTTCACATTAATATTGATGAATAGATTCAAAAAATGATGACTCTAAAATCCTATCGGGCTGAAAATCCTAAAAAAAAAAAAAAACAGAGAGAGTTTCCACTAGCCATGCTCCTGGAACTTTGTGAAAAATTGATGAAGAATCCTGAATCCTCAAATACTTAATTGCCAAATATAACTTCAAATTACAAATTTACATCCTGGGCCATCATCATCGAAGTAGATCGAGTGCTGATCTGAAGCCAAAGAAAGAGTCGATTAAGCCCAAGGTGAAACTGTGTCAATGCCATTGGCCTCAGGTATATGCCATTTCTGAAATATAATTGGACCAGATCCCCAAGGTGTTCCTATAAAATCAGTGCTACTTGCGTCCAAGGGCAGGACTCTTCATAACTTGTCGCAAAGGATTAATGCAAAAGAGGTTGTGATGATTAATGTTCTGAAAAGAAGCCATAAATAAGTGCCATCCAACATTAGAGTATAATGAATTTGGCAAAAATAAAAACAACTTTTCATGGGGGACCTTTGCCTTTAGTTTATTATACAGATTCAATTACAAGCCGGTAGCAGTCATGATGCACGTGAAATGTGTACCACATCCTATATCCATATTCATATTCATATTCATATTCATATTCATATTCATATTCATTGAAAGCATGCTTCTCGTTATGCTATTTGTATACCCATAATTCCTATAAGATAAACAAAGTTTTTTATTTATTATTTTATAAATTAAACCTGGAGCCTCAAATCTCTCCTCTTCTTGAGCCACATCAGCTCATTGATTCAAGATCACTCATCTCTCCTCTTTCTTACATACTATTTTTGCAACTGCCGACCCATTAACGCCCACTTAATTTTCTATCTCATTGAGGAGAGTAATTTAAGACATTAATAGACTTAGTTGAGTTATAACTTGATATTAACTATCATTTAGGATAGCAGAGAGCCTACAATTTTTACACTATACCTCGACACTAACTATCATTTAGGATTGTCCCCTATTTTTTCTGTGGTTAAAATGTTGATTTATTGTGAGAGCAAACAATTTGAAGAAATTGGTTTTTTTCAAGTATATAATTACAAGTTCTCCTTTTTTTATTTTGGGACAGTAAATATTCAAGGTTTAGTTTTGTACAATAAATTTTAGGTTTACAAACATTAGAAGCATCAAGTTTTTGTGCCTAAATTTGTTCCACCATTCATGAATAGCATCTTAAAATGACCAAATCCTCCAATTTCCTTTTTTTTTTTTTATTGCTGATTGCATTCTTAATAACCATTTAATAGCTTTCATTTATGGGAATTGAAATGTGAACATAGAAACTTGACTCAATTGAACTCAGTTGACAGCAGCCCCATCTTGCTGACCCATTCCAATCTTCCCCCAACCCCAAAAGCTCCTTTCAAGTTTGAAAATAAATGGCTCCTCCACCCCACCTTCCTTGATGTTGTTGAATCCAGTTGGCGCGCTTCCATTGATGGGAAGCCTCAATTCCTCCTTGCCCAAAAGCTCAAGGCCCTTAAGTTTTCTCTTAAAATTTGGAGCAAGGTCACTTATGACCAAGTTCACCAAAACATCCTAGCTGCTGAGGTTTTTGTCTTGAGATGCCAACAAAACTATGATTCCTCTCCTTCGGATTCCCTTAGGACTGACCTCATGGTAGCGAAGCTTGGTCTCCATGATGCCCTCGAAGCACAGGAGATCCATTGGAAGCAGTGATCCAGAAATTCTTGGCTTAAGGAGGGAGACTTGAACACTAAGTTCTTCCACCAATCTGCTAAAGCTAAGAGCTCTTTCAACATAATAAAGCACATTACAGTTAATGGCAACCAAACTGATGACCCTGTCATCATCCAAAATCAAGCTGTGAACTTCTTCTCCAACTTTTCAAACCCCATGATGGCCAGCTTCATCACATTCTCTTTCAGACTAACAACCCTAAGGTAACAGATTTGGAAAACTTCAATCTAGTCTCAATCCCTATTGATTCTGAGATAAAAGATGTTGTCTTTGCCCTAAAAAAGAATAGCTCCTCCAATGCCTTCTTCCTTGCTCTCATCCCAAAATCCAACTCCCCTGCTATTTTTGCTGACTTCATACCTATTAGTTTGCTGAACTTCTCCTACAAAATAATTTCCAAAATCCTAACTTCCAGGCTCACCACTCTTCTTCCTAAATTGATCTCCTCATACCAGACATCTTTCATTTCAAGCAGATCAATCCACCACCATTCAGCCTTGACTTCTGAACTATTCCAAAAGCTCAAATCCAAGCTCAGTAAAGGTTCTCTTTGTCTCAAGTTAGACATCTCCAAAGCCTTTGGCAAGCTCAATTGGTCATTCCTTTTCTCTGCTCTCAGGTTTCTCAATTTCTCTAAAGATTAGATATCCCTTATGAGAGAATGTGTCTGCACTACTAGGTGTTCTATCTTGATCAACCGGTCCCCTCATGGCTTTTTTAGCTCCTACTGCGGCCTAAGACAAGGTGATCCCTTATCCCCCTACCTTTTTTATTATTGCTGAAGAAATTCTCAGCCTTCATCTCCATAACCTCCACTCCCAAGATACTATCCTCCCCCTCTCCTCTGTCCCCTCCACCCCCTGTGACCTTCTCTATGCATATGACATTATCATTCTAATGAAAGGAGCAACTTCTGGTGTTCTAGTTATTCTAGACCTTCTTGAGCTATACCAATCTTCTTCTGGCCAGCACATCAACCTCCTTAAGAGACAACTTTTCATTGGCAAATGTGGGATCCGTAGAAAAGCTGGAATCTGCTCCATCCTTGGTCTGCAAGAGTGCCAGGCTCAACTCAAATATTGGGGTTTTCCTATTGTCTTTGGCTCCCCGAAACGAATCCACTTCCTTCCTCTGTTGGATTCCATTAATGCTAGGTTGTCTGCTTGGAAAGCCAAGACCCTCTCTTTTGCAAGTCGCCTAATTCTCATCAAGCATGTGCTCTCATGTATTCCCATACACACAGCATCAATCCTTGCTCTTCCAATCTCCATTTGCAATTCTATTGAGAGACTGATGAGACATTTTCTCTAGTCAAGCAATGCTACCTCCTCTAAGATCAACCATGTTAATTGGTCTCAAGTAACCCTCCCAAAGATGGAAGGAGGCCTAGGCATCAGAAGGATCATTGAAGTTAATGATGCATCTATCATCAAGCTGGGCTGGCAGTTTACCACTACGAGCGCCATCTTGTCTACATGGTTCAAGAATCGCTATTTCAAGAACAACAACATCTGGAACCCTGCTACCTCTATCTACAGATCCTGCATTTGGAAGAGAATTCGTTAGCTTGCTCACCTCATCCACCAGGGCAGTGCTTGGGTCTTTGGAAACGGTAAGGACATTGACATTTGGCAAGACACTTGGTGTGGAGACAAGCCCATCCCTACCTGTTAGGATTTTGAGTGTTGGCTAAATTCATGGGTTGGACAAAACTCTGGGTCTTTAAGTTATATCTTTTATTTAGAAAAGGACTCTGAAGATAGAAGATGAGAAGGACTCTAAGAAGAAAGTTTGAAAGAATTAGAAGAAGAAAAAAGTACTGAATTTCCAGATCATCCAGAATGGAGTCCGCTCGAGCGGTCCAAGCTTCGCTCGAGCGAACGCCAGACAGAGAGCCCAATTGCCTGACAGAGTTGTAAATGTGCTGAAATAGAACCTCATCCGCTCAAGCGGACAAGGTGCAGAGAGTCTGGAAAAATTAGAAACTGCTATTCTAATTTTGCTCAGACTGATTGTTTCAATCCTAATCGATTTAGGTAACCTTAAGCACGTCCCAAAGGCTATTTAAAAGACTCAATGGCTATTCTAAATATAGACCTCACCTCTCAAAGTGCTGAGTTAGAGATTTGATTGAGAGAATTCTTTTTTAGAGATTTATTAAGGAGTTGTGCTGACAAGTTCTCTAGAACCAAAGTCTTCTGCATTTTTTGTACAAGATTGTCTTCCTGCGTAGAAGATTTGATGAGTCAAGCAGTGGATTGAGTCAGTTGCAATCAACGGTATGAAGTCATTGAAGCGTGAAGCGACACAAGGTAACATCAGTCCTTAGGTAGGGGATATTTGCAAGATTCATAGTGCTTGATTATTGATCCCGGTTGGATCAGATCGGTGGTTTTTCACCCGGTTAGGGTTTTCCACCTTATATTTGGTGTCCTTGTGGTGTATGCTTGTTAATTTTATTTCTGCTGCATATTATTTATTTCTGCACACTAGTAGGTTGATTAATTGAGTAGACCAATCTAGAGATCTCGAACCCCAAAAATCTTCACTGCTGTCTTTCCTAACCTGCAATTTCCCCTGGACCAACGTCTTGCCTCCCTTTTCCACTCAGGCTCTTGGCATATACCCCTTAATTTGCCAACTGCAGTCCAAGACCTGCTCACTTCTGCTACCTCTTACCTCTCTCGTGGCTCTTTTGCCTGGAAGGAGGCTCCTGATGGTCAACTCTCTCTGCATGGTGTTTGGAACGCAACCAGATCTAGGGGAACCATCCTCCAGTGGCCTCCTCTCATTTGGAATGGCATCTCCATCCCCAGAGTCAGTTGCTTTTGATGGTGCATGATGCTCAATAGAACTCCCACTGAACCTCGCCTTCAGCACCTTGGATTCTCCTTAGCTTCGGAATGCAAACTTTGCTTCAACGGTGAAGACTCAGTCAGCCACCTCTTATTCTCTTGCACTAAAGCTCAATACCTCTGGCACTGGTTGATCGATTCTGCTTGCGCCCTGCATCCCTCCTCCTGCTCTACTTCCTCAATTTGGCTTTCCCTTTCTAGAAGAAATGATTGGGCTGGGAAGAAATTCATGGCATCAGTCTTCTTGTCTGTTCTCTATGCTCTCTGGAAGGCCACAAATGCTGCTATTTTTTAAGATCTCCACCTTCCCCTCAACCAAATCATAGCCCATCTGCATGATGACCTTTGTTTTTCTCTGAAGAAGATTTCCAAACCTTTTGACAGTCATCAGCTCAGCTCTTTCTTTAGGTTTTTGAGAATCCCTGCGAATTAAAGCTCCCTGTGAATTTCTCAGTCCTCTATCCTGGTTTTATAGCTGTTTCTCAGGGCCC
This sequence comes from Litsea cubeba, assembly GCA_012931725.1. NCBI lineage: Eukaryota > Viridiplantae > Streptophyta > Magnoliopsida > Laurales > Lauraceae > Litsea > Litsea cubeba. The sequence continues at coordinate 85,726,058 of CM022945.1, forward strand.
TTTTGTTTTGTTTTGCCTTCCCTATATTTTTTATTTTTTGGAGGCCTGTTATGCCTTTGTATTCTTTCTTCTCCTTTCTTAATACAATTACCCCTTTAAACAAAAAAATAAAATAAAATTTGAACTCAGTTGACACGCCCAACTTGATATTCTACTTAGTCTGATCAACTCGATTGAGTTTTAATGAGATTCTAAATTATTATCTGAAAACTATTGTTTTTCGTTTGTGAATATTTCATGGAAGGATCTTTCAAAAGAAAATCTTTCAAATAAAGGGAAAAAAAATTCATAAAAGTGGCTTAGTTTTGGCCTAAATTCAAACAATGTTCGATGAATCTATAGTATCACACAGCTTATTAAGTCCTGAAGACTTTAATTTCTAACTATGGGCCTGTTTGGCATCGTTTTAGTGTTGTTCCCAGTTTTGTACTCGGATTAGGTTGTGCTGAGATCAGGTTGTACCGAGCTTATACTCTACAGAACTTGTTTGGCAACATTATATTAAATTACTCTACTAAAAACATGTTGTATGGAACTTGTTTGGTAACATTATAAAGTTTTGCTCCAAGGAGCAAACATAGGATTTACAATATGGGACCCCACCTTTTATTATTTGTAGTACTATTATTATCATATATGGGACCCACCTGTAAAAGTTACAACGTGGATCCCATATCCATTGGATTTATAATGTGGGCCCACCTTTATGGGAATTATAATGTGGGCAAACTTTTTGTAAATGTAAATATGGGATCCACCTTTAGAAATTAGAATATGGACTCATATTCATAGGATTTACAATGTGGGTCCACCTTTTACAAACGAGACCATGTGACCCATATTTATGAATTACAAAATGGAGCAACATTTTTTTGTTATTGTAGACACAGGGCCCCACTTTAGAAATTAGAATGTGGTGCCCACCTTTAAAAATTAGAACATGGGAGTAGCACATTTATAAAATCTACAATGTGGGCCCATCTTTATAGGAATTATAATGTGGGCCATTCTTTTTTATTAATTGTGAACACGGGACCCACCTTTAAAAAATTACAAAATAGTACTCACATTTAGAAATCCAAACATGGGGCCATCATTAAAATGTGGGGCCATACTTTTTGTTAATTGTGAACACGGGACCCACCTTTAAAAAATTACAATGTGGTACCCACATTTAAAAATCCGAAAATAGGGCCACCATTAAAATGTGATTGTGGACACAGGACCCACCTAGAGAAATTGCAATGTGATGCCTACCTTTATAAACGATTTATAATGTGGTCCCACCATTATTGAATTATAATAGGGGCCCATCTTTTGTGATTGTGACCATGTGACCCACCTCTAGGAATTATAAAGTTGGGTTGTGAACGTGGGGCCTACATTTATGATAAGTGAAAGGATTTAAAATCTTCAAATGATATTCTTTAAAGGGAAATATTCAAGTGAGAACTAGTTCTCACCATACTTCCGTGAAAACTATTGGCGGGGCTCACTTAGAAACCAATCCAAACTGTGCATAAACAGTGACCTCCCTTAATAATTACTAATCCTGAGGTTTGACACCCATCCAAATGGATTGGGCCGTTGGATGGATGATTAAGTTTTTACTTAATATGAAGCCATTAAACTCGCGAGCAATGGATGAAGGTGTTAGAGGCATGAGATTATGGTCAAACTTGATACTTAGGGTGATCTCACATATATATTTCCATCCCCTCTGGTCCCATCCCTAAATGGGACCCATAAATGCGTCCCATAAAAAGTTCTCACAGTGACTATGTGAGAACTGTTCTCACTAGAACAAAGCCCTTCTTTAAAAGGCAAGAGATAAGAAATAAACAATTGTGCCAGCAAGTTGTTTCTTAAAAAAAATAAAGTTTTTTTGTTCCAACTTTCTTATGCTGGCGGGTTAAGATTTTGAGATTCATTCCCATGAGAACAAAATTCGAAACAATCATTTACACATACCAAACATATTTTCTACCCCCTTATCTCGTGAGAACATGGGAACATCCAAATGGCACGATGCCAAACGGACCCTAGGTTTCTCACTATGTAGCTCAATGGGCCATGAAAATGTTTTATCTAGTCTGTGTGATTTTAGATCCTCGGACGTCATGTTTCTGAGATGACTCTCAGGAGATCCTACCTAATATTGAAAAAACACACACTTCATTGATTCACCAGAATAAAAGATGTAGTTAACACAAAGAAAAAGCCTAGATCATTGACCAATGGCTAGCAGAGTGGGAATAAACAATCAAATAGTGAAATAGAATTCGAATGTTGACTCAACTGCGAATAGATGAGAATCATTGAACAAATGATGGAGAAGCATTATATCATTCGTCTAATAGTAGTTATTGATCTGTTGTTAGAAAAGCATCAAATCATCAATCAATCTAATGAAAGCTATTGATCTGTTGTTTGAAAAGCATCACCAATCTAATGAAAGAAAGTGGTGTGGAACGTCGATCGAATAGTGATTAAGCCTCATATCGTAATCTAATTAACATGGAAAAGATGTTAGGTTATTGATCCAATGTGAAAATGCCTCATATTTCTAATCCATCAAAAAATATATATATATATATATATATATCCGGGAGTACTAGGCCGTGTTTGGGCCTTTTTTAGGAGAAGGATGCCCCTTTTAATTGGACCTACTAAAATGCATGGTGATAATGAAAGTCCATTTGATATAAAATTTTGATTTCATAAGATCTTTCTAACATTTGGATCCATGGTTCTAAAATTTAATGGTTTTAGATGCATCATTTTATTATGATTTCAATCAAATGGTGAGAAAAAGTTGAATGAGTGTCAACTTTTGGACTCGTGACTATTCATTGCTGTGTGTGCGCGCGCGCGTGAGGGGGGGGGGGGGGGGGGGGGAATGTGCTTAAAAGTGAGGTGTTTTAAAGTATGGGAACTATCCTGTGAGGAAGGTCCTACAGCCCTATGGTGCAGACCACCTAGTGGGGCCAACCTTGGAACCCCACTAATAATGGGATGGAGAGGGATCAAAAGATCCAAGTGGGGCAAACCTAGATTTTAAATTTGAAGTCAATTAAATACTTCTAACTTCATCAGTTGTCCACAAGTTTAACAACTTTATATCAAACAACAAAAGTTGACCCTCAATCCAACATTCTAGTTCATTCGAATCCATACTAATTAATGGCATTCGGTGACTATAGGGGGTTGTGTACATGCAGCCGATTTGGATGGGTAATAAGACGGGCCCCATTAGGCATTTTGCACTGTGCGGACCGAAAGGACCGCCTTCAAAGGATCGGTTCCATATATGTTTTGCATGTGTGTGTGTGTGTGAGAGAGAGAGAGAGAGAGGAGAGAGAGAGAGAGACGGATAAGCCACGGATCATTGATTGAACTTAATCATCAATTAACACTGGGACCACCTTAGATATGGGATAGAATATTTGCAGAAAAATTCGAATTATGAATTTAAATGCGAAAATACCTCATATCATCTATCCAACTAAAGAAAGCATATGGACAACAAGGGGTTGCTAAGGTTTTTCTCTCTCTTTTTTTTATTTTTTTATTAAAATGGGGTTGCTCAAGTTGGCAACCTTGCATGTCACCCAACTATCCAAGGGTCAATCCTTGAGTATGCCCCTCTTTCCACTTGTGTGGGCTTTCTTTCTCACTTTGTACCTGGTTTCCTCTTCCCACTTACGTGGGCTCTCTTGGGTCCCTGCCCTCTAAGCTTGGGTACCAAAAAAAAAAAAAAACATGTGAATCATTAATCTAAATGATAAAAATCCTAATATCATTCACCCAGTTACTGAAAATGTGCAAATCATTGATACAAGGTTAACAGAATTTTCCAACAAAATCACATTGTTTTCAATGTATCGCCAAAAAATCGAAAACTATTATAAGAAAGTTGCCACAATATAAGAATAAAATAGGCGAAAAAAGAAGTATAAAAAAAGGTTTTTAATGCATTTTATATAAATATTAAAAATAATTTAATTTTTGCATAATTTTTCCAATAATATCCTGAGAAAACCCTCAAATTAGAAAATATCCAGACAGACACTTTACTGAGAGGGTAATCTCTCTATTTTTGACAATGTCCAGAACAACCAATGCACTGTGGCGTTGCTGAGGTTGACTGGAAAAGTTGCCTCTAAAAACTTCACTACCCATTATGAATTGGATGCTCTGAGTTTATGAACCCACAAGTAAATGCTATACTTTTTCTAAGGCCCAGAGTCTGCAGAGAGAGAGAGAGAGAGAGTAATGGTGCAGCTTCAGATAATAAGGCCCATGCTAAAGCCTCTTTTGTATCTGACGGGCTTTAAAGATGTATTTTTTGCCAATTGCTTGTGTAGACTTATATGAAAATGTATATTTTCTTCTGTAAATTTCATCCTGCTTGTTTCACCAAACTATCTCTATTCTCTAGATGATAGACTGACTTATCACTGGTCAAGTTCAGGTTGCTCTGGTGGTATGTCTTTATGACCATTATGGCTGGGCAACAGCCAGGGACCAATTCGAGCCTGGCTCGAATTGGGTTGGGTCGAGCTCACACACACACAAATGTGAGATTTTGCAAGTGGCTGGGCCTGAGTCTAAATTTCAAGTCGGCAGGCTGGATTCAGGCCTAAATAATAGGACGCTTACATGGTGGGCTAGACCGACCTGACCCACATTGAGTTCTAGCTATAAGCTTCCTCCTCCTCTTCCCACTTGTGGAAGCTCTCTTGTGTTCTAGCCACCCTTACAAAAAAAAAAGGAACTAATATTTTCTTTTTCAATATCTATTATTTTCTTTTTCTCCCCTCTAGTAATACTCACACAAAGTCCCTACCTTACATAGTTACAACGGAGATAGGTCCCTAGTTGTTTGTGGAGAGGGAGATGTCTCACCACTTAGCTATAAATCCACTTTTTCTAAAGCCTTTTTTTTTTTTTTTTGGTGATCCTCTATTTTCTTCTCTTTCTTCCTCAATATTCAAAATATTATTCACATATTGTTTTACTATACTTTTATTTGAAATTTAAATTTAATATTTTATTTTAATAATATTTTTCTAATAATATTATATAAAGCACAAAACTCGATATTATCTCTCTCCAATATTATCCCAAATAACATTAATATTTGGGACATTGGGACCTTAACCGGCATTTAACTTATCTGGATCAGACATTACTATCTTTATATAGGAACTGAAGTTTGGACAATATTCTAGACATTAATTAGGCGGTAGAGTTTCCCAATAATGTCCCATCAATTGATGGTCATGTGCTAATTTAATGGCTTTAGATCCAATGCTTGACTAAGTTGTTAATTTCTATTTCCAAAAACAACTAAGCACTGGCACATGACTTCAAAATTGTGTTAGATATTAGACAAATGCCTCTCCCTCCTGCCCATCATTATTTATTATTCCATTATGAGGCACTTACTTTTCTTTTCTTTCTCCAGAAAATAAAGCACACTCACTTTTATTGTATTTTAACTTGGGTTGTCAGGACTGACTTTTTTCATGGCTGGGAATTATAATGGAGGGGCCTATTGTCTAGCTAAATTGAGTTTTGATTCAGGCAAGGATTTTGAATGGCTGAATCATCGCCCAGAGTGGTTATCTAGTCTTGTTGTGTCCTTATAATTTGCTTTGTTCTGGTTTCTTTATTGGGCTTTCTCTCCAAACAGAATGAATAGTAGTTAATGGTTGTGCCAGGGCCAGCAGTCCTGTTAATTTGGCCCTTTGACAACCGATCCTAGCTTCGCCCAGCCCTCAAAAAGTCCTTACAATAAGAGCTTTTATTTTTTAAACCTTAAGGTCAAGTTTGGACAAGATTTCATAGTCGACCCATTAATTTTGAGGGCCGAGCTTGGACAGTACCCAGCCCAGCTCTTATATTTTTCATAATATATATATATAGCCTAAAATACCCCTTCTAACAAATGGGACATAGTCCATATCTTGTCTATGCATTTATATATTTCCAATGTTCCGAGTGGAAAATAGCCTTTATCTTGTCCACATGCCATGAGCTTACCATGAACTTAAATACATTGGATCATTTATAATGATGAATTTTGAAAGAATGATCATACAAGTCTGTATCTCCCATCACAATTGGTATATGAGTGTCATAGATACTAATTCGCTGCCTGTAGTAAAGGTTAAGGGGTCATTTATATGTTTCCAATCATTTACACATGTGAATTAATGATTCTCAGACATAACGGTTATGTATCATTATGTTTGTTTGCGCTCATTTACATACACATCACATGTGTAAATGATTTGTAGTGAAAATGGTGTATAAATAACACCGTTCTCAAATATATATTTCAAATAATAAATATTTTTTAATCTTCCATTGGCCAATAAAATTTTAAAAAAAATTCTTCTAACTTCATCGTGTTGCTTATTGTAAGCATTGTGGGTCATTAGCCTAAATAAAGGAGGATGACTACTGTTCAGTTGATACTCAATGCTCGATGATGTAAAAATAATAATAATAATAAGAAGAATTGGTTTTCTTATTTTTAGGTCACAGGCCCAACCTCGGCCCTCAAGGGTAGGGTAAGGGCTAAGGTAGAGTAGGCTTTCCCGGGGCTTTGACCCACTCAGGCCCGGCCCTGCATATTTTAATAGTAAGATAATGGATTTTATTTGCTTGGAACTGGCTTTGTGGGTGGGCTTGACTTTTTTACCATCACATGATTGAACTCTTATCCGGCCTGTTTCCTTTGAAACCTAGTTAATTTCTCATTGGGTCCACAATTTATCGTGTCTTTCTCATTATTTCATTTTACTTCTAATGGCCTTCCTTTAGTCGACACCAACATAGTTGGGACAAATGTTTGATGATAATGATGACCTCCCTTTATCCCTATATCTCTTTGAATAAACGAACTTTTAAAAAAAGTTCCAAAAATCCAAACCCATTACCCAAGCCCAACCCATTACCCAAGGCTGTAATGTTGGCTCAATACCCCTATTAGTCCATCAAGCTCCACTGTAAATGGATCAGTAAGATCTGATAGCAAATATTATATGTGTGTAATTTGATATCCCTAGCTAAACCTTAAATCACTATCATTGATATTTGGTTAATACTTTCGAGGAAGCGAGTGAACTTTGTGGCTCTAAATAGGTAGTAACAATCATTATATCATGCCGAAATAATCCAAGTTAATACCTTGATGATTTATTGAGCTGGATTTAATGTTTTTCTTCTTCTTCTTCTTCTTCTTCTTCTTCTTCTTCTTCTTTTTTTTTTTATTTGTTTGTGGCTCACTAATCAGGATAAAGGAGAATCAAACCCCCCACCAAAAAGCGATCCCTGATGGAAGAGATGGGACCAAGACGCCTTACCAACATGCCATCCCTATTTTCCTGAGCTGGCTTTAATTTGTTGTAGTCTGGGATACAGTTTGTCGTAAGGTCTTGGTCTGGTCTTTTTTGTGGGTATTTGTTTATAGTTTGGCTTGTTTACTTCCTGCTTTCTTTAAAGAAAACGAATTCATTAAAAAAGACCAACTCAGATAGAATAAAAAAACTAGATCACAAACTCAATTTAGCCAAACGTGGGAAACCACATTTAGGAGGTCCTAGAAATACGAACAAATTTAACAAAAGATAAAGACTTAAGAAATGACTAGAATGTCAGCAATGATTGGGAGGATAGACTAATCTTGCCTGTCGTTGATGAGCATCCAAAAAGATCTAAAAATAATTTAGAAATCTTCCTAGTCAAATTTCTTTTTGATATATGGTGAATTAAAGTATAGTAAAGTGAAATATCAAATTTCTGTTTGGATGCATGGTGAATTCAAGTATAGTGAGGTGAAGCATCAAATCAAGAGAGAACAAAATATAAGGTGCTATGATGGTGTTTTATTTTTAGTTGTTTGGTATGAAATCTTTGTGACTTTTTCTATAGAAAAGTTGAGTTTTTTTTTTCTTTTAGTGACAAAAAGAAGTTTTTTTTTTTTTTGAAAAATTCGGAAGGAATTTTGAAATTGTGGACTTTTGATATGACCCTTGTCATTTCTTGTCTGGATTTACTTTACTTTAACTAATTAATTGCCAAACACGCCCTAAAATAAAAGGGATCAATTTCATTTCGGCCTCTTTTGGGGAACTTGCACTTGAGCTTATGGGAATCCTATACAAACAAAGGATCCATCCTCAACGGATGAAAAGCAGCATCATACCACTCAGATCCCAACTTCCACGGGTCCCCATAAGGTCTTTAAAATAGGCCCTAAATTCATTGTAAATCTCTTCTCTCCCCCTCTATCCAATTGCCAACCTTATTTTCAATTTTAACTATCCTATTAATTTTCCTCCTGTTAATGGTGCTAGCATGAAAATACGTTCAATGATAATTTCCTAGATTTTTGCCTCCGTAATTCTTCCGTTAAAATATTCATCTAGTTTATTCTTATTTGTCGAAATGTATCATTCGTTCTTATCGCCCACCCCACAAAATAAAAATAAAAATAAAAATTAAAACACCATTGTATTTACTTTTTTTTTCTTTTGTTGGCACCATAACTTGAACCGATGACCTAATATTGTAAACCAAAGGTTTAAACCATCAAAACAAGGTAGAGATAGGCAATGATTTACATTCCAAATTGTTGTAATGGCCGAGCTTTCAACATGAGAATTTGTTACAACTCCAACATACGCCAACATATTTCTTATAAGAGACAAGAATATAATAATAACTAATGCCAAACTTGATCCCAGCCGACCTATATCAAATGGGGTGGAGCATGGGTCAGCCTGGACCTTTTTTCACGTAAAAACGTCTCGCTTTTCTACAGCATTTTCGCTGAAAGGTGGCTACACGAATGTGAATTTAGTGTGTAATGGGTCCAGGCACAAATTGGGTTCATAGTGCACTCAGACCCAACCTTGATTCTTAATTAGGACACATTCTTGATCAGAAGCTAGATGAGATGGACCCGACTGGATCTAGACCCCAATCATTTATCATTCATTAGAGGAAGTGATGCTGTGAGGTTAACCTTTTCAACAAGGTCAAGAGTTTTGTGCATATGATGCCACTTCTCAACTGTCTAAACCATTCACATAATACTTTACCCTTGTCTTTGACTCACGTCATTTATATGACTGAGTGTCATCAAATACGCTGTCAATGTATCGAATCGGGATGTTTTGAGTGTCCTTACGCTTAGTGATCTTGAGTGGACCACTCAGAGTCCTGTGTAGCCGCGGACAGATGACCTAAGGTGACGTGGTAAACCATAAATGATCCACTCACGATCACTACAGTAGAGTTTTCCCTCATCAGATCCAGACTCATTCTACAGGGGTGATACTTCATGGTTCACCTTTTAATGAGGTGAAGTCATCTGGGCATGTAGGGCCATTTTTCAACGGGCTACCGTTCACATAATACTTAACCTAATTCTACTCAATGGACTTAAAGACCCGCTTTCACAGGAGTGATTTTACCATTAAATCGAGAAAACATGCATGATTAGACAATTGTTAAACAATCATTTTCAATAAACCAGAATTTTCAACTAGTGAAAGCCAATTTTTTCAAAGATAAATGTCCAATTACTTCATCCATCACTAAATAGAATTTCAGTTCCATCATTACAAACATGGGCCTAATGCTTGAAAGGTTTCAGATTCTACAAAACAGTATAGGTCAATCAAAAAAATCAATGTAGGGGGGTAGAATTTAAAAGGTATGGCTAGACCCACACTTTGTTGATCGATTACTGTTTTGTTGGCTATTGCCAGTTCAAATGCCGCCCATAATGTACTTGGATGAGGATTTGGGTTTAAAATCACAAGAGCTTTGGGTTTAATGTGAGCCACTACACTCCTCCCAAACAAGTCTCCTCCCTTAAAATCTCTTTCCAAATAAATCTCCTCAAATCCCCTCCCTTATCCTAGGAATAGTTATAATCTTAAATCTACATCACACTACTATTTCTAGCAACAAAACTTTTTGGATTTGTTCTCCCTAAAATCTCAATCACTCTCATTTTACAGTATACCTTATCTCATTTTCCTTACAAGATTAGAATCAACTCCATCTAATAGAGGTATGTGGGGCCCACTTTCATAGTGTTGGCAGTCAGAGAGAATGGACAGGACTAAATTATCATGATCTGAGAATAGATCGATCATTCACATGATAAAGTAGAAACAACAGATGGATTTGTGGGGACCACTTTGATCTCCCGATTAATAGACACCTTCAAAAGGCACCACCATCCAGCTTGGCCCATCAAACCAACGGCACGGATGATGCAACACCCAACAAAAGGGACCTATCAATATGGAGTTGTATCAAGACCATTAGTTTCATGATCTAGACCGTTAATTACAAGGTGGAATCCAACGTTCAATGAACAGAAAATAATGGACTCTAATGATCAATTATATTTGTTATTAAAATACATATTAAAAATACATTTCTAATTATATATACATGAAATAATATAAGGGTTCATATGAGACATGCATTTAATAATTGTTGTAGACAATGCCACCTTTAAACACATCATGATGCACCTTAATGAATTAGGATAAGATGTTCACTTTTAAATATTACATCATGTGACCTCACAAATGCTTCTTGGAACACCACATCAACAAGGGCATACTGACCAAATATTCAATTGGACACGCCTTTAGATATTTGGATGTGGGCATATCTTTATATGTTACATCATGTGACCCCACTAAGGATCCTCTGAATGACACATCAGCAAGGTCCCACTGTCTAATTGGACACACACACCTTGAAGGAATTAGGATATGAGGCCCACCGTTAGATATTACATCATGTAACCCCACCAAATTATTTTTTCTTTTTTATTAAAGTTATATATATAATAAATATAAACTACTTACTTATTTCAATAAAATCTGTTCTTTTCCGATACTATCTCAAAAAAGAATCACATATTTCATTATATTTTTTAATCGCGGTCACCATACCTCTCCATTTAATTCTGTAAGCTTACGCATGTGGGGTCCACCCTTGGTCCATCCAAATAGACCAAACACACGACTTCCCTAAATTGTATATATCCACTAGCTTGTGGTCAGATCCGGATTAACTGGACCATTGAATCGACTGTGTACCGATCCGAATGGATTGTTGACCATTAAACTTTTGGCTAGATGGAGATGGTAGAAACCACAGTTGGGACTAATTTTTTGCAAAGAGAATGCTCCCAGTGAGTCCTTGAAACCCCCCCATCACACCCCCATGTGGGTTGCTAGGTGGGCCCCACTACAAACTTGAGTTTACTAAGACCTAAGCTTTAGCTTAGGAGAGCTACCCCTATATAGACACACATTCATACTTATGTAATGGTCAATGCCTTTAAATTCAAGAGGTCGTTATGTTATGTAAGTTTACCTCTCATTTTATATTTATTTTCATTACATATTAAAAGTTTGTAATATTCAAAGATAATAAATTTCTTTCTTTTAGACTTATTTTAACTTAATAATATTTTAAAATAATTCTTAAAATTTTAATATATTTTTATTTTTAGCCCGAGCTTAGCACGGGCGTTTTTAAGGTGTCACCTCACTTTGGGCTACTCTTTCTCTCCTAAAACCTCTCTCATGAGAGATTTTTATGAACGTTTGAGTTTGAGTCATATTTCTTGCCATTATTCAAATTATAAGCAAATCTTTATATTCGGTTTGTTTTCTTTTCCTTAGATCTTCAATCATCAATGGGTCCCATTTTAAATATGTTTGGTGGGCCCCACCGATGAATGAAATCCAAGTTGTTGCTCCTTTACTATCTTTTTCAGTTTTTTTTCTCCAAATGGATGGATCCAGTAGTGGGCACCATGCAGTTCGTATTAAATATATTTCAAGATTGGACTCCAGTATTGGATGAAATCCCAAATACCTTCTCTTAACCTTTTTTTTCTAAGAGTGGGCTCCACTTATGGAGGGAGGCTAAGTGGGAGGCAAGCCTGTTGGCCGTTGTCTGATTTTTTTAATGGATGCAAATCAATTAGTGGGCCCCGCACATTTAACTTATTTTTACAGTGGGACCCACTCATGGATTATGCATAGATATTAGTTTTGTAGGTCAATATGTATCCATAGTGGGCAATCCGACTGGTTTGGTATCATATACAAGCTTAATTTCTTTGATAATTGTTAGGATGCAATTTGTGTGCATATGAGTTAGAACTATTAGAAACATACTATGATGACTTATATCTATATCCACATACACTCATCCCATGCAATGTACATCTTTTATGTTTTTTTTCTTCTCTTACACTTATTCACCCCCCTCTTTTAATTTTTTTTCTTATACTATCAATCATCTGTGGGGCCAACTGTTCCATCACCATAAATCCAGATGTGGTGTGTGGCCCCATTAAGGATGAAATCATTTGTTTTCCATTTACTTTCTTCTTATCTTCCATTTTTTCTTCTTTGGATGCAGGGCCATCAGTGGGTCCCACACGTTAATTTTTTTATCCTTTTCTTTTGGTTCTTTTTAGTAGATGTAGATCCATACGGTTTGTTTTCTTTTTCTTATATTTTCAATCATCAATGGTATAATATATCCGTAGATGAGATGGTCGTAATAGTCAACGCCTTTAAATTCAAGGAGTCGTCGTGTTATGTAAATTTGCTTTATTTTATATTTATTTTTATACATAGAAAATTTTTTAATATTCAAAGATAATAAAAAAATTTATTTTATATTTATTTTATCTTAACAATATTTCAAAAGAATTCTTAAATCTTAACATATTTTTATTTTTTACCCGGCCTTAGCACGGGCCTTTATTGCTAGTAATACTTAACCTAATTCTACTGAATGGACTTAAAGACCCGCTTTCACCGGAGTGATTTTACCATTAAATCAAGAAAACATGCATGATTAGACAATTGTTAAACAATCATTTTCAGTAAACCAGAATTTTCAACTAGTGAAAGCCATTTTTTTCAAGGATAAATGTCCAATTACATCATCCATCAATAAATAGAATTTCAGTTCTACATGGGCCTAATGCTTGAAAGGTTTCAGATTCTACAAAACAGTATATAGGTCAATCCAAAAAAATCAATGTAGGGGGGTAGAATTTAGAAGGTATGGCTAGACCCACACTTTGTTGATTACTGTTTTGTTGGCTATTGCCAGTTCAAATGCCGCCCATGATCTACTTGGATGAGGATTTGAGCACACCCAAATCAATCTACAGCCATCAGTTGGCCGACGGTCAAGACCACCACTTTCAATGGATTGTGGAACCCACCAAAAGAATTAGGTAGCTGCTACTTTTTGAAATCCTCCATGGTCGTAAGTTTAAGTAGATGAGACCACATGAGGCTTGACAAAACAGACCATGTCAATTAAGCATGCAGGAATCTTTGCTTAATTTCCTTGAGTCCACACCTCAACAACAACGTCTTTATCTACTTTCCAGGGATTGCGGGCTACGAAACATTGATCTGCTCCCTTAATCTGCGGCGAAGAAACAAGGCAAGTGAAAGGACAAGTAGAAAACGTTAGGTTTAGAAATAAATAAAACCAAGAAGCATGGAATTCTCTTACCAAAAAAAAAAACAAAACATGGAATTCTAGTAGACCCATCTCTACCAACTGAATTGATCACCAAGGTTCTTTGTTTCCCAAAAGTTATGGGACCCACAAAGTTTTAAAAATATATTTTTGGTAGCGACATTGGGGGCAGTGGAGGGCCTAAGATTTTAATTTCAAGGTGCATATCTAAATAGGTAGTTCGATTTTGTGGGCAAATTCAAAATCTCCATGTGAATTAAGTGGGGCGGAGCCGAAGTTTTCATCTGAGTTTCCAAGGTGGACCTAACATTTTCATGCAATTTGTGGATGCCCCATAACAATATATGTGGTGGGTATACCAGTGATTGGGAGGGTAAAAACTGAACAAACTCAGAGATTTTGAAGATGTAATTGTGAGAGAACTTGAGAGAGAATGGTTTTTATATTAATGGATACTAGCTGAGCTGTGGAGGGAGATCAAAGTCCCAGGGGAGGCAGGACAATTTGGTTCAAGCCCTTATTGAAATAGAGAGCTGTCTATATTTTAAAAATAAATAAATTTATGTAGAATAGTCTATGAAGGTGGGTTTAAAAAACTGAAAAACAGTACTCTAAAACAAACCCACAAAAAAAAAATTTAATTAAAAAATTCGAAAAAGCTCCAAAACCATTTCAATTTTACATGTACTAAAACTAAACCGATTTACATTTTAAATAGGTAAAAGCTACAATGGAGTAGTGCATCGTGCCAACTAATCTCTTTTGTCGGATCCTTTCTGCATTTGACTGGAAGGTTAAATTCTGTCGATACAATTCTTGCTAGGGTTTGTAAAAGTCCAGATTTTTTTAAAAGTGAGTGCAACATATGAGGTTAGAGATGATGCCACGCTAAGATAAAATTATAGAATGTTGCTACACTTCTGTATAATTAGATTCAACAGTGGTATACCCATGCTCTTTGCATACAGAGAACTAAGTTTATCCTCTTTTACATTAATCTTATTATTATCCACTGTTTCAATTGAACCACAATAAAAACCCTTGAAAGTACTTTAAAAAGGGTTAAGATGATATGAATAGATCAGTGATATTGTCCTAACTGAGTTCAGCTAATGCACCTCTCATCTCCCCTACGACCCTAATTGAAACACATCCAGATGAGCCCACGAAAACCGAGGTGTATGTTTAGAAAATAAAATCAACTTTTTTTTTTTTGATAGGGTAACTGACTCATCAAGGAAGATGATATAAGTTCCATCCTATCAACATTCGTAAGCTGTATAAAATCTCTTCTTTTCTTCATTTTAATGAAGTAATTGAGGGTATATTAGCTGGCATGAGATTTTATACACCTGCTGAATGCCAATAAGACGAAACAGTATCTCTGTGTTTCAAAGAAACAGGGTATCCAAACTCGTAGCAATCAGCAGGTAGCAGCTGAAGAAACAAGTCCCCCTAACATATGGAGTTTTCCAAAATTTATTGGGATGAGGAGCACCCGGTGTGCAAGGTAGAATAATAGGAGGGAATGGCTATGAATTTGTTGGCCTAAATCAATAAGATAAAGCTCTAATGACGATTAAGAGTTTCAGAGTGAATTATCTAATTCATGTGTTAGGTTCAATCTAGCAAAAAAACATGTCAATCCATTGGTAGTTCAGTGATGAGGCATCTTCCTATACCCAAGACAACCAAGGCTTCTATAAAAAAGGAGAGAACCAATGATCGATCCCTGGGTCATTCGGATAGGGACTTTGGGTAGGGTGGTACGTGTGGGGCTGTGAGAATGTGCCAAATTAGCAATAATAATAATAATAATAATAATAATAAAGGAAAGAAAGAAAAATACAACCACATGAACATAGGTAGTACAAGTTCGATTGACCCAATTCATAGGGTTTGGGGTAATGAGTGTAAAGTAGGATTGCAAACGAGTATCCGACTCTCCAATTATCCTGAAGTTTAGACCCGTACAAAATCAGGTCTGTAACCTATTTTAGGTTCCGAATCATAAATGGGTCCGGAACCTAATTTAGGTTTCGATTGATAAACAGGTCCGGGTCCATATAGATTCTGACCCGTGGAGCCGGCATATAAGCCTTTGATATTGTAAATTTTACCTCAAAATTAACTCTCTCTTCTTTTTTACATTTTTATGTATAATATTAGAGGTAGTGGCCTTGATGCACTATTATAAGCTTAATGATATGCTTATTTTAAGAAAAATGAAGAATAAAGAGAAATTAGAATCGATTTTGAAACTAGATTCCAGTCTTCTAGGTGGACCCGGTTCCGGAAACGGATCTGGGCTTTCCTATCGAAATCGGGTCCGGAACCAACAAAACAGGTTCCGTGTCAAAACCGGATCCGGAACTGTTATTTAGAAACAGGTCCGGGTCCATTATGGTTTCGATCCAGAACCGTTCCAATTGCAACCCTAGTGTAAAGGATTTGATTGATTAAAAGTTACCCGCATCATAGATTCTAGGGAGGGATCATGAAATTTTAGGTCACATTTTGCAATCAAGTTTTTAGGAAAAAGATTTCTACTTTCCATAGAGTCGTGAAACACCCATTTTTGGCAATTATAAATGCCCAAGGCTTTTGGCCATGTGAGATCTTGATTGTTCAGGATTCTCATGTCTGATTTCTCAAATCTGGGGACTCTTCACCTGTTGCCAAACGTGAACTTAAACTTTCATATTTATAATGACTAATGATACAAGGCTATTTGTTAATTAAGTTTTGATCATACTATAATTTCATAATTTCTTTCATTTTCTATTTTTAATTAAAAAAGAGCGCATATAATGTAACAACTTTTGTTGGAATTATTACTTTTAATATTCCAATGAGTAAATCAAAGAATCTTCTAGAGAATTCAAAAGTCACTTTGGAAACTCTATAGGTCAAAGGTTATCTAGAAAAGCTAAACCCTATGAAACTTTATTGTTATCTTTGAATATGTCTTTTGTAAGTGTCCTATCGCAGGCTTGTGTTATATATAGTTGTTTTATAGTGTGTGAAGCAAAAGTGTGTGTGGTGAATATCTAGGATATTGTCCGAGTGTTTTTGTATAAAGAAATCTCTTGTTATCTTAAGATTTGATTTATATATATATATATATGAGATGCTCATATGAGAGATATTTCTCACCTTAAATGAGAGATTAGGTGGCGACCCTCACATCGATATACAATGCCCACAACTTAAATGTGAGGACCCCCACCCCTATCTCTCATAGTAAGGTGAGAGGTGCTCCTATGAGAGCATCTCTAACCTTACTATGAGAGATAAGGTCGGGGCCCTCACATCTATATCCAATGTCAACAACTTTAATGTAAGAGCTCCCACCTTATCTCTCATAGTAAGGTGAAAGATGCTCTCATAGGAGCACCTCCATATATATATATATATATATATACATAAGTGTTTTGTCCATTTGATCTTGAGCAAGGGCTTTGTATGGCCCTTTAGTCGTATAACCTCACATGCACGAGCACACACACTCTCCACACCTTTATGTTTTCTTCAAATTGATATCAGAGCATTTATTTACAATAGAATTAGATCATGTTTCCTACAAAGTGGCATCAAAGTAGGGTTGAGATCCTTGGGTTTAGAGCTTTTCTTCAAAGTGTTATTAGATCATATTTTCTACAAAGTGGTATCAGAGCTAAGTTGACAAATTTTCAAAGCATCACTCCTGATTTTTTTTTTGTTGAAAAAAAAAAATTTTTTTTTGAACGCTACATATTGTTTTTGAAAAAAAAAATAGTGGTTCAGGTCTTATGTTTCAAGAAAAAGAGAGAATTTGTTATTTGAAAACATGAGGGAGGGAATGAAATGATATGTTTCTCAAAGAAAAAAGGAAATGAGTAAAGGGATGAAAAACAGAGAACAAAATCTGTGATTTTGTTATCAAGACTCAAGAGAATAAGTTTATTCTCTTGATTGGTTTAAGTGTCTGAAGAGAACAAATTTCTTACTTGATTAAGATTGGCACCATCATGGTTTGTGATTAAAAGGATAGGTTTCTTTTCTTAACTTAATTTCTATGTTTTAAAATAAAAATGGTTCAAAGAATGGCGATAGTTAAAATCCCTTTCAAAACTATATTACAAGAAACTACAACAAAAACTTGGATGCGCCCCTCCTAAGTATGTTTTTAAGAGAATTGGACCTGTGACATTAATTCATTTTATACTCGATGAAATTCCTACTCTACTATTGGGCATCAAAAGTTATCAAGGAAGAAGGCCGAAGAAAGTGCAGCATCACATGCTTTGGAAGTCCTTCAGGATTCGAGAGTAATCAAAGTGATCCATGTTAACAGGTGTAACGATCCTGATAAGTTGAGAATTTTAAAAAACATGCAGTGTTTTTATAAGAAAGATGAAGAAGCTAAAAGCCTCGACACAGGCCATGAAGAAATTTTTATGAAGCTCGCATCAAGAGCTATGACAACAAGATTGAAAAATTGAGATCCTGAGAAGGATCGTCGACTCCAATGTAAATTGAATATTAAAATTAAGGGGGGCTTATGTTGAAATTAATAGGGAGTTCGAAGACGTCGGCAGGAGCATCGAGAAGAGTTATCTTTTCTATTTAACAGCCTGCACACCCTGGAAACGAACCAACAGGAGGTAGGGTCCAGCGGCTGAAAGAGCACCGCATGTCTTGTGGTGTCCGGTGCGCCCCCGATAGCCCTTAAAAATCCGGAGGACCGAATGCCTTTCACACCAATCGTACTCATAAACACATCAGATCTCCAAGGTGAGCAGCCTCTAGTCGATGGAACAATGTAGTCAATGAAAGTCAGCAAAACGGATTCGTAACCTCGAAAAAAAAGGATTGGCTCTGAGGGCTAGGCACGAGGGTCCTTGTCCCGAACCCATCGGCTACCGGTGCACTGTTCCAGCTGCTCCTACAGCGAGAGCGAGTCACTACATGCCGGCTAGGGGACGGACTGGATATGGCTTCCTGGGGGCCTTCCCTAGGCATTGAATAGTTGACTCAGCTCTGATACCTATTTCATTTGTATGTGAGGTTGTACGACTAAAGGTCCATACAGAGCCCCGGCTCTATATCAAATCGACAAAACACTAATATATACAATTAAATCAAACCTTAAGATAACAAGAGGTTTCTCTATACCAAAACACTCGAACAATATCCTAGACGTTCACCACACAGACTTTTGCTTCACAGACTTTCCTCACACACTAGAAAACAACTACAACGCAAACTTATAAAGCCTGCCAAAAGGACACTCTTCAAAAAGACATTCCGAGATAACAATAAAGCCCCATGAGGTTTAGCTTTTCTAGATGACTTTTAATCTTTAGACGTCCCAAAGTGACTTTTGGATTCTCTAGGAGATTTTTTTATTTTCTTATTGGAATATTAAAAGTAATAATTAATTCCAACATAACTCTCGCCCCTTATTTATAATATTCAATTCACATCAGAGTCAATGACTCTTTTTCGAATTTCAATTCTTCAATCTTTTTGTCATAGCCCTTGATGCGAGCTTCATAAAAATTATTCATAGCATGTGTCGAGGCTTTAAGCTTCTTCATCTCTTCTTGTAAAAAAATCTGTATGTTTTTCAAATTCTCAATGCAACTTGATCAGGATCATCAAACATCTATATTTCTTCAAAGTGGTACAAGAGTGAGGTTGAGATCCTCATGTTCAGAGCTTTAATTTTCTTCAAGAGCCCTGCTACATGGACTAACCCATGGACCGATTCATGGACTAACCCCATAGTTTTGGGGGGAAAATCACCTGACATTAGGTAATTTCCCCCCCAAAACCATAGGGTCTGTCCATGGACTAACTCCATGAGTTAGTCCATATAGACTTTTTGTTTCTTCAAAGTGTTAATAGATCATATTTTTTACAACTTTTACATTAATGTATTGATCACCTATTCCACGGTTGCAGAATAGCATAATAGCAATACGTCAAATGCAGAAATTTTACTTATTCGTTAGAATCATTGCTAAGCAATTGAAATCAGATTCTATGTAGAGATTTAGTCAGCATGTGGACTGCATTTTCCACCTTATATGGAAATATATATCGCTTCCATGGGAGAATGATGTTAAAGTCGCTTATACCAAATGAGTGTCAGAACCAGACTCGCCGAGAACCTTATTTTTATATGAATCCTTTCTAGCACGTCTTGAATGCTCTCAAATTTTCAGGATGATCAATATAGGATTTTCATCTCTCTCATTTAGAGCAATTCCAAGGTATTACGACTATGGTGGACTCTGCCCCTTCTAAAATCCCACATTTTTTTACCAGCGTGAGAAATTAGTCAACTTAATCTAGATGCCGCCATAGTCTGATCTCAATCCGAACTCTTGTAAGGTCGTAAATTAAGACTTGATATGGAGATTCACCCGTAGTCTTAGCCACATGCTTAATCCGATAAAGGTCAGGGCCACACGATTTCTTTAAAATGATTTATTGTGCTAAAATGTGAAGCACAAGATGCCATGCATTGAGATTTATCAGGCCTGGCTCCAAGATGATCCCATCCCAATTAGCGAAGTTGGGAAGGCATTGAGTCGATTAAGTGTTACTGAGTCTATTTGACACTGGGAGCTAGGCTCATTGAACTCGGTCAACTCAATTCAGACGTGTCGGCTTTTTGAAGTGTGACTGACATGGGCCATTTTTTACTTTTTTAGGTTGTCGGCCGTCTAACCCAGACCATGATTTTGAAAACGTGAACTTTAACACAATCGGTCACCGAGCCGAGTAATTTAGAGAGGACTGGCTTGAGTACCCAGTCCAAGATGGCTGTTTGTTTCAAGTAAGGGGGCGGGCAGCTATCCTAAGTTGAATCTAAAGCTTAGATTCTCAGGTAAATTCAGGTGCGCGGTGGGGCTAATTACATGGAGATGGAGATAAATACGGAGGGATTTTAATGACTCACTAGGACTTTCTTTTTGTAAAATATCAATCCGAACCGTAGTTTTTATTATCTCCATTTGGGCCCCAAAAGTTTAATGGTCTAGTAAATTTGGATCTAACCGAAAGTTGGTGGACACAAGCAATTCAAGGGGGTCGTATGTTTGGTTCATTTGGATGAACCAAGGGTGAGCCCCACAAGCGTGAGCTTACGGAATTTTATCCTATGCTTCAGCTTAAGAGAGCCTTGCTCTTCATGTAATTGAGTATCAAGCATTGCATTTCTATAAGTGGTTAAAAATTAAGAACCAAAGCTAATATAAAAAAATGATCATAAAATGTCCTCCCCTAATGGAGATTGAATCAAGCCCTGATGGTAAATGAATACCCAGCCATCTCACTAGGAAAGTAAAGGTCACATCTGCATCTACATCCCCACATCTTTCACCCCTCACTTCATATCCTTCACCTCCAACTTTTGCGGTAATCCTTCGGTGGAACTCATTTCATCCTGAAGTTCTATGTATTTTATGCAAATAAATAGGGCATGTGGATTATCAAGTCAAGTGATTAGAATGAGTTTTATATGCAAATAAATAGACCTAGAGATTATTAAGTCAGAATGAATTTTTAAACCGTGACCCACCCTCGTTTTCATGGAATGGCCTAGAGCCAGAACCACTTGAAAAGTAGTCCCAAATCAGCTTGAATAATAATCAAGTTCGACTCAATGGACAGGAAAACTTAAAAAGCGCCAATTCTAGACTCAATCCGCCAACAAAGCCTACCCCCCACCTGGCAATTAAGCTTTTGGTTTCAAATTGAGGCCATTTTTGTTGTTCAGCACGCAGACCTTTCCAAACTTCAAACTGCTCTAATCCATTGATGATAACCAATCCAACTTACCCTTTTTTAACTTCTAGGTTCACTTCTTACTTGGCTGTCCGGGGTTCGAACCACAATACATCATCTCTTTTCGCTTGTGTGGTCTCCTTTTCCACTTGTGTAGGCTTTCTTTCCACGTGTGTAGGTTTTATTCCCACTTGAGTATGCTGATTTCTCATGTGTTTGCGGGATCTCTCCTAGGTGGTTAAAAAAAAAAAAAAAAGGAAATTTAACGTTCGGTTTGATCGGCCAAATTAGGTTTTGATTCAGCACTTCAGCACTCTGCAGAGTCAACAACTCATCTGGTCCTTGAGTCGATCCAAACATACATCAGAGCTCCATCATCATTTCCCAATCAATGGATAGTTTCAAATACTACTCCATCAACCAACAATCCAATGCCCATGGTTGAAAAGTGTAACCAAAAGGACACAGGGCGTTGAATTCTCATCTAAGAAGACAATAGAGAAACTGTCAAACTGTCACGTTTAATAAGCGGTCGACGAGAAAAAAAAACCATATTTGTATTCGTTCATTCAAAAAACAAAAACATCTCATGCCACCCTTTTTTGACCTACCACTATAACAACCAACAATCCCAACAAACCTCCCTACCCTTAAAATAGGCCCCAACCACACTATTTCACAGTCCCAAAGATACACATACACACCCATTTTTCTCCTACAACCATAGAAGCAGCAAACAAGTCACAGTCCCACTCCAGCCATGGGAAACAGCTTTTCAGGAAGGAAGACAGCCAAAGTGATGAAGATAGACGGCGAGACGATCAAGTTCAAGACCCCGGTGCGCACCGGGGAGGTGATCAAAGACTACCCAGGTCATGTTCTGATGGATTCTCAGGCGGTTCGGCACTTGGGCATCAGAGCCAAGGCTCTGGACCTGGACCATGAGCTCCAGCCCAAGAGGCTCTACTTCCTGGTTCAGCTGCCCGCGATGGGGAGCGAGAAGGCACCGAGGAGGGTGCGGTCTGGGGTCATCAACATGAGCGCCAAGGACCGGCTCGAAAGCCTGATGCTGGCACGGAGGTCGGTCTCTGATCTTTCACTGATGAAGACGGTGGAGACGGGTTCAGATGGGGGGAGGCAGGTGAAGATGAGGCTGCCCAAGGCACAAGTGGCCAAGCTGATTGAAGAGAGCAAGGATGAAGCAGAGGCGGCCGAGAAGATGATGCGCCTTTGCGTGGGGAATGAGGCCTGTCCGTTGTCCCAGCAGAGTCAAAGGAAGCCGGCTCTAAGGAAAATCATTGAGGGATGCAAGCATGAAGAGGTACTAGTACTGAAATTTATCCTGCATAATTCTTGGGTCATATCTTTGCTGCAACTACTTGGTTTTAGTCTCTATAAAAAACTGGTGCTAGTTAATAGACAAGTACACAATGCTGCACCAATTAGTACCCTTGCCTTGCACATGCACAGTGGGGCCATCATGGATTGCGCGAGGACCCCATCTGTGATGATAATTGGTTGATCTTAGCCGTTAATTGTAGATGGTTAAACCAAACCTTTTTTAAGTAATAGCTAGTGAAGCAATGGCTTGTCCCAAGGAGAGGCTTTGTTCTCATTCCAACTACCTAAAATCAATTTCAGCAGAATTTTCTATACATCTTGTGACTCAATAACAAGTATTTGAACCGTCTATTTCAAATCCATATGCATCAATGGTGGGTTCCACTTCCATCATCCAAGGCAAATTAATGACTTTATACTGTACTTATTGATTATATTGATTATGATGATGATGATGACGACGACGAAGAAAAATATTTGGATTGGGCCACTGATCATCCATGAATGGTCTTGATCCAACAATTCTAGACAAGTGAACCCCACATTGCATGTTTACTAGCGGTGTCACTTTTCATATTAGAGAGGTACTTAACAAATCTGTATGAAGTTGAGCATCCAAAAACAACTAAATGCATTTCAATTTGTGAAATGAAGTAAAATATATAAGGCAGAAGATTGGAAAAAAAAAAATCGAAATCAGTCGATTGTCTGCTTGAAGCCTTGAACCGATGATATGATGATAAGGAATATAGAGAAGCTTCTGGAGTTAGTCCTTATCTACTTATTTTAATTGAATAAAACAAGGAATAGTATTAAAAATCCAACGAATACTACTAAACAAAATGAGGAGAGGAACTTCTGATTTCAAAGCTGTCTAACCTGTGGGGGCCCACATAAAAAATATACTAATCATAGAGGATAGAGGATGGATGTTTTTAATTAGTTTGGACTATGGTGAGCCAAAAATGATCACCTAGGCTTGGTCCTAACCCATGATTTAAGTGCCTTTAAGTACAACATTAAAACCATTAGATTAAGCCATCCTCTTTTCAAATAATCAATGAAGCGGCAATGTCCAATTGTGTCCATCAAGTTAGAGTTCTTGTAGTTTATATAAGTCCCAGCCTCTAAGAATGATTTGTTTGTGTTAATTTTATTTTTTTTTTATTTTTTTTTTTATCATTAATTTTCTGAACCTCTTCAGATGTAGATTCTTTACTGACGTTTTGGGTGGTCATGATTTTGCAGAAAATGGGAGTGAGATTCCTACCCATCCAAGATGGAAAAGTGGTTTAAAAGTAGGCCATCTCTAGTCCTATAAACCATCACTAGACACCAAGGGCCAAGAGAAGCAAGAAGAATGAAGTATGCAGTGTTACGGTAGTAGACAAATATGTGTATGGTTTTAGATAATGTGTCATTCAACAAAGAGGACTGTAATGTATGTTGACAACTTAACACACTGCATGCAACAAAACCAGTGAAACTGGCTCTTCTTAGATGTGTGCAACATAGTCAATCTTGTGGGCCAAACTAACAAGATAGAATTCGCCTCTTTGTAAGTGCTAGTCATCTCATACAGGGCAAGTAGTTCAACCACCAAGTGGGCTCATTGTCGCTTTTGCTTTCATCCAGTACCACAGTAACCACACAAAGAAAAGGAATCACAACTTCTAAAAATGAGAGTCAAAAACTGTTGAATATAGTTTCCTCTTTTTCAGCTGGGTCGAATCTAATTACCTACCTTGCTCATAGGACTTTGATGTCACTGTCGACCAACAGAGCTAGCAGCTTGGGACAACAAGGAACAACACAACCTCTCTCTTTGATTAATTGATGGTGGGATCTATTAGTGAACAGCCTAATTCCATTAATGTGTCCCACTAATTAACAATGTAAGATAATTGCGATTTAATGTGGGGGCTCGTTCAAGTTTTATACATCTGGTGAAAGAAATAATTTATATGAATTAGTGGTTTTTTCAGGCCAGGGTCGCAGGGAAAATCCATTCCATGGAGTTCAAATGCTACTGTATTCTAGGAATAGCACCCTTTCCGGCGTGATTTCATCTTAATTCAAGATCCAAACTAAATAAACATGTTTACTCTCTCTCTCTCTCTCTCTCTCTCTCTCTCTCTCTCTCTCTCTCTCTCCTCTCTCTCTCTCTCTCTCTCTCCAAACATGAGGTATATCAGTATATGCAATAGATAGTCGTCCATATATTTGAAGAATCTGTAATAGAGAGAAAGTTAGAAATCCATCACATCCTAACTGGTAGTAATATGGCCCCTTTGACAATCACCCGGTACCAATATCTTAGCCAAATAAATTCAACAGCATACTTGTAGCCTACTAGCCTGGGTACATGGGGTTTAAATCACTCTTTCAAAGAGCAGTTGGGCTTGGAAGTAACCCTGTTTGGCAGCTAAAATTATCATAATGGGCCCCAAAGACAAATACATACATAAGGCTCATTTTCCTTGCAGATAAATCCAACACTCCAAAGACGCAAAAAGAAGGGAGACATAAGAGGATCGCGGATCAAGCCATCACAAAATAGAAATTAGGTTTAACAGACACGCCCAATTGTCCAATCTAAAGCCATTAAGTAGACCATTGAAATAGAAACTTCACCTCTACATAGTGACCGTCTATTTTATGTCTTTAGCTCCAACGAACAAAAACATTTAACGGACTTGTAGTTTTGTGGATGGCTAGATCCTAATGTCCTTTGGTATCTACTAGGACTAGTGGACACATGAGGGTTTTTTTTTTCTTTTTTTCAAGGTAAGTATTGGTATATTATAAAGAGGATCTGACATTTCAATGTCCCTTAAACACTCGATTCTCAATTTCATCACTAAAATTCTGTGACTCTGGTATACTTTTTTTTTAACTTTTTTGCATTCGATCCCGTAATATCATGGGAGTTTAAAAACTTATGAGATTCAAATGTTAAAAGTTGTGGTACGAGGAGGTACATTAGTCTTGTACCTCTGTGTTTTTTTCTCCCTTTTTCTTTTCTTTTCTTCTTGTACTCTTTGTTTGTATTTTATTATCTTTTAATATAAATTACTGTTACCGATATAAAAAAAAAAAACACAAAACAAAAGTGCCCTCTTTCTTATGAGAAATTTCAATCAAATAAAACATAGGCTACCATCGAATTGATCCCTACACGACTTGAACCTGAACTTCCAAGGTGAAAGGCCAGGATCCATGATAGAAGACCGAATACATTTCCTGTCCACAAGAACAATAAGAGAGCTAGAATCCCTGTAAGCTTTCTGAAGGACAGAGGTTGCATTGAAAGCATCGACTGTCCACAACAGTCTTGGACCAGAGAAGAAACTTGGGATGTAATCTGAAGAAACCCATAGTGAGAAACCGTCTCTTGGGGAGATGAAAAGGTTCCAACCTGAAACTTCAGAAACATGAACCATGATGCACATGAGAATGGTTAGAGTGCACAGTCAAGTCCCAGTTTGCAGCTATGGTAGAGGATATATATATCAAGGTTGAGAAACAGAGCACAAGATTTTATTTGGGATTTTGTATCATTGGAGAACGGCTCTTCAAGCAGGACAAACGTTACTGAGAATGTGGACACACAATCTTATATTTTCAAACGCTATATGCTTAGAAGATTGTGCTTCCCTTTGTCATCCCACTGTAAAGGGCCTAATATCCTTTTATGGCGATCAAACTGAGCCTTAAGAACAGTAGGACCCACAATTTCATCAAACAAATACCAGACTGATTTTGAATAATCAAAGACAAATCTCTTTAATCAATCATCCAACGGTCGCCTACATTGACCAATTTTGTGCCCATTTACATTTAATGTCATGTCAAGTGGTTTAGTACAAAAATGACTTATTTAAGGGTAGGTCTCTGTCTCTTTAACCAATTTTCAACTTAATTTATCACAACGTATGACAAATTTCAAACACAAGCAATTAAAAGATACATTATTTAACAATTAAACTATGTACTTTTTTCCTTTTGAAATTCCCTACGTCTGATCCCTAATCAATATACCTTCCAATATACTTTGACTAAGACTTAGTCTTCTCCTTGTTAATCTGCCAAAAGGCATGCACAAAATAATACAATTTAAGCCGGGTCAAGTTTGTAATTGCTAATTAATGAACCTAGAATATAAGCAGGGTCAAGTTTCTCTCTTGCACCTTTCAACTCCTCTTTTTTTAAGTTTTGATGTATTCCTTTCTTCCTTCGATAATGAAATCTTTGTTACCGTTTTCAAAAAAAATATAAGCCCATCATCTCTTGCCCTTGAAGAAGCATCACAAGGAAAGAAGTACATGAACATCCCTCATGAATGAAGAAAATATGCAACTCGTCAGTAATGCACTTACAATCATAATTACAATTAATTACTTGTCCAATCATTGTATAAGCGAAGATTTACAAAAAAAATGCTCAACGTTGCACGGTAGTATGGTGCAACGCCCATGTTAACAACATGGGTGGGGTCCACATTTAAAAAACCCAAACTGGTCTACAGCCCTAAGACCCATTATATATTGTCGATTTCATTGGGCCAACTAATGGATTGATCATCAGATTCCACACATAAGAGACTCCTTCCATTTTTGCCTATTAAAAAAGAAAATAAAAAAAGTTAATCACAAGTTTCAAATTTAGTTGATCCAAGGGTGGCCATCTCACTAATTTGAAGAATAATTTATTATTTGACCACTACAATGGGTTTGAGGGTTAATAAGAGATTTGGACTTTCTAGAGGTGGGCCCCACCCATGTGGTTAACATGATCTGCCCCCTATTAGAGAAGCCATCTCTCAAGACAATGAAGTAGGCTTCAAATTTTACGTCAGAATACTTATTATGTAATATCAGCCATTTCATGGTTACTCCATTTCACTAATGTCCGCACTATATTGAAAATATTGCAAACTTTTACCCAAAATGGCATTTTATTGATAACATATTGATATTTTCGCCAATATTAAAAATATTGAGAGAGGATTGCAAGAGCAATAGTAAGCGATCGTTTGTTTGCACTTATTTATATATGTACATAATGCATTTGCATAGTGGTTATGCACATTTACATTTGTCTACACTCATTGCAAGTTACATACCTAAATGGGGTGTGAAAATAGTGGAAAAATGAGTTCTTTTTTGCACCTAAATTTACGCATCCCTAAACATACGGTGGACATTTTTGCGTCCCATTTACACAACTAAAGCAAGAGGCACGTGCTATAGTGACACTAATGTGATTTCACGTCCCATGGAGCCCTTCAAGCTGCAAAAAATCTCAAACCCATGGGCCCTGAATTCACAATCGGAACTATTCATCTCCTTTTAAAAGGTTAAAAATAGCTTGGGGTCAAATTTCATATCTTAATACAGCATGCATTTTGAGAAATTATAAAAAGAAAATACTGCAAACCATTAAATCTACTTTTTTGGACTTTTGTGGGCCCTTAACTCACAATCCAAACCGCTCATCTTCTTTAGAAGGGTAAAATGGGGCCAAGGGATAAAGTTTCATGTCTTAATTTATAATGACTTTTGAGCCCGTTTGGCACTTTACTAGAATAATAAAAGTCAAGTAAAGCCTTCATTTTTCAGACAAGAGGTCACATCAAAAGCACTTTAGTTCAAAATTTCATCTATCTTTTTAAAAAAAAAAGTAAAAAAATAACTACTTTTATCCATTAAAAGATAAAAAGAACTCCAATTTTCTATACAAAAAGTAAAAAAGATTACATTCCAAACAATTAAAAATAAAATACCATCATAAATCACTTATATTTTATTCCCTCCCAAACGGGCAAGAAATTTAAAAATACATAAAACCATTAAATCTACTTTTTTGGACTTTTGTGGGCCCTTAACTCACAATCCAAACCGCTCATCTTCTTTAGAAGGGTAAAATGGGGCCAAGGGATAAAGTTTCATGTCTTAATTTATAATGACTTTTGAGCCCGTTTGGCACTTTACTAGAATAATAAAAGTCAAGTAAAGCCTTCATTTTTCAGACAAGAGGTCACATCAAAAGCACTTTAGTTCAAAATTTCATCTATCTTTTTAAAAAAAAAGTAAAAAAATAACTACTTTTATCCATTAAAAGATAAAAAGAACTCCAATTTTCTATACAAAAAGTAAAAAAGATTACATTCCAAACAATTAAAAATAAAATACCATCATAAATCACTTATATTTTATTCCCTCCCAAACTTATTCCCTCCCAAACGGGCAAGAAATTTAAAAATACATAAAACCATGGGAAGTACCCATATCCACATGTCATGTGAGCCATTTCACAACAATGCATAGCCACAGGACAAAGAAGAACAATTTTCGCCATCCCTTGGAAAATCAACACAACTCCCCCGGCACAGCACATCATGTGAGGTAAAAGGCCAAGTTCGCACATATATATCCTAAATCAGGACTTAGATGTTTTCAATGTGGGACTTATACACCAATACAAACTTCATTTCCCCACCCCTTCTTTCTAGGCGGATGCTCGCCAGTCCCATACTCCTAGAGAATATTTTCACCATACTTGCTACAAGATGTCTCCACAACTTATCCTCAATTGAGAGGTGGAGTTCAACTTAAAATGTAGAAGATCACTCACCGCATAGTACAATTTTTATTTTGCTTCTTGATTGGTTGCACCGTGATTGGTTGCACCCTGATTGGTTGCGTTCACAATGACGTCCATAATTTTTTTAGTAACATCCGAAGAAAAACCTAAATTCGCACATATCCCAGCATTATCCCCACAAGACGAGAGATTCCCAAGGTATTTGGGATATGGGTTAGGCCTCAGTCACAACCTAACTAGAGTTTCACATGGGGCGACCCTTTTAATCGAGCCAATTATCCAGGCCTGAATCCATATAGTGGGCCAACATTCAGACCCAACACAAACCAAACCAAACCAAACCAAACCAAACCAAGCCTTTTCCCACTAGGTGGGGTCGGCTATATGGATTTGACGACGCCAATCAAATCTGTTTAGGGCCATGTCCTCCGTTAGATCCATGTAGGCAAGGTCATGTTTAATAGTTTCTTTCCAACTTCTCTTGGGTCTCCCTCTCCCTCTCCTACTCTTGGCAAACTCCATGCTTTCACACCTTTTAACAGGTGCCTCTGTTGGACGCCTTCTAACATGGCCGAACCATCTCAGTCGATTTTCTCTCATTTTATCTCCAATCGGTACTATTCCTACTATGCCCCTAATCTCCTCATTCCTAATCCTATCTCTCCTTGTGATCCCGCACATCCATCTTAGCATTCTCATCTCCGCAACTTCCATCTTCTTGACATGATTATGCTTTACTGCCCAACACTCTGATCCATATAACAACGCTGGCCGTACCGCCACCTTATAATACTTTCCTTTAACCTTGAGGGGGACTTTCCGATCACACAATACCCCCGAAGCACTCCTCCATTTGGTCCACCCGGCTTGAATCCTGTGACTTACATCAGTATCAATCCCTCCATCCTGTTGCACCATAGATCCAAGGTACCTAAAGTTTTCTCCATCCCAACACAAACCATTACTGATATTTATTAGGAACGATAGTGATGGTCTCGGCCTGCTTGGACTAGCCCATTTTTCTGGGACTTCAGGTAGACATAGGACTAGGCACACGCCGCACACCTCATTGGCTCTTGGGCCCAAGATATCAGGCCCAGAACCATTGGCCTAAAATGTCAGACCATGTTCAGTCAATAGCAAGCTTGCCACAGGCTAACGGATAAACCCATTGTAGTTTTCATTAGTGACCATAAGAACCATACTGGATCAGCCTAGTGATCGAACAAATTCTTGAATTTACTATTCAGATTGACATTTCTAATCCAATTAGTAAACAGATTTGATCCGTCTTCTGCCGGTACTTGTAATCCAAACATTATAACCAGACCCCAACACCATCTGACTTTAGTCATTGATATCCCTACCCGTGAGGCAAGTTGGTCATGGGCCAATTTCATGTCATTCCGGTCCAATTGGTTGCAGCTGCTGAACTAGGGTGTAAAGGCCTCTGACCCATAGGCCTAACTAATCTTGTGTGGCTCACTTGCATGAAATCTGAAAGGTTTTTCACTAGTAATGTTCAGTTTCTAGATGCCCAATTTCCATATGTTCAAGGACTGTTCTTGGATGATTCATGTTATTGAACCATTGGGCTGGCCCGGCCGGGCCCCCCAAAAGCTGAGTTTAGTCTGGAGTTTCAGCCTTGCGGCTCTGCCTGTTTTGGGTCCCATTTTCTGCAACAGTTGCATGGCTTAGACTGAGGCAAATGCATGACCCCATTAACAAAAAAGGATTGGGTCTGGGTCTGAGTTTTAGGTCAGATTAGTAAATGGACAGGGCATGGGTTAAACCCAAAAGTACAATTAAACACTCCTGCATTGATATGATGAGGCCTACCATAGAAGGTCAGATGGGGGGTACTACTGTACAATATCTCCCATAATAGAAGATTCTAGCCCTGGGATTGGTTGCCTACAAATTGGGGGTGGCAATGGTCAGGTCCTGCTGGGTTCGAGTCAGGTTGAGCAATGCGTCTCATGCACAGTTTCAAACCTAACCTGATCCATTATGAATCAGGTTGAACCTGTTAACCCATACCCAACCAAGAAATTAAAAGGGTTAGGTCTGGTTTGGATAGGTTGGCAGGTAGAAAGCATGTAGTGACTCAACTGAAACCCAACTCATTTATTCTTCCGGTCAGAAATGCTGACCTGAAAATAAAAAAGGCTCAACCCAACCCATTTATTCCCATGTTGGGTTCATGTTCATGTTGGGTTGTAAGTCGGGTCAGGAACTACCACTCCTACTTTAAAAGAGATTCTGCTGACAGAATAGAACAGTAACACAGAACAAAGCGGGAGGAAAAAAAAGACAACAAATAAAATTCCCATCACCAACACAACTCAATAAGCAACTATCAAGTTTCTTTTCATCATACAAGAAATCGCAAAATTCGCGTTTTCTTTCCTATACAAAATACAATCTCAGAGCCAAAATACAAGTAGTAATCACATCAGATGATAAACAAATGAACAACTGAAGAATGACAATCATTTTCTCTTCTTCTTCTTCTATCTATGGAATGTAGCATATAACATCATCTGGGTGAGAGATTTGGCTCTCATGGGAAGACCTGACCTTGTTATGACAAGGTGAAGGCCCGGAAGGGGGAACAGGCCCTTTAGGAAGCATGCTCTGGATTGATGCCGCACCATCGAAAACCCGACCGCTCATCGTCCGGCCACACCACCCCATTGAAGCCATCATCAGAAGTAGAATGACAACAATCAAAGCACCCCTCAAAACCGTTACAGATCTTTGGGCCACCATATCTTTCTCTCTTTAGTCACATAAAGAGATGAACATAGATTGATGGAATGGGATGGTCCATATATATACACCCACATTGAGTGATAGTTGCTTTTCCACGCTATGAAAAGTAGGGATGTATTGAATTGAATAGAATGTTGTTGGTAAAAGAAAGTAAGATGGATTTGGCATTCATTGGTGGTGGTATTTCAATCTGACAGCAGCCAATGCAGAAAACTTACAAAAAAATTGTTTGAATGAGCATAACAGTTGGGTGCTCCAGATGACGACCCAAATTGGTAGTCTGCAGGGCATCTATATCAGACCAATCCATTGTGGGGCACAAGACATGGACAATCATTATCATTTTTGGCTTGATTGGAAATGAATTCGGCCTTGTTCATTGTGGATCATGGTAGTTTATCCTGTAGTGGGATGTGGGTGGGGTTTTCACATAGTAAGCCGCTTGTAATAGTCGTCTAGTGGAACAATATTCGAGCTTAGATTAGGGGGGGGAAAAACAGATTTCCTCCCTTGTGTAAGAAATTTTGTAGAATATGATTTTGGATGGGGGAGGTCAATTAAGCACCTGAGTGCCAGCTCAACTCGAGCTTAACGAATTATTAATCCAGTTGAAAATGTGATCCAAATTAAAAGTTGAGATCAACCCAAACCATTAATTTAGGGGGTGGAGATCAAATTGAATTGACCAATAATAGTGCAATTAGTCAGTTAGATCTATTTAGATGTAATTGACAGGTTGCAAAGCAAGACTCAAACAAAACCTGACAAATTTATGAAATTAAAAATGTCAATCTTATCTAGACTCGAAGGTTCTAAGTTCGAGGTCGAGAGAGGTCTTCAGCTGTTGCCCAGATGATTAAGGACATAAGTATAGCGCGAGTGGTTATGTAAGGTGGTTGAGTCTCTTGGAGAGAGAGAGAGAGAGAGAGAGAGAGAGTCTTTGAGTTGGTCTAAGTTTTGGGTACTCATGCTAGTCATGCCACTTTTTGGTCTCTTGTTCTATGAAGGTTCCTTCAATCTAATTATATCACGTTCCTTCAATCTAATTATATCACGTGCCTAGGGCCTTATGTTTTGTAGAGTATACGTAATTGTGCATCCGAGGTTGACGGCTTGTAGAGATGGCTTCATGTGTACGTAGCAACATGTAAACTGGTCATTGTTTGTCTGAGACAGGTTTCCTAGATCATGCTGGCCATCCGAAATCTGTGTCATAGCAAATCAGATTGTGGGTCATCACTCTTGATGAGTCAAAATATCTACCAACCTAATTTCTTTTGCTTAGTACTCAACTAGTTTGAAGGTTGAAAACTTGATCCTCTTAAATTGTGACCACAATTTTCATTAATTAAAATATTCAAATTTGAAAACAAGTGGGACTTTGACTCGTGCCCAACGTATCAAATGCCTAAAATCTTATATCAAAAGTCTAATGTTATTTTTAAATAATTGTTGTGTTCAAAGCAGAGCTCTATCAATAAGAACTATGGCATAGTGTGGTACCTGTAAATGAACAAGAGACATGAACCACAAACTCTCAATTACCTTTGGGACATGAAAAATTCTCATACCCCATCGAAAACTGCTCCATCTTTTTTTTCTCATCCCCCATCGAAAACTGCTCCATCTTTGCTTAGATGGATCCTAATTGCAAACTGATGATTTAACTTTCATGAGGAAGTGAGCAAAAGGTGGGGCACAAACTATCATTTTGACATGACTGATAGGTGGGGCCACTGTGGAAAGTCGATTGACCAGCATTCAATATATTTGACCAACAAAGAGGTGCAGGTTTGTAAACTGATTATTATTGTTTAATGTTTCCGTGAAGGCGGTGGGAAAACATTTTGTAAATGGTAACTGATTTTATTATTTTGGATGGAGAGTTGGTGAAGCAATTAATTTGATTGTAATTCAATTGATACTGATGCATGGAAAGGAATCACCATGTCATGGCCGTGCTCTCCCCAAACACTCATTGGTTGGGCCATAGATCAAGGGCTAGTCTTCCAGTTCAGGAGATTTTTCAGGATCCACCATTAATTTTTGGGCTCACCCGAATGTCCCGTGTGATGTAATTGAATTGCTAGTAACTATAAAATTTGAATTTCTATAAATAAAGGTGAATATCCAAAAATGACCATGTAATATCCTGAGTTACATCCGCCTAGGATTAGTCTGGCCCAGGTAGTATCTTAGTTATAGTCTGGCCCAAGTTATTATGGAATTAGAAATTTTGCACTTGGTAGTATCCCACGTAATTAGGTTTGGAAAGGAGTAGAGTTGTATGACAACTCTAAATAGGAAGTTTGAGAGGACTAAGAATTCCATCTCCCGTTTATATATATGGAGAACCAACGACCCCTACTATTATATCCAATTCATCTTCCTTGGAGAAAGCCTGAGAGAAAAGCTTTGTGGATTGCAATTTAGGGGAAGGAGAAGAAGGCTACTGATGTCCTATTCGCATTCACATATTGCAAAGGCGACGATCGTTTATCAAAGGTGAGTGGATCTTCCTTAACATCTAGATGCTTTAATCAGAAGACTGATGATGGAGTTTGACTTTATTGAATTGGAATTGCTGTAATGATTTCTGTACCCATGGATTACATAGAAACTCTTTTGTGAGTCTTATAAATCTCGACTGTGAAGTATATAACTTCCATGGAGTTGCTAACTCATGTTTCTTCTTGAGATGCTAACAAGTATCTGTGCCAGATACATAACCCAGAAGTCTGTCATCAATGACAAGGACAGACATTGGAGGGCTGTGGGACCCCATGGCCCACCAGATGGAAGATCTGGTCCAGGGATCCATAAGGGAAGCCATGGTCGACCCTTAAGGTGAAGGACCCAAGAAGAGTGGACCCCACCTGAGCCTTCATCCAATTACCATAGTTCAAAGGAGGCGTCTATTACAGGAAATTGACTGTATGTCGTCAAGGCTTGCTGAGATTCATCTGACCATAGGATTGAAAATCCAATCCAATCATCAAGTGTGGGGCTCCTGGGCGACCATAGAGGTCAAGGACATCTAGGGTTTAGGAATAGTGGGACCCACTATCCAGCAGATGAACATAACCCTAGGAGTGACTTGTGGAAATCTGAAATAAAAAATCTGTTTTTGGATCTGTGGGCCCAAAGAATGGTCTGATGATGAATCAGACCCATTAGTATGATATTTCAGCCTTGGGCGAACAAAGACATCCAGTCTGATCATGGATTAGAACCAGTGGGACCCACTGTAATTTATACTATTGTGTTTCAGGCGTGAGATGATATATTCTCTATGTACTGTATGGATGTGTGTGGAATTTGTTAAGGGAAACAACACTGAACTATGCATATATTTACAAATTTAACCTTACTACTTAAATAAAGCAAGATCTATGAAGCCTGTGATACCTTATATGATTGTGATTAATTACATGATTAATTATGTAGACAGTGATTCATTACTGTTGAATGTGGGTCAACCCTATACCAACCAATACTAATTATGCTTACATGAGGGCAAATAATCAATTTGGATGGTGTTAAGGTTGGGCCCACGCTACTTTGCGGATGTGTTTATTATATTAATTACTGTTTATGTTCCAGTTGATATGTGATTGTGAGATCCCAGACGTGGGATGTTGGACTTGTGTCCCGGTGATTGATGGCTTCGGCCATGGTGGCCTTTATATATAGTGGGTGGTCCTTAGTGGACGTGAGTGGCCATTATGATGGCTGGTCCTTGGTGGACGTGTCTGATGAGACAGAGTCATTGTGACCGGTATACATGTATACGATAAGGCCTTTGAGGCGTAGTGATGTGCATGGGCACGGATTTGTATGTGAAAGAATTTTTAATATTATCTGATTATTAATTTAGACTTGCTGAATTATGTGATGTTATAATATATGTAACTTGTGTAATTAGGAATATTCATTCACCAGTAGTACTGATGTTGTGTTGCCCCCTTCAGGTAATCGCGTTGCGGGTGGAACAGAGCAGAACAATATTTAGTACGTAGATTTCGGCATGCGTGGCTGACAAGAGAGAACAAGAAAAGTTTAAATTAGTTGTTAAGGGGATTAGCCCTTGCCTAGGGAAATTTATTTAATGTTTTAGCACATTATTGATGCAGACATGATATATTAAAGTATGAGTATTTATAACTCATTGATTAATTGAAATTATTGTTTGATCTAAATGCCAAACACTTATGAGAATTATTTGATGAATATATGGTAAATATTGCCAAGTTATCATGATTCAGAGATCTGACAGGGCCCCAGAATTTAGGTCGTGACAAAGTGGTATCAGAGTATAAGGTTTTAGGCAATTAAAAGAATTAGCAACCCATAGGCCACGTGGTGAGGACGTTGGGGTGTCAACAGTAGAGAGTAAAGTAAAGATATGTTGTTATTGATCTTTTGGCTCACAATTTTTTCTTTTGCAGAGGAACTAAGACAATGACTAACACTGTTGGAAACGAGAATGAGAACAACAATATTCAGCAGAACAGTTGGAATATGAAAATGCCGGAGTACGCCCGACAAATGTTTGAAAGTTTTATGAAAGCGTATGCGCAGGTCCAAGAGCAGATTTCCGCTATTCATCGCCTCCAAAGTGAGAATGGCGAGGGAAACAGCAATATCAAAGGTGGCTCAGGCGAAAGCAGCAGTAATGGAGGCAGGAATCGTGAGAGGGATACTCTATATAAGAGATTCAACGAATTTCGCCCAAAGTGTTTCAAAGAAACTACCAACCCTTGGGATGCAAACAAATGGGCATAACATATGGAAGGCATCTTCGAGGTCATGGGATGTACGGAACATCACAAGGCTATACTAGCAGCCTTCAAATTAGAAGGCGACGCAAACGAATGGTGGAAGGCAGCTAAGAGATCATTTAATGGGCAAGAAACAGAGATCACCTGGACTTTCTTCAAGCGGGAATTCATAAAGAAGTTTATACCAAATCATATTAGGGCTCAGAAGAGGAGAGAGTTCAAAACCTTAGTGCAAGGCAATCTTACGGTAGCCAAGTATGCTATCAAGTTCACTGAACTGTCACACTTTGCTGAGATATTAGTGGCTACGGAGGAAGAAAAGAGGGAACGATTTGTTAATGGCCTTAGACCAGACATTAAGAAAGACGTGAAGCTACATAAGCCGAAGACTTATGCAGAGGCTCTAAAGAAAGCTTTTGTTTCGGAAGAAGCAATTGAGGATATAAAGAGAGAAACCCAACTAGTGACAATAGAAGGCAAATCAGATAATTATAAACACCAGTTTCCCAACAAGAAATAGAAAACTGGAGCTAAACCAGTCCGTAACCACTGTGAGGGATCCCATGAAACAAATCAATGTCGAAAGAAATCTGGCGTATGCTTCGGTTGTGGAAAAGGAGGTCATAAGGTAAAGGACTGTCCTAGAAAGCAGGGAAGGAATCAGAACCAGATACAAGGACAACCATTTAGGAAAAATCAGCAGGATTGTCAGCAAGAGCGTCCACAGAACCAGCGTCACTATCAACAGAATCAGACATACCAGCACCGGGGAAATCAGCAGAACCCACCCCAGGGACAATATTACAATCAAGGCAGGAACAATCAAGGGGGGAATCAACCTGGGCAACAACAAAATGGGAGAGTCTTTGCTATGACTCATCAGGATGCGGAAGCGGCCAATAATGTGGTTGAGGGTATGATTTTAATTTCCAATCATGAAGCTAGTACTTTATTTGATTTTAGTTCAACGCACTCTTTTGTTTCTCATACTTTTGCTGCTAAGATAGGAAACTCCCCTTCAACATTGACTCATGCTTTGGTAGTGTCAACACCCACGGGCGAACACATTTGTACTAGAACCATATTTTATAATTGTATGCTCGAAATTGAACAAGTTCTGATGCCGGCGGACCTGGTAGTGTTACATATGGATGACTTTGATGTTATCTTGGGAATGGATTGGCTTGCTAGGTATCGGGCTATTTTAGATTGCTTTAACAAAGTAGTTCGGTTTAACTTGGAGGGATTTACTCATGTTAGTTCGGTGGGAAAAAAGAGACCTGTACGTTAGGTCAATAGTTATTTCAGCCATCAAGGCCGTTGAGCTACTGAGGAGTGGGTGCAAAGGCTTTATAGCTTTCATCACATAAGATAAACAGAAACCAAGAATAGAAGATATCCCTGTTGTTAGGGAATTTCCCGATGTGTTTTTGGATGACTTGACTGGGTTACCCCCAATTCGGGAGGTCGATTTTACTATTGAGTTAATGCCGGGAACAGCCCCGATTTCTAAGGCACCTTATCGAATGACTCCTGCGAAACTAAAGGAACTCAAGGATCAATTGGAGGAGTTATTAGACAAGGGATTCATCCGACCTAACGTGTCTCCATGGGGAGCACCGGTGTTGTTTGTTAAAAAGAATGATGGAACCCTGAGTGTATTGATTATAGACAGTTAAATCAGGTGACTATCAAGAACAAATACCCTCTACCCCGCATTGATGAATTGTTTGACCAACTACAAGGTGCGAAATACTTTTCCCAGATAGATCTCAGATCCGGCTACCATCAACTAAGAGTGAGGGAGGAAGACATTTCCAAGCCGGCATTTCGGACGCGATATGGTCATTATGAGTTTTTATTCATGCCTTTCGGTTTGACCAATGCCCCAGCCGCATTCATGGCACTGATGAACCAAGTTTTCCAACCCTATTTGGATAAATTTGTGGTGGTATTTATTGATGCTATCCATGCTATCCTCATTTACTCTAAGGAATGGCAAGACCATGGAGAACATCTGCGTATCTCCTTACAGCTGTTGAGGGACAACCAGCTTTATGCCAAGCTAAGCAAGTGTGATTTTTGGCTAAGTCAAGTCACATTTTTTTGCCACATTATTTCAGGAGAAGGATTATCAGTAGATCCTACAAAAATCGAAGCAATTATGAATTGAAAACGGCCTGCAAATGTTTTCGAAGTTCGAAGTTTCTTAGGCTTGGCCGGCTATTATCGAAGGTTCGTGCAAGGATTTTCTACAATTGCTGGGCCGCTTACCAGACTCACAAGGAATGATGTCCCGTTTACTTGGAATGAGCACTGTGAAGATAGTTTCCGAACATTGAAAAGTAAACTAACATCGGCACCAATACTCACCCTCCCCGCTGGGAGTGGAGGATTTGTTATTTACTGTGATGAGTCGTTGCAAGGGTTAGGGTGTGTTCTCATGCAACATGGAAAGGTGATTGCTTACGCTTCAAGACAGCTAAAAGTTCATCAACAAAATTATGCTACGCATGACCTTGAGTTAGCAGCTGTAGTCTTTGCATTAAAAATTTGTAGGCACTATCTTTACAGTGAAGAATTTGAAGTATATACCGATCATAAGAGTCTCAAGTACATGTTTTCACAGAAAGAGTTGAACTTGAGACAACGAAGATGGATGGAATTTCTAAAGGACTATGACTTCTCTATATTTTATCATCCCAGAAAGGCGAATGTTGTAGCCGATGCCTTAAGCAGAAAATCAGCACAAATGGCTTGTTTGACCTCTGAGTGGAAACTACTTGAAGAAATCAAGGACTTGGATGTTAACTTATGGTCTATTGACAAAAAGGTATTATTGGGAAGCTTCAAGGTTCAACCCGAATTAATACAGAGAATAAAGGACCACCAGCGGGAAGATAAAGCATTGGCAGAAATCTTCGACAAAATGGACAATAAACCAGACTTCTCAATCATTAGTGGTATATTATATTTCCGAGGCAGACTCTGTGTACCAAATATTCGAGAAATCAAAGATGAAATTTTGAAGGAAGCACATCATACAAGATATACTATCCATCCAGGGAGTACTAAGATGTATCAAAATTTAAAAATCAGATTTTGGTGGGTCGGCATGAAAAATGATGTTACTGAATTTGTCGGCCGTTGTTTTACTTGTCAATATGTGAAGGCTGATCATAGGAAGCCGGGGGGATTACTGCAGCCGTTACCAATACCCGAATGGAAATAAGAACATATCACTATGGATTTTATTTCAGGGTTTCCTAGAACCTCAAAGCATAATGGAATAATTTGGATAATAGTGGATCGGTTGACCAAATCGGCG
Source organism: Litsea cubeba (assembly GCA_012931725.1). Taxonomy (NCBI): domain Eukaryota; kingdom Viridiplantae; phylum Streptophyta; class Magnoliopsida; order Laurales; family Lauraceae; genus Litsea; species Litsea cubeba. The sequence goes on from CM022945.1 coordinate 85,766,237, forward strand.
CACTTTTTACCACTGAAAGGAAAAACTACGATGGAACAACTGGCCAAAACATACGTTCGGGAAATTGTAAGATTACATGGCGTCCCAGCATCAATCGTATCAGACAGAGATACTAGGTTTGTTTCACAATTTTGGAAAAGCTTGCAAACGGCTATGGGTACCAAACTGCACTTTAGCACTGCATATCATCCTCAGACAAACGGGCAAACGGAAAGAACAAATCAAATGCTGGAGGACATGCTTAGAGCTTGTGCCATAGATTTCAGCGACAGTTGGGATGAGCAATTACCGCTGGCAGAGTTTGCTTATAACAATAGCTATAATTCGAGTATCCAGATGGCTCCTTTTGAGGCCCTGTATGGCAGGAGTTGTCGTTCTCCGATTTGTTGGGAGGAAGTGGGCGATCGACGAATTTTAGGCCCTGAATGGGTGCAAACTTCTACAGAGAATATTAAGAAAATCTGGGATAGATTAAAGACTGCTCAGAGTCGCCGGAAGAGTTATGCTGACAAATGCCGACGCGAATTGGGATTTATGGTGGGTGACTCAGTATTCTTAAAAGTCTCTCCAACGAAGGGAGTGATGCGATTTGGCAAGAAGGGAAAGCTTAGCCAGAGATATATTGGACCATTCAAGATTACAGGACGTGTGAGCGATGAAAATGCTTACGAACTGGAACTACCATCACAGCTAGCTGGCGTTCATAAAGTATTTCATATATCCATGTTGAAGAAATATGAACCAGACCCATCTCATATACTAGATCTCGTGTCAATGGATCTACAACCCAACTTATCATATGATGAGAGACCTGTTGCAACCTACTATTATATCCAATTCATCTTCCTTGGAGAAAGTCTGAGAGAAAAGCTTTGTGGATTGCAATTTAGGGGAAGGAGAAGAAGGCTACTGATGTCCTATTCGCATTCACATATTGCAAAGGCGACGATCGTTTATCAAAGGTGAGTGGATCTTCCTTAACATCTAGATGCTTTAATCAGAAGACTGATGATGGAGTATGACTTTATTGAATTGGAATTACTGTAATGATTTCTGTACCCATGGATTACATAGAAACTCTTTTGTGAGTCTTATAAATCTCGACTGTGAAGTATATAACTTCCATGGAGTTGCTAACTCATGTTTCTTCTTGAGATGCTAACAAGTATCTGTGCCAGACACATAACCCAGAAGTCTGTCATCAATGACAAGGACAGACATTGGAGGGCTGTGGGACCCCATGGCCCACCAGATGGAAGATCTGGTCCAGGGATCCATAAGGGGAGCCATGGTCGACCCTTAAGGTAAAGGACCCAAGAAGAGTGGACCCCACCTGAGCCTTCATCCAATTACCATAGTTCAAAGGAGGCGTCTATTACAGGAAATTGACTGTATGTCGTCAAGGCTTGCTGAGATTCATCTGACCATAGGATTGAAAATCCAATCCAATCATCAAGTGTGGGGCTCCTGGGCGACCATAGAGGTCAAGGACATCTAGGGTTTGGGAAAAGTGGGACCCACTATCCAGCAGATGAACATAACCCTAGGAGTGACTTGTGGAAATCTGAAATAAAAAATCTGTTTTTGGATCTGTGGGCCCAAAGAATGGTCTGATGATGAATCAGACCCATTAGTATGACTTTTTCAGCCTTGGGCGAACAAAGACATCCAGTCTGATCATGGATTAGAACCAGTGGGACCCACTGTAATTTATACTATTGTGTTTCAGGCGTGAGATGATATATTCTCTATGTACCGTATGGATGTGTGTGGAATTTGTTAAGGGAAACAACACTGAACTATGCATATATTTACAAATTTAACCTTACTACTTAAATAAAGCAAGATCTATGAAGGATGTGATACCTTATATGATTGTGATTAATTACATGATTAATTATGTAGACAGTGATTCATTACTGTTGAATGTGGGTCAACCCTATACCAACCAATACTAATTATGCTTACATGGGGGCAAATAATCAATTTGGATGGTGTTAAGGTTGGGCCCACGCTACTTTGCGGATGTGTTTATTATATTAATTACTGTTTATGTTCCAGTTGATATGTGATTGTGAGATCCCAGACGTGGGATGTTGGACTAGTATCTTGATGATTGATGGCTTCGGCCATGGTGGCCTTTATAGTGGATGGTCCTTAGTGGACGTGAGTGGCCATTATGATGGCTGGTTCTTAGTGGACGTGTCTGATGAGACAGGATCATTGTGACCGGTATACATGTATACGATAAAGCCTTTAAGACGTTATGAGAATTATTTGATGAATATATGATAAATATTGCCAAGTTATCACGATCCAGAGATCTGACAAGGCCCCAGAATTTGGGTCGTGACAGACCATCAAATAATCTCCCCTTTAATTGAAAATATAGAAATCCACCTGGTCATTCAAATACTAGTTAACTCAAAGGTCCCATCTATATCCCTACCTTATATCCTTTACTCCTCGCCACTTAAATAATCCTTCCTTGAGGTCCATTTGCCCATGAATTCCTATGTATTTAATTCCATGCAAAAAAGGTGCCCAAAAAGTGGGGATCCTATTTATGGTATGGTGACGGAACACCGAACCCGACAAAACTGCCTTTACTATCGAGAGACTGAATGCATAATTTACAACTACAAAAGAACAAATGAATGACAGCCTCTGGACTACAAATGAATGATATTTCTGCAGCATTCAAATGACTGTAATGTAGAGAGATTGATTGGTCTCTACCAACAATCAAACAGAAACTGTGAGATCCTTCAGCTGCACCCACCCGTATGCACAGCGATCCCGGATTTTCTGTATTGTCGAAGCTGCCAAGTCAACCACTGGCCTAATTCTTGCAATCTCTTTCTCTAGTGGCAATCTCGCATTGTACTCCAACTGCAACAATCAATAGCATGAGAAGAAAATACCTGCATTTCTTGTTTCTTCATGGAATAAAACACACAGTTCAAATACAAAGTGCACCATAAAAAAGGGGGAAAAGAGCATAAAGTAACCTTCTCAATGCACTGCACAACATCCAACACGTGGCAAAAATAGGAGAGCTGCTTATATAGATCCACCTCTGTATACTGCTCCAAGCAAACATCATAATCTTCAGTTCATACCAAATTAAAAACAAGACAATTGGTATTACTCATTTAAAGACGCAGGTCATTGTAGGTGACACCATTCTAACCTGTCGTATGAGACGCCCATTGCAACGAGGGTAGTTTGGACAAACAGTTCCTCTTTCAGAATCACCAATCACCCGCAAATTTAGACTCCGAGTTGTGTACTTGCACACTTCATCATCACACTGATAACATAAAACAGCTGTCAGAGTGACCCATTAAGCTTATAAAATACATAGTTAACAGAAGGTTCATGAATGAGAACACTGGAAGAAATCATATGGGAAGTCGGTAGACACCATCATCAAGCCCATGTAGTATGTAGAGATAAACTTCTCTGCCTGCCTCTTCACCTGCAAAATATGGAAATAGGATTATCACCAACATTAAGCAAATAAATAGACCTAGACTAAAGCTCACTATCAAGAGATCTTCAATTTGTTGGGACATAAGGTCCATGAACCCAGATGTTCCTGCAGCTGACCCTACAAGATTATGCTGGTGAAAGAATCCTATGCATCTAATGAACAAAATTTGAATTTGAATTTGAGCTGACACTTTTTTCTTTCCCTGTTCATTTGAAGGCGGCAGCCAACAGCCACAGTTGTGTGATCGTCATCTACTATGGTCCATCCATGGAGAGTGACAAGGTGGCAGTCCATATTTACCAAATGCATGAACAAGCGATATAGTAATAGACCAGAGTCAGCCTCAAGCACCAATTCATTACCTGGTTGGCTATCATGGCTGGGGTTATTTTCGTTCCATCATCGCCGTCTGGGCATCTTGGGCATTGCATTCTGTGCCAGAAATTACTGCCAGATTCTTTCTCTGCCGGTGGATCTGTCGGGATTTCATTGCTTGAAGTTGAGAGTAAACTGGATACAGGGGGGCACTCAAAAGTACTAGAGCAACCAGGACATGATAACCACAAGGGCTCGCAGCCACGATATCTGCAATTTTGCCATTTAAACCAGGCTCCAATTAATGTTTTGAGTTTTCTTGTATTCTTACAAGAATGATTATGGTACTGAAATCAGAGAATCACTTACCTCTCTTCATCATCTGCAATGCCCAATAGTGCACTAGATTGGTCTTTGCTGACATCTTCAGTTGTTTTAGATTGAAACTAAAGCAAGAATAATCAAGTCTCGTGTCAATAATAAGATAGCCAACTCGTGTCCTGTCACTGAGAATGTCTAGTTGGTGGTAATGAAGACCCACCTTAGATGAATCAAGCCCCAGGCAATCAGCTAAACGTGCTGGGCTAGTACCTTGAATGGCAGCACATAGACGTGAAACCACAGGATGAATCTGCATAGGCACAGAACTTTGATGCATGCCAGTACATTGGGTAAAGAATATATTCCATCCATGGAAACAGACAAACCTGCTGTGACAAATAATAATCAATGTCAATTATCCAATTCCCATTGTCTTTCTTCAGCTCCTCGGGATGCCTAGCCCTTTGAGCTATTCCTGTAGAAGAACCAGATCCATTGCCCTGCCCAGTTGCAAGTTCCAGATGATAAATAAAAAACAATAAACTTGTATTGGTAATCCATAAGGGACTTAACATTCAACATTTCTCAACTTTTGAACTATCTATTTAATCGAGTGACAATTAAAGCTAGCAAGCAGTAGCATCTGCAAAATTCATATAATCCCAATCATATTTCAAAGTCTATAGCTGGTCATTTTCTTGATATACATAACAAAGATTGGCCAGTCAGTCCTCCAACTTTTACTTTCAAATTCCAAACGTTTCAACGCCAACCAGTATTTATGCATATTAGAGATGAAGTTAAAAACAGATATCTTGAGGTATGAAAGACATACCTGCTGACAGCATATGATGTATGGGACCGTGTCCCCAGCGGAGCACCCGGTGGAGTAGCCACATTGCTTCAATCTTAGTGCCACCTAGAGAATGGACAAGCCAAGTATAATCATAATAAATTATTGTATAAACATCAACCATCTAAAGATACAGCACTAAAGATTGGCACACCTGCACATGAGGTTGGTTTTTGGCATCTGGATAGTCTTCAGGTGGTTTGGTCAATGTCTTAGTAATAATATATTTCTCAAGAGCTACTTCACCATTCCTCATCTCCTCCTGCACCTGTTTGGCATATGGAAGGATCAATGACAAGAAGTTTAGAACAGTACTTGAAATTTCACTTTACCTCCAATTAGAGAACTGACTTTCTGGGCATGATTGCCATACTCATTAATTATCCATTAGATTGAACCAGTGGCGGAGCCAGAATTATAGCAACAAAGCTAAGATTTTCTTAGAGGGTACCAATAAAAATATATATTTATATGTATTGATGTTTTACTTATCATTTTAAAATGATTATTATTTGCACAGTTTTATTTTAATAATATCCAAAAACAAATCCTAAATTTGGAATACTTCCATATTTTTAATGCAAGCTTAATATGGTTGCACCAACTCCAATTGGAATAAAGTTAGGGGATAGCCCAACCAAGGGAAAGGGACTTTACTTTTAGTGGCTATGAATTTCAAGACATGGGCACAATATGGAGACCGTTCCTCTCATTTTAGCATGAGTGAGACACTCATGGTTGAACATTGTACACTCTCTCCAATTTTACTATTGTACTCCACGGTGTTTTTTACCTTGGCTTATTTATTTATTAAGTGCTAATATGAGATGAAACGTGATTTCTTTTTTGGGTTCATCTATTTTTTGGAATTTTAGGAATGAAAAAGAAAGCAATTGAGATCTGAACATTGATTTGAAAATTGGCAAAGATGACTTCTTTTTGTGATGTTGATAATTCAATATCTAAGATAACCAGCGTATGGATTATAGTGGACCCCACTCACAAGCCACATAAAATTCTGACTAGATGATGGAAAAGGTAAAAAATGGAAGTCATATAATGAGAATCCACAAATCCATATCAAAATGTTGGGGAAGGAGAAATGTCTCCTATGGAGACTTACTTTTGGAGGGAAGAGTGGATCAATGAAAAGACTTACTTTCGTAGATTTGAGTGTAATCTGTCCCTAAATCTTCAAAAAATGGTTAAATTTTGCAAGAAGATTTCAAAGACACAATTACCCTCAAGACCTTTTGTCACAACCCTGCCCAACTCAACATGAAATTGCCCGCTTTGGCCCACGTGCACGAGCGAGGACTTCCCAGGAGGTCACCCATCCTAATACTGCTCCCCCCCCCCCCCCCGCGAGCACGCTTAACTTCGGAGTTCTTATGGTTTCCGGAGTCGCACGGTTTTACAAGGCCTCATGCTAAGTTAATACAGGATTTGACCTATAAGCCCAGCGTCAGGACTTGGATATTTCCGATGCGGGCTAACGGAGAATCACCGTTTGAAGCACGTGGTTGACACGCTACGCCCCGTGGTTAAAGGTGGTGTCGCCCGGACCAAGTTCTCACATTCTCCCCCACCGGAAATAGAGTCGTCCTCGGCTCCGATACCAACTATCACAATCCCGCTCAACTCAGCATAAAATTGTTCGTTTTGGCCCACGTGCACGCGCGATGACTTCCCAGGAGGTCAGCCATCCTAGTACTGCTCCCCCCGCTTAACTTCAGAGTTCTTATGGTTTCCGGGGCCGCACGGTTTTAAAAGGCCTCGTGCTAAGTTAATACAGGGTTTGACTTATAAGCCCAGGGTCGGGACTTGGACATTTCCGATGCCGGCTAACGGAGAGTCACCATTTGAAGCCCGTGGTTGACACGCTACGCCCCGTGGTTAAGGGATCAACCATACCATGCAAGAGAATCAATAATAAAGTACACATTTGAATGTCAGAAGTGTCAGTAGGCAGGATTCACACAATATTCTACAAGGAACAACTCCTTTTGTCACCATAAGAAAGATTATATGGGACCACATTGATGCATGATGAGTATCGAATTGGGGTGAGTGCCAATTCATAGAGGGCATAGGTTTGGATTCATCACAAAGGGCCCAATTAGAAGTTCCTTCTAAAAATAGTCAAATTCAGGTGAGTTCCAATTCATGGAGGGGTAGGTGTATATGAAGGTGATTCATCATACATGGGCCCTATTAGAAGTTCTATTTCTAAAAAAATAAGGAACTAGTTCTATCTTGAAAATTCTATATATTTAGTCCCAAATATTCACTGCATTTCAGCAAGGACTAATATTGAAATACTTTGTGAACATAAAAGAAAAACCATACGCAGTATAATATAGCTCATGTCTTCTGTGCATCGAAATACATGGAGGTTTGAAAGGTATTTATGTTAGAGAGTTAATGAGACAGCCCAAAGAAAGGCCCATATGTGATAACTTGAGATATTGTGCAAGCATGCATAAGCTCTCATCTGCCAGCACCATCAGCTTTCTGATACTGTTTTATCATTCCCATGGTCCAAAATATGCAGGAAGAGACTCTATAACACGATATTGTTCAGGGCTCAATGGATAAGAAGAAGATTATACAGATTTAGATCTAGGAGGCATGCTCCACACATTTTTCACTTCTATTTACTAATTGAGTTTAAGAAAATATTGATAAATTCATTCTATATTGGTAAGCAACATGCATAAAGAAACATAACCCTTTAAAGAACTCATATTCACATGGTGTCAAGTCCGGAAATTAAAGTTACAATGTTACACTTTCAAAAGGACTTCTTAAGTTTTATTTCACAGTTTTACCTTCTTGATAAATCAAGCCCTACATGTCTCTTTAACTCCTATTCAATCCATGCCTTGTCAACCCAATCTCTCTCTCTTTTTAATCTTCCTCTCCCTCTTTAATCTTCTTTTTCTGCTTACCTTCTAGTTATTTATCTGAATTTCTTTTCCTTTCATTCTTTCTTTAATCTTTTTCTTCTTTCTATTCTTCTTTTCTTTCATAATCTTATACTATCCTTTTTCTCTTTTCTCATTAATGAAAGCAGTCATCCATACATTTGATCATATGTTCAGTTTCTACCATCACTTTTATCCAATTCTCTACATATCCTTCAGCTATCTTGCTTCCTTGTATTCATTCTTTCTTTGCTAGCCCACCCTGGGAACCTTCCAAACATCAAACTCAGCAATTAAGTAGTGATGAGCTCACTTGTGGATACACTGGACATTTAACTTCTATCCTAAGGACAACCTCAAACAGTTGCTTCCACGTAAATTAAGAAATATCCTAAGGGCACAGCGATTAATGGTATCATTTTTTCCATAGAGAACGTTATGGAATTTGAACTGTAGCCAATTAGATGGAAAACGGAATCGAAACCCAAATACTACATGACCCACTAGCAGATAATGCATCTTCCTTGCAGGTTATTTGATCTTTTAGTCAAACAGAAAGATATACAATTGAAAGATCAAACAATAAAATTAATACCAGGAAATATCCTACAGCTAAAAATACATGACTCAAAACATATTTTATTTGGACTAGGACTGTGAGTCTTAAAAATGACAATCAAACAGCTTTAAGATGTCATTAACTTAAACCTTCATTTTTTTTTTTTTGGTAAATGTAGACTTAACCTTCATGATCAATACCAAGAATGATGAGTCCGATTGTCAAACCACCACATCATCATCATAGTCTCCAGAATCTGCATCTTCGGATACTCAGCTCTCCAGAATATGTATCTTCATATAATAAGTAGATGCTTTCACCAGTTGAGTTCGTAACATCATTAACTAGTCATGAGATCCCAATGACCCCATCTATTTAAATTGTCCTGTTTGTTTAGCAAAAGTAGTAAGGGAGCAGTAAAGTACGCGTTGATGTGACGTTTTTTATTGCTCCCATCTAGATGAAAAAAGTGAAGTGCGAAGCTTATTAGTGGTGATGTGAAGTTTTTTGCTAAAGGGGGAATGTAGAAATAAAGACCTAGCAATAAAGAAGGGCGTTCTTGTGCTATTTGTTAATGGCCTTATAGTAACTGCTGAATTGTAAATAACTTTTGCTAGCTAAGGAACGGAAATGTATTGAGTGACTCTTCTTTCATCTATTGTCATCTTCTCTCACATATGTTTCCATCATTAAAATATTAAGATAACATGTGCACCAAGTAACCCACATGTGTGATACGTGCACATGTGACTTACCAACCTCCCATCTCTTTAGCAAAACCTTAAATTAAATCTCAGATTTACAATCTATTGATCCGCCTAAAAATTCAATCCCCTGTACATCGATCACAATCAACTTAGAAAACCATAGTGATGCAGAAATTATCACATGAGGTGATAGCTTACCTTCATGAGAGAGCTATGTATGGACTCCACAACATCTTCACATGATCTGTAACCAAAAAATCATAAATAAGTCAAACAGCATGTTAGGTAATAGGTGAGGGATCCGTACATTTGAAGATTCCTCGCTGCCCTTGGAACATGAATTCCTCCCTGAGGATTTGTATAGCTGGGGGTTTCAAATCGATAGTGGTGCACATTGATGCATATAGCTGAGAAAAATTGGTTTTTAAGTACGCAAATCCGCAAAGTGGGGATTTCTTTAGTCCAAGTCCTCAAGGATTTACAATTTCCAAATGTGAGTTTTCAACAACTGTGTAGAATGTGAAAATCTTTTCCTTGACGATTTGGTTGCAAAATGTGACATAAAGAAATTTAGAAATGCTTGGACTGATTTGAGCACTACCAGGCTGAAATGATTAAATGCATACCCTCCAGATAATATTTGACTTAGGCAGAAGTCCCCCAATTCTTTTGATAGCAAGCTCCAGTCACGCCTAACCATGTCAAGACCCTTACGTTCAATAACCTATACGAATAAAAAAAAAAAATGGAAGTCACACATTTAGAGACCACATTTCAATTCCCCGAGAGAAAATGGTAGAAAATATCCATCTTCAACCTCATAAGGTGTCCCATCCTTGAACTGAAGTTTGACAGCTGCATATTTTTTTTTCTTGAGAAGCAGCATTCTCTTGTACAACCCATCAAGATCAATCTCCAAACAACGGTATTTCTTGTTGACCTAACATTGAAGCAAACAAGGAAGTACAATATGACGTCAAAAAAGAAAATGAATGTACATTGCTAATTGTTATCATGCTAGGTAAGTTTCACCGTGTGCTTCCTAAAAATAAGAAACATGCACTTTATGCATAGAACTGAACTTTTATAGTTCTAACACAAATCTACCTCTTGAATGACCTTCCCTGCAATTGCTTTAGCTGCTGTAATGTCATCTAGTCCACTGTAAATCATAATTGAATCTGTATCCCCGTATATTACCTGCCAAAGACAAGAACATGTCATTCAGCTGAAGAAAGCTCTTTGAAGTAATTTACAGTAAGAAGAAACAAGTTATAAATGTGGTTTCCATTACTTAACAACCTTCACATTAACCAAACACAGCCATTGAATATCATTAAGGAACTAATTCATTTGACCTCATCAACATTAGTTAGCAGTTATCATGAGTTTGATGTCATATTATTATCTAACCGGTCACATTTTGGGAAAAGGATAAAACTAGTAACAGGGAGGTCTTGGCTATTCTGGAAGCAGATTTTTCTTGGATCTTTTCAAGGGAAGGTAGTGGTGGAAAGTGAATTTTGGCAAATGCTTTTGGGTATCGCAGCCCCACACAAAGCCTTGGCTTCAATTCTACTTTGATGAGGATGTTATCTTCCCATTGGCAGGTGGAGTTATCATATGCTTAGATTGGCCAATAGTTTGGTGGATGTTTTAACCAAACATGGGGTGGATAGGGTTTCTCCTTGGGTGATTTTTACTGTGTTTTTTTTTTTTTTTTGGTATAGTCCTCCTATACCTGTCGGGGTTCTTTCTATGTTTCGTTGGGTTCCTTAACAATATTTTATGTTAATGACCAAAAAAGAGAATATAAAACTAGCAATGTGAGTGAATCCTACTTGGCATGATAAGCATAAGAGCATTTGATCTTTAGCACATAGATGACCGTGTTGGGCTAAATTTGGAAAGCCATGCTCCAAATTGCTAAGTCCAAGAAATCTACTTCTATGTTGAAAAGTCATCATTCAGTACAGGACTATAAACTTAAGTTCTAAGACTTTAGAATCTTAATCGGTATATGTATGTTTGTACTGAAGCAGTAAAATGGCCTTAATTCTTAGTTGCAACAGGCGCATGAGTGGATGGATGCACGTGGTGACTGAAAATAGTCAGTGTAGTTGATTAGGAAGTTGGAGCAAGAGTAACAACAATGCCCTAGGTAGAAGGTTTCTACAACCCATTAAACATAGTTAATATATTAATGCAGCAGCCAGCAGGCCATCCAGGCTCATAAAAGAATGGCTAGTAAGAGTGGCGCCCATGAGACACACTAATGGAACTCATTTGAAAATGGGCTACTATTTGGAAAAGAGCTTTTGGTCAAACAAATAGCTTTGGACAAAAAGAAGAAAACCGTCTCTTCTGTCAAAATTCTTGTCTCTTTATCCCCTTATCTCTCTTTCCTGCTCCCTTCTACTTATTCTCTCTTTAGTTTTCTAGATTCCTTCCTTTATCTCTTCTCTCACATTTCTATGATTGTATATATGATTTTAATGATCTATCTTTAGCAAATTAGTTGCCAATGTTTTATTCAAATGGTGACTCTTCTGACTGTGGAAAGTAAATGTTGCTTTATGATAAATCCTAATTGTCGATAATCTCTCTATTGTATGATGTGTTATTCACTTTTGACCCAATTGATTACTGGTTAACTGGTCAAACAGACAACATCATTTATTCACATCATGATAGTAGCTTTTAAAAATGCAAGAACCTAAGCATCACAAATAAAAAATTAACCATATGATAGATAATTCAAGTATGAATTCTGAAGTTTGTCACCAAGCTTGTAAGATTAACATCAAAGAACCAATTTAACGAAATGTGAATTTAAAAGTGGGAAGAAGAAACACCTCTAGATTCAAGTTATTCTGAACAAGATCAACAGTACTTTGTAGGATTTCCCTTCCCTGCAGAAAATACGTGTTAGAAAATTGCAACTATGACTCATCTGTCCAATAAATATGGGGTACACAAACATGGGCACATTCATCATCAGGATTCGGCTCTATGAGCTTAACTTCACTCATTGTAGATAAGTACATTATGTAGACCAAATCTGTGATACTGTAACTTCATCTTACTTGAAGTGTTATGAGCTCTGCAAGTGGCTTTGCATAAAATCTTGAATTGGAAAAGCCTAAGCATCCATATATACTGAATCACAAGTAAAATGAAAACTGTTAGAAAAATTGAATTGATCACAGAGATCAATTTAAGGAGAATGTTCCAGCACTGAGTAATAAAGAAAAAACCTATTTGCAGTAAGTTTCAATGCTTGTTGCTGAATATCAAGTTGCTGAACCTTGAGACCAGATGCAGTCTTGAGGTATTTCTTAACACTTCTCCGCCGCTCAACTAAAAACTTCAGCAACTGGAAACCAAAGGAATTGCAAGAATAAAATGAAAACAGTAGGTGGTGAGGAAAACTTGCATAATATACTTTGATCTACTGAATATTGATAAAAATAAATTGTAATCCCCAAACCTCAAAGTTCACCACTTGAGGCCATATAAGGCAAAGACTCAACATCTTGATGTATGTACTTCCCAACTAAATTTTCAGTAAAATGGCTAAAAGATTATATTAACACAGAAAATGTGAAAGAAACGTGGAACCAAAGACTGCATAAAGGCTGGCCCACATATTGCAAGATTGCAGCCTCTGCCAAATGTTCCAATATTAATATACTTGCATATCTGAACTATTGTTTTTATTCAATTGTCTTTCCATACTTCTGCATTCCCATCTGGATGCCCAGAAGTAGACAATAACAAAATAGGCAAATGACATTTCCACCCAAATGTTTTGGACATGTACACACGCACCCCTTTCTTTCTAGCTTGTGTGGCATTAGAATAGCAGATCGGTGTACTATTCTACTGTAAATAATAGAAAGGAGTTTCATAAAAAATGGGAGCAAAAAACATAATATTGTAATACTACTATGTTTTGACTGTCCAATCACACTTCAAGTGATAGCTGTCAATTAAATGATATGGGTTACCTTAGGTAGAAGTCCGGTTGTTTTACAAGATGGCAAACTGGGAATCGACCCATCAGGAGATTTTTGAACAGTTGTGAAGCAAATATTGTACTCCTGCACAACACGAGAATGAATATTCTAGAAGTCAGAATCTTTCTCAAAATAAAATGTTAAAAGTAATAAAAAAAATAAAGCAAACAACCTGAATGATTGAAGGATAGAGACTATTGAAGTCCAAAAGCAATATGTACTTGTCATATAAGCCTTTTTTTGGTTCTAGAACCAATCCACCAGCATAGGCCGGACCCTTTTTGCCTTTCCCATCAATATATTGAGCATCATTCTCAAAATCATTGATATCATCTTCGCCCTCTGCATTGTGCACTCTCCGTTTAATCGAATTTGCCTCCTTCCCACGTGCAAAAATCTTATCAGGGACCATATACTTCGTTGCATGAAATTCATGCAACAACAGATATTCCACTCTTTGTGCCCTAGCACCCTGTTGGAAATGACAATTCAGTAGTAGGTAGAAAGTCAAAGAACAGAGACATCTTCTGAAGAACAGTATATGAGAACTTACCTGGAGAGTTTTTCCCCACAGGTTGCCACTAATATTAGTAAGTTGTCGTGTCAATGGGAGAACACTCAAATGAAACATAAGTTCCAAAGATAGCCAAGCATCAGTCTCCCCATATTCAACCTGATTTCATCACCAGGATCATCATTTGGTACACATAGAAATGTCTTCTAAGTTCTAGTGACAGTAATAATAAATTATGCAGGATCCACTGTCGGTGGGCTCCACAAGGTGTACATAAACAAATACTAACATGTAATTTGCCAAAAATAACAAAATTTGAGGGGTACTAGCAGCGGCAGCATAAACAAATAGAAGGGTTCTCAGCATAGAAACCTACTAGTTCCAAAAGTGATCCAGATGTTTGGAACATAGTGGGGATATCATGTGGAGGAATCTCCTTCCTGTCTTTGTTCAGTTGTGTCTTTGCTAGTTGTGTCAGAGAGTAGCTTACCTAGAAACAGATCCACATTCTTCATAAGGTATTGTAACAAGCAAATGGGCATTATCCACATCATAGAAATTAGAAACCATATTAAATCAGTTAACAAGTAAACGGTGTATCTAAGTATCTCATACCTCCTTCAAGAGGTCTCGTGCACACAAATAAGTGTCACATAAGATTCGACCTGCAATGCAAGACATGATCCCAGGACTTGCTCCAGAACCAAAAATGGTGCTTCCTTTTGTAAGCCTTGGCATTACAGAACGCTTGAGGCGACCAATTTTAGACCACATGCTGCTAGGCACCCTGCAAGCCTGCATAAATAAATGATAATAAATTGTCCCAAAAACAGTTCAACTGACCTCTAACCAAGACTTCAGAAATAATATATAAAATGTGAGAACATAGGTAGTTCATGTTTATGATAGAACATGCAAAAAGGGGTGGCAGGACCTGGAATTTTGAATGAAAAGGAAAATCTTCAGCTGGACAAATCACATTGTGATCAATACTGCAGAAATTTCAAGAAGTCTTTGTAAGATAAGTAAAGAAGGCTGCATTCACCATCATCATTAGTCGAAGTCCAATCCTAATGCAACCCGAAATTACTAGATGAGGTTCAATCGTGATTGGAGGTGGAACCCATTCAGAGGCCCGTGTTTTAGACCATACATGGGGTGGCACCCTCAGCAACTTAAAATTTCAATCATGCATGGGTAAGGATCACAAACTGTATCTATTTGATTCCTATTTAGAGCATGCTTGAAGTTCGGTTTTGTATATATAGCCTACAAGCATTGGGTCCATTCTTAGCAAGTTCTTTGTTAAAACTTTAAGGTGGTGTCACCATTTATGTCTGTGCCAACACCGAATGTCTTGATTGAGTACCTGGTAGTAGAAAAATACCTTTAACTTATCTCTTCCTCTTCTAAAGTCCATAAGAAAATTATCTCTTCCTTTTCTAAAGTCCATAAGAAAATGTAAGGTGGAAATGAGGGACATCTTTCAGAGTGATTAAAAAGGAAATACAGAAGTTGTTGGAATTTTTGTTGGAGAGAGAGAGAGTCTCTTCCACTTTTAGTGCTACTTGAAGCCAATACTCGATATGCGTCTTTTTTAATGGTTGATTGACTCTCACAACATGCCAATCCTATTAAGTTCCTGTTATATCTTGTGACAATGCAAACAGTCTGCATATTGCAACAGATTGGATATGTTATGTTTGTTAGTTATTGTTTCCTTTTTAGGATTAATGTCGATATTGTTGTTTCAACATGAAATATTGTGTCTTTTGTCAGCATTAATGCTAATTGCATGCTGACATTGTTGGAACTCGATTCTTTTTTAGAAAGATTTACTTGCCTTTTTTGGGATGATTGAGTGGCACAATTTATTATGCAGACAAGATTCAACCACTTTCCTCTTGGATATGACATATTTAGAAGAGCATTCTTATGTTAGAAAGAATTTTGGTGATGCCTGCATATAAAGGAAACTCCTTTATGATATAATTGTGTAGAAAAGAGTATCCATCATTCAACTCCCCAAAAGGAGTTGACAGTTGAGACTTGAGAGGCATGGGTGCCCTTTAAGAGAATTATTCAAATGATACAATTTGAGAGGCCTTCTAGTATGAGAGACTTCATTTTGGAGATTATTTTGCATTAAACATGTACAGGACACATGATTGTAATCTCATGTTCTCTCTTTGGTGATGTTATTCCCCCCTTCTCAATATAATTAAGTTATCATCCTCCTCACCCATGAACATAGCTTTCAAAATGAACCACATGAATCTTCATGTCTCTTGTGCAGAGCCTGTTTTGTGAGACTTAGTTTCCCTCTTAGTTTGGATCTTCACCTCATCAATCACCAACAAAAATATCCTCTAGATTTCTATGGAGGTTGAAACCCAAGGAATTTGAATGTATTCAATCAAGGTTTATTACTTTTGGAGATGTCTGACTGCTTCATATCATTTTGTAATTTATTAATTAATATCATATGATACCCAAATATGGGGGTATGCATAACACAGTATGGGGGACAGAGATATGACTGCAGTTCAGAAATTCTAGGGCATGTATATTTGTATGCTAACCCATGCAAACATTCAGGCTGCAAGCTAAGAAAGCACTGAACAAAAACACATAAACTAGCAGGATACTATTCAATCTAAAAAGTATTCATGAAGTATCCAGTATCGTAATTGGCCATTAACATGAATAATGGCACATGTTTTGGCATCAGACACTTATATGTGAAGTCAGATATGGTATTTAAGAAGGATGAAAAATAAAATTCTATTTTTTTTATCGGTAACTTGTAAATTTTTATTGACCAAAGAGAAGAAGAGTTAAATTCTCATAGTCTATTAATACTAATTATGTCTTTCATCAGTGACAGAAAATGTTACTACTGGAGAAGAGGAACTTAAGAGGCGCAGCCAAGATCTGCGATTGAGCAATAGAACAATCTCCCAAAGGATTGTTCAAATCCAAAGAGGGATTCTAACCACTAGGGCACAAACAAAACCATGGAACAACCCATGACTCATGATAAACTCAGAGAAATTCTTTATTAATTTAAGTAAGCATGCCAAATACAATGAAGGGCTCCTCTATATATAGAGCAGTATTCTTTGCTATTAAGAATCCTAAATAGAAAGCTACTAATCCTAATTAACAATAGAATTAGAAACAATTCCTAATCAAACAACTTAAGATAAAAATAGTAGGCCACAGTAGCTTCTCAGCCAATTTGGGCCTGTGGGCTGCACCCAAAGGGCTGGGTTGGATGGCTGGGTCCATCATGTGGGCCCAGGGCCCTTCCGTACTGCATCAATAATGTACAATAGCCACAGAAAAAAAAAATACAGAGCCAGACTACATTGTAACTATTTACTATTTACATTTATACAGATACCCCATAGTTGATAGTACTAGCAACAATAAATTCAAACATCAGTACTTTTATTAGAAGCCATTTACAGCAACAGAAAAACATATTTATCTCAACACAGAACCTAAAACTCCCAAGTCTGATAAATAGGATAGGACAGCAGTACCAACATGATACAGTGTTGAATTGCCTGTCCTAAGCATTTAAAAGTATCTGAGCATCCAAGATGATTCTGGCCACTGAAGATGTTTAACTAAATTTAGGAGTATACAAGGCTACTAAATTTAGTACCATTTCCAAAATAACAACTGTTTAGCTTGTTGAGCAAACCAAACCTGAGCTCTGTGGAGAAGAACATCCAGGTCAAATCCAGAAATGTTGTGTCCCACGAGAATGTCACTATCCAATTTATGTAGTTCAATCAATAATCGATTCAACAAAGCCCTTTCACTGCAAAAGAAGATACCAAAACAAAATCTAATGAAAATGGGAAGAAACTGCAGAACCAAAATAGGTGGATGACTGATGCAAACGAAAACCAGAACAAGAAAAATATGACATGGAAATATAATATATGATGGAACCATGCCTGCTGTCGGTTGCCAGAACAACAGAGGAAGCCTTTGAGTTTATGTCTGCAACCTCTTTTGCGAAACCCATGGGAAATATGCCTCCATCGAGCTTTCGCACAACAGTAAAATGACTGAGCATGCCAGGTCTCTTCCATTCCGATGACATCATGGGACTATCAACCTGTGGATATTTAGTTGCTAATGTAACATCAACATAACTGGCATAATAGTGCAAATCAAAAGCAATAAGCAATCTATCCATGAAACGTTCAAGTACAAACTCTGCAAATTGCAACTGGGACCATAGTATCTTTTGACAACTTAGAACTGGCAGAAAGTCATTATATTAAATTGACCATATGAAAAAGCTACTAAGCTAGCAGTACATAGCAGTACATACCTTGGCCTTGTTACAGCAGATGACAGAAGCAGAGACTATTTCACTTGCATTGTACTTCTCATTGATAATTGTCTTCAGATTGATTGCCGTAACAACAACTGGAGGAATCTCTTGTGGAGCTTTTGAAGAAGTCAAGATTTGTATATCCTTCGGACAATCAACAGTCAACTCAAATTTGCACCAGCTTACCTGTTTCAAAACCAATTGAACTCATTACTTTGAAAAGAAAGTTAGCAAGGAAAGCTAGCACAACCACCATAGAAGAACTGAGAGAGATTCAATGGCATAGACAGTGAAGTCAGGGTTAGTGAAAGAACAGAATCATGGAAGGGAGAAAGAAACCCATGAAAGGCCCACCCAGCAACAAAACAGTATGTGCCTTTCTTTCCTCACAAAAATGAAAGTAATTGGCCTTTTGGTCTAATTAGAAAGTGATACTTCCATTTCTAAACAAGAAAGCAAGAAGAATTCTGGTTTGACATTTACTATCAACCTGCTCACTGCTGTCAGTCCCTTGCAAGACTATCTTCTTGCACCAACTCCAAACAGAGTCTTAAACACAAACCAAAGGAACTATCCTTATTTTAGGCTCAGAATTAGCACAAACAGTAACAAGAACAAGTGTTCAAAACATCACCCTCTGAGGAGCAGGACAGCTGACAAACTTTGAAATCGATAACCAAGAAGGTCCTTTTATCTTCCGCTTCACTAAAAACAGCTCCAAGGCACTGCATAGTGTGATATACCAAGAAAAAATGCATGAGCAATTATGAAATTGTAACCAGGAATCTAATACAATAATACATTAACAGAAACCATTCAAGAAAGAATGCATTAACAGAAAGAACACAAAGGTCAATGAAATACCTAATTCCAAAACTGCAGTAATTGAGATTTGTGTAGTAGATAAAATAAAATAAAATGAGACTAAGAAAGCAAAATCAGTTTGATATACTCGTTCAATTAGTTCTCTGTAATGTTAAAGTTTTAACATTAATGAATTTACATAATAATTTTAATAAATCCGAATACATGACGCTTAGATTTCACTTGTGGAGTGTAATATATCATTCCAACAAAGAGAAAAGGTTATTCTATAGGTATAGAATTTTCATTGGATAATGACAGAAAGCAATAAATATTAAATATAATAAAAGGAATTAACAAAATAAATGGCCTTCCATTTATGGTTTTTTATCAATGGTAACCTATGATCTCCGAATACAGATACGAATACAAACATAAGGATTTGGGAGCACTTTTGGAAATCCAAGACATGGATACAGATATGGCTATACTATACATAACATGAATTTCGTGTTATATAATATATTAAAACGTTATAGAAAGTACTTATTTCCTACTTTAAAACACTACAAAATTAATGTAACTTATCCCTGTTTACTTTCCTTTATAGCATGTGTAATGTTGAGAAGTAAAAATATTAAAAATAAAAATTCTAGAAACATAAAACAAGAAACTCAGTACAATAGGATAGCCAACACACTCATGGTTGAGCGGTGTTGGCACCTTAGTCCCACGTACATGCCCAGGGATCGATCCCTGCGTCTCCAAGTGACTGTATCACTCCTAGACGATCCATGGGTCTACAAGTGACTGTATCACTCCTAGACCAGTAGCCCAACATAAGTCAGTACAATAGGATATGCCCAACATAGCTCCAAGTATTATTTCTGTTTTGTTTGGGTGACACCTAAACATTAAGTGGGCTCATGTTCTTTTCTTACCTTTCCACCTTATTCATAATAAATGCTAATCAATTATATCGATGTGTTGGAGCGAACGGATAACCGCTCTGCCAAAAGATTAACTGATCTTGATTTCAGGTTTATAGAACAATACTCTTGGTCTTCGATATTTATGTCCAGACATTTCCTAGGCTCTTTTATAGTTTAATTTCAAGATATTCTAAAAGAAAAAAAAATGCTAACACAAGCTTGTCTCTTATTTCTAGCAAACGCATGTGACAAATATATTCGGTATAGAATTTAGTTTAAACGCAATATAAGTTACAAGGTACAATGAAGATCAACACCAAAATTGGTAATAATTTAGCACATGTCAATAGAAGACATTTCTAACAAGTAATACCACTAGAAATTAAGATGAGACCCACACTATCAGGTTTACTAATGAATCTTTAATAAAAAAAAAAAAAAAAAAGGATCTGCACATAAAACCAAAGATGGATTGTAGATCACATTCACAAACACATTAAGAATAATGAAATAACCATATTAAAATACTCACATACAAAAGTCAGCTTAGCATTGTGCCTGGACTAATGCATTCAACACCAGTGAGTGCTTTACACATTCATTGATGTATAAGCAACTTTCATGTGGTTATCAAGAACTACATGGAACTAAAGCCTATTGTCAGTGTTCTTCCATGAAAAGCTTTCATTTGAAAAATATAATTATATTCTTATGTGAACAAGCATATGCTCTCCCGATTCGGAGAGTGGATGGGAAAGAAAAAGACAGATCTGGAGTGTAAAGGGGAAAAAATGAGAGTAAAAAGCAATAAGTTTTAAATATTTTCAGTATAACTTCTAGTGGCAGCTGGCTAATCTTTTTTATCAAAAAATGCTTTCGTTTTGATTTGCTTCTTTCTTTTTTATTTGAGAAACACTGCAAATTAATGCTAATATTATTGCCTCAAATATAATATAACAGTACTCACCATTCATGTTTTACAACGGGATAAACTGTTTCTCTTGGAAATGCATGCAATCTTTATTAAATCATGATATAAATAGATTTATACATGAGTTCAAACATAAGACTGAAACCCTGGTGGTAACACTTATAAGGAAAAAACTCAACTGCATAGAAACAGAACTATGTAAAATGAACAAGTATGAAAAGAGCAACCACTTTGTTACTAGTTATACCTCGTATGTGTTCCAAGTAGAGCAGAGAAATGCTCTCCTCTAAGATCTAATGAAAGTGGTGGATCCTGCATTTGCAGATTTCATTAGCAATGATCATTGCAAATACAGTTTAAAAGTCACAATGTAACATATATGTTTGTCAATTCTGTAAGAAGACTAGACATGTTATCATAGTAAGGTACAACTGTGGAAGAAGATGATAAGAAAGTTGATAGATCTGACGCCCACTTATCAAAAAGAAGAAAAGATCTCTGTCCCTGAACTTTGACATAAACAAAATAATTGACATAACGGCATAAATTTTCAATTAAGCTAGATCATCTTCCATAATGTTGGGTATAACTTCTTTCCATTTTCTAGCCTTACTCCTACATAATTTCAGAATTATTATCTAATACACATTAACGTATATAAACACATGCTTTTGTAAACAATGTGCACATATCAGAATGATCTCTCCTGAAAATTTATGAAGTGAAACGCAGAATGTAAATCCCAAAGATTCACTCTGTAGAGGATGTGATGCCCTTGTCTATGAATGTTGTTATAGTCATGAAAAATAGCATGAATAAATTAGAAATCATATTACAAATAAAATGCCCCAGCAGTCGAAATAAATAAGATGCGGAGAATGAGACAAGATGCGGAGAATGAGACATAAGCGAGTATAATTGCTTCCGGAAAGAACTATGTAAGGTCACACTCTAACTCATAATGCAGTTAGCTTCATATAAGCTAAAGTAAAACAAAATGGAATAAAGAAAGAAGTAAATCAATTATCAAACAAGATAACAGGAAATAAAAATTAAAAAAAATGGCAAACCAAATATATAAAAAAAAAAAGAGGGGGTTTTTGTTTTATAGAGAATTCTGTTGGAACATCAAGTAAATCTAAACATCATAGTGGAATGTAAAGGGAGATGAGAAGGCTAAAGGGGAAAAATTTTGTAAAATGATGCATATGCATATTTAAATTTATATACACAGATAGAAAGACACGCACAGAGAGACATACATCTAACTGTACTCTAACATGGCTCAATATATCTCAAGTGTAACATGCATAAATTAAAACTTGGCATTAATCAAAATGTGCTTTGTTGTACCATAAAGAACAGGAGGTGTCATTATTTTGGTAAAATGAGCAATTATTGAATCCATCAAGCATTGGAGCAGCATGGAAATAGAAAACACACATTGTTTGCTGATGTGTTGTGCTCCAAAACATAATAAGAATCAACAACTGATAGTGATTGGATGCGGAAAGTAAGATGAGAGTATCCCACTTTACATCCAAATCACCATTGCTTTAAACAACGCGTAACAGAGAACCATCTCTTCTTCAAAACATTCAAAACAGATGCAATTTCTGGAAAGTTTAGGGTAATGTTTATCCAGATCATCTGAAAGAAGGGATACATTTTTTATTTCGACAATTATATATATAGAGAGAGGAGGGGAGAGAGAGAATGACTGTTATTAGACTCATAAGGAATTCCATCAGATCTGACAATCAAATATTGGAGAGCATGGAAAACTCAAAGGAGTAAACACATGGATGGAAAGAACAATCTTATCAACATTAAAGCAGCAATTTGATTCCATGTGCTAATAACAAGGACAATAAAAAGAAATGTTTAGAAAAAAAAGGCAAAACAGAGATATATTTATGCAAAAGCAAAGTGAATAATGGGAATGAGATACCTTAAATGGGTAGTTGACCTTTAGAACATAATGCTCCCCATTGGGTATGTCAGATCGTTCGAATGCATATCCACGCTGCAATTTGTTCAGGTAACATGGAGAATAGTTGAGAAAAATGAAAGTAGCAGTACACATACTAATACAAAATACATGTGATATTACCAACTACCAATTAGTACCATTTGATGGCGAAGCAAAGTTTTGATCTACAAACCTTAACTGGTGCCATGCTAAAACTTGACACATTGAGACCTAACAAACTTGTTGCTATTTCATTCTTTAACTGTGATGCCATCTCCTATTGAAAACAAACAAAAGGCCATATTAACAAAATGTATAATAGAACCATTCAATAAAAAAGCACAAAAGAGTATAATATCAAAGGATCAATGCAGAACTACACTGGGTGAATATAAACCAGATCTTCAGAAGAAATTACTTGCAGCTTAGTCCGGAAGGCTGTAGGTGATAATTGAGACTCTGTAACATTCCTTTCAAGCTCCATGATAGTGTTGTCTGGGAACACAGAATTGATCGGGATGGCATAGACACATCTCTGCATGTTCTTTACAATCACACAGCAGCTTTGGTATGTGCTTCCTGCTTTCACCTTACAGATGACACCATATCAATACATTGTCTCCACTCGAATATACAGCAAATATAGCACAACAGTCAAGGATAGGGGAAAAAGGCAAGTTCCAATAGACAACATGCATTGAGAACACTATTAGAAGGTCTCCAAAAGCTGCACAGCCCATTTTTAATTTGAACAATAAAAGAGACAATCACATCATTGTGGAAGTAAGTGATTACTCGAGAAGTTAAAAAAAATCACTCTCGGATGCAAAGCACTATGTTTACCATTACCAATAATTAAAAAAAAAAAACATACGATGCACTATCTCCAAAATAATAATAATAATAATAATAATAAAACGGCCGGTATATTGCTTTTGAAAACCATTCTTTCTATATTATTTCGGACAAGACATTCTAATTTATAGATTTTAATGGTATTATCAGCTATGGAGAGCTTTAGTCAATAAGGCCGCTAAGGAACTTTTGTCAAAGTTAAAAATACATGCATCAGTTGAACAAAAAAATGAATGAATTATTTACTTAAAGCAAGACCAAATACCAAAGTTCACAGTTTCAAATTCAGCAGTGGTACCTGATCCTTACATTACAAGCACGTAGCATAGACACCTCGAGCAAACATTCATCAGATCTTATTGAAAAACCAAAGCTGCATCATTCGCAATCTTAATATAACCCAGTTTGACACTTTTAACACTGTGTTCTGTTTATGTCATGATGCCACTGTCTCACAGAGTCACAGACTAATTGAATCCTTCACTCATATCCCCCTCCTTTCTTCTCCATTATCTATTTGATGTTGATGAGGCTGAATGCTCAAACGTTCGTCATTGAATACTGACATTAACTTCGTAAGTCCTCTGATGTCTTGGAAGCACAAGAAACAGGAGACAGCTACCAAATCTCATGTAGAGGGCAAATAAGGGATCATTTCCTCCATTAGCAAAATAATTTCCATCTCCACTTATATCTTTCCCCACTTACCCCTTTAATAATCATTTTTGAAGCCAAATTGACCTTGAATTCCTATGTATTCAATTCCCATGCGACCAAACATGCCCTAAGATATACGGCAGTCGAATTTCCTTGTATAAATTTGATGGTTTCTCATTCATTAACACTCAGAATAATCCTAGACCTGAACTTGGCCTCAAACTCATTACAAATTTTCACCACAATAGGGACAGATCAGTCTATAGTTTCCATCTCTATCTCAACCCACCAGTGCTGGTATGAGCCTAATTTTCCAAGGAATATGCAATTAAATTGACTTGGGCGGATATAGAAGGACAAGTTTTACCTTCAACTCAAGTGCTTTCCTGGCGTACTCCACCATTTGTTACTAACCTCCACTTGAATTAACATCTTGAAAACTCACCACAATCATTGACTCTCCATAAATGTTTGAAACTTCACACTTTATTTAAAGCCTCTACCGTATGCAGTAAATCATGATCCTCATGTTAATCCTAACAAGGCTCAAAAATTAAATAATTTGGGATTAGATGACAAAGTCTTGAACAAACATTTACTTAAACCTTTCAAGAACATGTTCCTTCACATGATGACAAAAATGAAAGAAAACTGCATCTAAATATTTTTCCCATTTATGCATGTTTTGATACGTCAAAGTGGGTATGCAAAGGTGGATTCAGATACTTTCAAATAGACTGGAGCTATCAGTAATAAGATATCACCCCCTTTAGTCATGTATAATCAAATTGAGAGTTTGAGACAACATTTGTAAAGTGTGTAGATAATCAGAGTTAACAAGATAGATATTCACAATAATATTCAACAAAGTTAAGCACTTTCCTTTAAATGGCAGTGTAAATAGGAGAACTAAGTACATTAAGCACCAAATCTGAGCAAAGCAAGAAAGTAAACAAACAGAATTTCAGAATAAACTAAAATTTGCAATTTAAAAAACTGGAAAGTAAACAAAGTCTTAAGTCCAATACCTTTCCAAAGAGATAGAGAGTGCCCATATTAGCACCATGGATCTCTTCATATGCATCAATCATATAGAATGGAAGTGACCCATCTGAATCCAGCTCAAAATCCGACTTCTCTTCACTGTGACCAT
The DNA here is from genome assembly GCA_012931725.1 of Litsea cubeba. Taxonomy (NCBI): domain Eukaryota; kingdom Viridiplantae; phylum Streptophyta; class Magnoliopsida; order Laurales; family Lauraceae; genus Litsea; species Litsea cubeba. The sequence goes on from CM022945.1 coordinate 85,791,609, forward strand.
CTGTTGCAACAACAACCCCTTCATCGCAACCACCATGCCCATTCTCTCCTCCGCGCACCGCCTTCCACCCAGCTGAAGCACTCAATGCAGGATCCCTCTCTACCTTGACCTTTGCATTGAGAGAAAACTTCTCCTCGCTCTTTACTGCTTCCAATTTCACAATCCCATCATTCACTGCGTCCGCATCTACACTTCCATTTGCCTCCAAATCCTTCTGTTGGGGATTTCGGTCGACATCCATCTCAGATTTCAAAACATTCTCATCTTTCAAATCTAGTGGCGCAACTGTTAGGCAACTTGAATCACCGTTATCATTGATTTCCTTACAGACCGCACTCAAATCGCTAGCCAAAACAACAGTAGGTTCAGAATTTACAACAGGATTAGCAAAAATAGGCTGCTGTTCGTTCCTAATATGAAGAATTGGCGCCGAATTCCTCACGCCCAATACGGAATTCGAGGGTCCCCTTCTCCTCCTCTCTCGATCGGTCTCATCGGGCGCAAACTCAGCAATTACATCATCCACAATGCTCTCCGATGCCACCGACCCTTTGGCCTTGTCGTCCCTGCTCTTCCTGAAGACCGATGATGTGAACATCGAAGATAGGCGCTGCTTGCCCATCAAAGCCGCCGCTGCGGAGAGCCCAGAGGAGGGTTTTTTGGGAGCTGGGTCTTTCTTCTCCGCCTTCTTCTTCTTGGGTTTTTCGGAGTCTTTGTCGGATTCATCAGAAGAAGGAGGGAGGCCGTTCTGCTCCCAGTCCTCTTCCTCGCCTTCGTCGCCGTAGCCGAGGCCGTCATCGTCGACGATGAAGTCGCGAGCTGACTCGCGGCGCTTGGCGACTAGGGCGGCGTAGTCATCCTCGGCAACGGTGTCGTAGATTGGGGCTTCCATCTTGATCTGGAAGGCGGATTCAGAGCGGCGGCCGCCAGGGCGGCGTAGGGCTTTCAGCCGCTCGAGGGCGCCAGCCCGGGCCGTCGCCTCGGCTCCTTTGCCTCTCCGGCGGCCGGAATTAGGGGTCTCTTCCATCTCTCCCTCTTCTCTGCCTCTCTCTCTCTTCTCCATCTCTGCTGCTCTCTCTTTCTGCAGCAGTTTAGAAATGGACTGGATGGAGTTCTTTTGGCGGGAAAAAACCCTTGTATTTGGCGCGAAACAGAAGGCTGTGGGTTTAGTTATATAGTCCGCGAACTACAGGATGCAGCTACCGCGGAGGGAGTGTGGGTTTACCACCGGCTTTGAATTCACTATTGTTCATTTGGAAATGACCACATGGGACAGAGGATTGTGAAGTTTCCATCTTTGTTGTCCACTCCAATTGCCAGTAAACATTCAATAAACTTTGATTTTAGGCGAAATGAGTGAAAGATCCTTATAAGTCAATGTTTACTGTCTCTAATTCAAGGAAAAACTTATTAAGACTTCTAGTTCACTCAGCTAGACTTTTTGCAACCTTAGGTCCCTCAATCCACGTGATCTCATTTTTCAAGACTAAATTGTCGTTTCAACCATTTTAGGCATAAAATTCTGAATTTTCAAATTTCAAATCTCCCATCCTCCCTCCTTCCTAAATCCTCCCAGACAGAACTGAAGTTCGACCTCCTACTTTGGAAACCTGCGTGTTGCCATCTCGAAGAAGACAGAGCCTGAGTCTGTTCTGCCAGGAAGGATCGAAGACGCAGGCTACAGATTCTTGGGAAGAAGACCAAGATTGGAGTTGCAGAGGGCAGGGGTTGCGCAGCCACCGTCCTCCTCGTTCATCGTGGTTTGTCAGTTCCCAAGTTCTCTTTGCAGAACAGAGACCGGAACATCTGCGCGCATCGTGCACTTCTCTATCAGTTCGTCCTCGAACAGATTTATGGTTGCGCAGCACGTCGCCAGGCCGCCCGTTTTCGGAACCAGAATGTGGATCGCCGCCATCGTGTTGCAGCGCTTGTCACCATTGCCGTTCATTGGTGTCGCCGGAGGCTTCAGCTGCCGTCTCGCTACTGTTGCGCCTCCACCTGACTCGAGGAAGAAGGCAGCAGTGGTTTTGGATCGATTCTAGTTACAGAGACTTAAACCAGAACGAAGAGGAAAACGAGATCTGGGCCAGGTTTTGCCCAGGTCCAGGTTAGGTTCTGGGTCGAGTTGACCTAACCCGTTTGCATTTTGTGGAGGACCGACGTCATCTCGGTGATTGCTCTTTGGTTCTGTTTATATTTTTGTCAAATTTATCTGAGTTTTTGTCAAATTTATTTGAGTTATTGTCAAATTTATCTGAGTTTTATTCAAATTTATGTGTGTTTTTGTCAAATTTATTTGGATGTCTTTCAAATTTATCTGTCTTTTGTCATATTTCTTTGTCTTTTTGGTAAATTTATCTGAGTTTTTTTTTTCAAAATTTATCTGAGTTTTTTAGCAAATTTATTTACATTTTTTAAAATTTATATGCGTCTTTTGAAATTTATTTGTGTCTTTTCAAATTTATTGCGTTTTCTGAAATTATTGCATTTTTTAAAATTTATTTTCGTTATTTTAAATTTATTTGTATTTTTTAAATTTTCTTTGAATCTTTTGAGATTTATTTGAGTATTTTGAAATTTATTTATATTTTCTGAGATTTATTTGGATATTTTGAAACTTATTTGCATATTTTTATATTTATCTGCGTTATTTGATTATATAGTTTTTTTTTTAATTTATTGCATTTTTTAAAATTTATTTTCTTTATTTTAAAATTTATTTGTATGTTTTTAGAATTTATTTGAAAATATGGAGATTCCATTAATCGTGGGCAATTAAATGTTAGTTGGCCATTAATAATGGGATATCCCATGGGATGTGATTTAAAGAAAGGGTAAACTATATATTTCAGGTATGAAAAAGTGTGAGAAGGGCCTTTGGCTTGATGATTTTTTTTGTGGACTATTTGCAACAAAGTCATGATTTGAGAGACTCCTGACCGATGCCCCCTTGATTTTATACATTGCTAAATTTCAAAGTCGAGACATGTCTTAATTTATAATTGAAAAATCCAGGTTTAAAGTTAAAAATTAAGTACACATTTGGTTAAAGGCATTTTCAAGTGGATTTTCCATGTGAAAAATTCATATAATAGCGAATAGCATGCAAACCCTAAATAATTTTGAATTTTGAATTCCTCCGCTCATGGGCAAGGATACAATACAACGACACTGCATCATCTTTGGTGGGGGCTACTTTTAAGAAATCCAATACGTTCATCATCTTTTATACACATCATGTTCTTTGCATATATCAGTTCAAAGTGTATTTCGTGAGGCCTACCATGAGATAAACTTGTGTCGAGGAAAGTGATTCATACACGTGTCGAGGATTTAGTCAATCCAACTGTGTGTATGTTGTTGATTTGAGTAATATTTTATGTGTATATACGACAGTGAGTTGTTAAAACTTAAAACCAATGAACAGGTGGTTCGTGAGCTGCTTCCACTCATTGACATTCCAATGGTGGGCATATCCATGGAGATTTTATTTCAAGATTCAAATGGTGTTTCTGTACCTACCTAGTAGTGGTGCAGGCCTGGGATGAAAATGGTCCCCAAATACCTGAAATGCCTAAATTGGAAGTGAAAATACCAGGTATTAGTCCAATATTTAGACCCATTTCTAATGCATACAAGACATTGGGTTCACTGCATAAATCCAATTAAATTTCAGGACTAACTTGTGTCCAAGTTCAAGTCCATCAATCTCATGCCCAATAAACTGAATATCTAATACCATAACCATATAAAAAATGTAATCAACTTCTTATAATACAATTGGTAAGCTATTTCATGTCTCATTCTCCTTGTTTATTTAATGCATTAAAAGGGTGAGCCCAAGCCCAAGCAAATAAACAGAAACTCAAACAAACACAATGAGAAAGAAGGTGCAAATAACGCACCTACTTTAATATTCTTCAATTTTTGGGATATACTTCAAACCAACCAAGAAAAGGATCATAGGTGCAATTAATACAAAATTTTGTTTTTTCGCCTTTTTTTCTTTTTGTCCTGTAAAATACATAGCAACGGAAGTCTAATTTCTAATATTCATATATCATAATTATTGTCAATCCTATTACACCTCCCCTCTATAGGAACAACCAACCTGCGTTCAAGCTTGTTCAAGAAGCCGCCGATACAATGACATCTCTCCATATTTTTGTTTCCCATGCCTTAGGGAAAGTATTCTTCATCCAAGCAACTCTCAATGGGATCAAAGATTTCAGGCCAGACATATTTCAAAGGTATTGGAAGACCTTGGCTGTTCTGTATTTTCTCATGCCGACAAGGAAGCCTTCATCTGGTTTTCTGGTCAAAAGCAGCTCTACAGAAAACTCTCGTATTTCCTGTGCTCTTTCAGTTATTTCTGTGGTGCTGCTGTCTTTGTGCTGGTGCATCTGATTCTCTGTTAGTCTATTTCTGCCTCTTTGGCTGGGCCTGGCCTATGGGTTTTTGGACTGACCCGGCCTGTAGGTAACTCCTTTTTAGGCATTTAGACTGATTATTTTGTTGGCTGATCTAAGTAGGTTCTAAAAGTCCTTTAACCATGAAATTACTTCCTCTTCAAGCCAAATTAGGGGAACCTTTTTTTCATTCAGCCAACTTTTAAACGGATCGAACCCATCTGGATCATCAAATATGAAATTTGACCCATAGATTTTGATCATTTTTTCTACTACTATTCTCAATCACTGAACTTCATATCTTTTCAATAAATGCATGTGAACGATATAGTACATATGTGACTAAGTTCCCAGTCATGTCAAGAATTAGATATTTCATCTTTCATGAGACAAAGGTCCTCACCCCAGCTGTAAGTATTTATAACATTTCTTTGACAATTCATCATATAAGAATTTTAAGTAATGCGATGGCTAGATGATAGAGTGACATTTAAAAGGCCATAACAAGGCAGAGGTTGTGGGCTCCCACGTCCCATATAAAATCAAAATTAAAATCAACAAAACTAAAACTAGATCAATCAAAATCAACCGCTTAAATATATAATAACAATGTTGAAGAGTGAGCTCCACTCGAAAAGGTGAGTGTTGAAAACTATTTATTATGCCTCTGCTGATACCATGAAGTGCTGGTGCTCACATTGTGTTTCATGGTGCACCAAATCCCACTAAGCCGACAGCCCTCCATCCACAAATTAAACGGTCATAAATTCTGGTGCCCTTATAGTGGCCTGCTCGAGTACATCATTTTGTTTTCTTATTATGAAATTTGTAGTGAAGGTATCTATGGAAGGAGTATTAAAATGGGTCTGGTGTGAAGGATCTTTCTTCTCTCGAGATGTAAATAGATCATTGCTTTCTTTCTATTAATTTAATGTACTAGGGTGTGAATGGTTGATTTCATTGGTTATTCCTATTAATTGATCATGGGATTTGGGTGATGAGTTAAGGTTACTTATACCAAATGAAAATAATGCCCATCAATTAAAATTTTGGACCAATCACGTGGTGAACATGTTGCCATCTCTCTCTCTATATATATATATATATATATTCAGGTGGGAAATGTTCTCACATATTAAGTGAGAACTTTTTCGTGGGGCCCAATTGTGGGCCTCATTTGGAGATGGGACCAATAGGGATAGAAAGATTTATGTGATATCACCCCAAGTATCAAGTTTGACTCCAAACTCATGCCCCTAACTCCTTCATCTGTGGCCCACAAGTTTAATGGCTTCATATTCAAAAAAATATCCAACCCTCAACCCAATGGTTCAGTCCATTCGGATGTGTGCCAATTCTTGTGATTAGTGACTGTAAGGGGGGTCACTATTGGTTGTTAGGTTTGGATGGGTTGTTAGTTAGGCCCCACAAAAAAGTTCTCATATAAGAGATATCTCTCACCTTATACAAGAGATATGGGTAGGGCCCTCACATTTTTATATATGCAGATGTATGTATATACATATATACGTACATGGGAGCTTCAGTCCTTCAGTCAAAGGACTCAAAATAGAATAGAACTCAAAATTTCTCGGTCTTAATTCGTCCACCAAGGTTTGTAATATTGGAGTCTCTATAGTCCAGTAGTTTGCCAAAACAACTTCCACCATTTATTATTTTTATTCTCAATATCCATATAAAAAACATGCATAATTTATATTTTGTTCTTACATATCTATATAATTTTTAGAGGATTTTACGGGTAAAAGCCTCAGAAGACCCCATACCATTGATGAGGTCCCAGTAGCACCGTATAGACGGGAGGGGTCCTCTAGGTGCTTTTTTATTCTTTTTTTTTTTTTTTTTGTCATTTAGTGATATGGTTGATGTCAACCATTCTGTAGTGGTTACTCTCGATTTGCAGGATCAAAATAGAAATTGGGATTTTTCTCTAGGTTGCTAGTGCTGCTCCGGAGCGGTGGATGGGGCCAAGGGAGGTAGGGAGAGGGAGGATACGAAAGAATAGAGGGCGGCGAGCATGGGGTTGTCTTCATCGGAGGAGGAGGGAGGATTGTCATGGAGGGAGAGAATGGGGAGAAGAGGGGAGGGGAGACGGAGGCGAGGTTGTAAGCGGAGATGAGGAAAAAGGTTGGGCTGTGAGTTTATAAGCGGAGATGAGGAAGAGGGCTAGGCTTGGAGGTAGTGGAGGAGGGAGAGGATGGGGGCCAAGAACCTGCTCACTCAAGGGGAATGAGAGGCCAACTCCAAGTTCTTTATCTTCTTTCATTTTTAGTTTAGTGTTGGCCACTAACCACTCGCTCGCCGGCCGCTCGGGCTCCGCGTTTCAAGTTCGTTATCCTAACCGTCTCCTCTGCTCCACCGGGAGCCTGGCCCCTTCTTCTATCTTATCTACTGCCTTGCTCCTCGGCTCCCTACTGCTCCAGCCGCTCGCTGTAATAGCTTGCTTCTCGGGTGGCTCGCACCCCGGGTGGTGCGGCTGAGCCAGAGTGGGCTCAGCAGTCGGCCTATGTCTGACTGACATAATGATTGATATCGACCATATCGCGAACTGACAAAAAATAAATAAAAGGGCTCGGGATTTTGGTAGGACGTTTGGGGTCATACGCGAATTTTTTCCATAAATTCTTTTAATTTTTATTATTCTAAAAAGTCTTATTGAGATTTCGAAACACCAAAATATTTCAGCTGTGGATTGAAAGCAGCCACTTGGTGAGATATTCAGGCCCAAACCATCAGCCCAGTGACCGCCCTACAGGCCGACACCAAGTTGTTCGTTCTCTTCCAGTTCTGTGGATACACGGGACTGTCTAGCCTACATATGGTAAACCAGCGAAAGTGCACTCCAGAACTATGGGCCCCACCTACTGCCACCTTTGATCAGTATACCCTGTCATGGTGACTAATCACCATCCCACATTATTTAGCATCATCCCCAATTTAGACTTATCTGAACTTTACTCATCATTGGATTAAATCCGGAAAAAAATATATAATGAAAAGATCATTAAACTTTGAGCTATTGTTAAGCATTTGATAAGCTAATGGAGCTGATACATGATGAGATTGTTCCATCATCTTTCTCTGCTTACATGCATGCATTTTGGTGGGACCCCTGAGTTGGATCGCATATAAACGGTGACCGTTCCACAAGTAGGTGAAAATTCCTTAATAAAGAGACATGGAAGTGAGAGGTACATGCAATTTATTAACGTACTAGTGATTGCCTGTACCTGAAGGCACGACGCACCATATTCTGAGCACAACTAAATCTAATTAATCTTCTTTTGACCACCTAACAACTAACCTGAATTTTGGTACCCTATGAGGGGTAATTCGGTTCACCCTATTTAACAATGTCTCGATTAGGTCCCGAGTCAAAGATCACATATTATTCCCGGACCTCTGATTGCCCTAGGAATTGGCTCATTGCAATCTGTTCGTCGAGGGCTTTCCGTCCATATATAGAACTTCGAGATCCGATGGGCGGATCAAAAATCATAATAGCAGGTCCCGCACCCCAGGGTGCCCACCTGAAAAATCACCTATCACTTTTAGACCGCTGATCCCCCCGAAAGTTGGCTCATCGCGATCTATTCATCGAGTGCTTTCCATCCATATATAGAACTTTGAAATCTGACGGACATATCAAAATCTGTGAAACCCGAGTCCCAGTGATTATTGCCCATACCGGACCCCACTGCAGCCCTAGGAATTGGCTCATTGTAATCTGTTCGTCGAGGGCTTTCCGTCCGTATATAGAACTTCGAGATCCGACGGGGGAATAAAAAATCATAATAGCAGGTCCCGCACCCCCAAGGTGCCCACCTGAAAAATCACCTATCACTTCTAAACCACTGATCGCTCCGAAAGTTGGCTCATCGCGATCTACTCATCGAGGGCTTTCCATTCATATATAGAACTTTGAAATCCGACAGGCGAATCAAAATCTACGAAATGTGAGTCCCAGTGATTATTCCCCAGACCAGACCCCACTGTAGCCCTAGGATTTGGCTCATTGCAATCTGTTAGTCGAGGGCTTTTCGTCCGTATATAGAACTTCGAGATCCGACGGGCAGATAAAAAATCATAATAGCAGGTCCCGCACCCCCGGGGTGCCCACTTGAAAAATCACCTATCACTTTTACACCCATGATCGCCTCGAAAGTTGGCTCGTCGCGATCTATTCATCGAGGATTTTCCATCCATATATAGAATTTTGAAATCCGACGGGCGGATCAAAATTTACAAATCCTGGGTCCCAGTGATTATGATCGGACCCCACTGCAGCTCTAGGAATTGGCTCATTGCAATCTGTTCGTCGAGGGCTTTCTGTCCGTATATAGAACTTCGAGATCCGACGGGTGGATAAAAAATCATAATAGCAGGTCCCACACCTTCAGGGTGCCCACCTAAAAAACCACCTATCACTTTTAGACCCCCTGATCGCCCCGAAAGTTAGCTCATCGCGATCTACTCATCGAGGGCTTTCCAGTTTCCATCCATATATAGAACTTTGAAATCCGACAGGCGAATCAAAATCTGCGAAACCTGGGTCCCAGTTATTATCGCCCAGACTGTACCCCACTGCAGCCCACCTTTTGGGCCCCAAACCTCTGATCCAGACCCTGATTGGGCCTTTAACTAAATCCGTCAGACCTGACCTGAACCCGACCCAATCCAACCCATTAAACTCTAGGCCAAATCAACTCGAACCCAAATCCAAGTCAAACTCGAACCCAAATCCAACCCAAACTCATCTAACCTGAACCTAACCCCAAACATGGCCCAGACTCCTTGACCCGTCGCCCGAATAAGGGAGAAAGAGTCCAGGGGTCTAGGGAAGTAGTGTCCCGGATCTCTAGACTCTCAAACCCCCTTAAACCCCTCAACCCCTTTCCTCTTAATCTCAGCCCTAGGATTTAATGTTCATAAATTCAATGGTCCAAAATATGGGGAATTCAAAACTAAGCTCTCTTATAAAATAAGAAGTTTTTTTTTTTTTTTTTTGCTTTTGACACCTTTTTTGTCAATGGCAGAATAATAAGAAAGTAAACACTCTAGCTTTTTCTTTTAAATGAAAAAGGGATGGCAATACCTGTAAATAACTTAAACTTGCTACCCTTTTGCGCCGTACAAACTAAGATGTGAACGTGCTTTTGATAGGGATGACGAAAACTTATAAATTTCTCAAACTTTTAGCCCATTTTTTCATTCTCCTTTTAAATCCAAGGGTCCAAAATATCTCTATGATTTATGTACATAAATCGAAGGGTCCAAAATATGAAAATTAAAAAACTGGCTCCCTTATTATATAGATTTGGCATTAGCACCAGCTCTTTTGGATGCATCTGTCACTAAAGCATAATTTATGTTCTAGCCATGTAACTGAAGGCCCCGTGATAAGTTGGTTTCCGAATATATTACTTTGAAATGTGAATAACAGGGGATTAGAAAAATAAGATGCAGACAAAAAGCAATTATTAGATTAGAAGAAAGAATCATGTGAATTTGTTTAATGCCTGTTCTAGTTGCAAAGTTATTCCTTGATGTCCTCCATTAATAGTGTTACAGCTGATTGCATCTTTAAACCTCAACCCATGTAACTCATCCTACATGAAAAATATATTTCGGGTTTGAATTCTGAAAATGCATAATAGGAGGAGGGTTGGGTCGGATTGATAGCTTGCATAAAATCTCAGTCACATCAACGATGTGTATCTTGAGACACTATTTTGTAAAGATTTGAAGAAGTACAATCAATTCTAAGAGTTGGCCTAGGATAGACTGAAATGCAAAAAATATTTCATACATTAGTCCAATATAATTGAGAGAAAGTTTTGATGATGGTGACCACGAAGTGATCATTTTGTACCCCAAGTGGGACTCTACACCCTCAAATATTTGAGCTTGCGTATGTGCACGTACACCTTTTGGAGCAAGAAAAGATGAGGTTTTAGGAGCCGTCTTGGATCCCCATCTTATCGATTAAAACTGTTGAATTATAAGATTCGTTCAAATGAGACACTAATTGGAAATTTTCTTGGCATTGAATTGATCAGGCGAAAAAGTGCACACCAGCTCATTTTTTCTAAATTAATCAGAGACACTTCAATCATGCTTAGGACTAAGAAGGTCCAGACTCCCGACAAGTCATTAACAAAAAGAGGTATACTTGGATTTGAACCAGCAGACTCATCAATGTCTGATCCACTGTGGTCAAGCAATTGAGAGCGGTTGAAATAATGAGGGAAAAGTCCAATAAACTAAAACACTATTCACTTGCCAGTAAAATCTATGAAACTATAACTTTCTAGATGACACTGAAATTAATGAAATGAGAATAAAATCCAAAACCCAAAAGCTGTAGAGATTCCAAGTGCAAACAATCCCTTCATTCTCTTCTCAGAGTTCATAAAGAGAGTGAAAAAGTAGGAGAATTGGATCTTTTCCTTCCAAATGTCCCCATCATGACAGCTGCTGCCACTATCTTCCTCTATAGTCTTCACACAGCAAAACCTCACTCACTTCTGAAAAGTCAATCTCCTCTCTTTCCGTTCACTCTCCCTTCCTCCTCTTCAGTCTCTCCGTTTCCTTCTTTTCTTCTTCTAAGCTCACCTCTCAAATAAACACTTCAGCAACACAAACATCCAGAAAAAGCATAAAGAGAAAGCTGGAAAATTCTCTTTTTTCTAATGTACATTTCTTCCTAAGTTGTTCACTCAATCATATTCCTCTTCAATTCCAATAATAAAATCTCTCTCTCTCTCTCTCTCTCTCTCTCTCTCTCTCTCTCTGAGTGTGTGAGAATCAAATACTCATTCTTTCAAATAACCAGTCTTAATAGTTCAATTCAATTCCATCAGTCTCTTTCTTTACATATTTGATCATAATCTCCAAACCCCATTTCTTAAAAGTCTTCATCTCAACCGTTTCAACTGTCTTCCTGCCTCCCAGCTAAAGAAATCTCTAAGAAACCACCATCACCATCAACCCATTTTGCAAACAAGAAGAGAAGGAGGAGAAGAATGTCTGAATACAAAGCTGCCTTCCTCAATGAACAGCTCTCCAAACGCACCTCAATCTTTGGTTTGAGACTCTGGGTCATCGTTGGAATCTGCTTGGGAGCAGCATTCGTCATCCTCCTTTTTCTCATCTCCCTTTGGCTCTCCTCCAGGCGCAGTAGAACCAAACGCAAAACCTCTCAAAAACCCTTAATTCCAGACGTCTCCAGAGATATCCAAGAAATCCGTATCGACCACCAGGAGAATGCCAAACCCAGCTCCCAATTCATGCCCAATCCGCTGCCCGAACCAGAACCCATCGCCGCGATCGAGCGCCAAGCGCTCCTGCCCCCTGAAGAAGAGAGCCCAGTTGGGGTTCACAAAATTCAGGTTGAAATTGGTAAAGGCCGCCGGATTTCTTACCCGGACCGCTTTTTTGGTGGTTCTTTGCATGGGGGCGGCGATATCCGATTGGCGGAACAGGTGGCCATGGTGGTCCCTGAGGTTTCTCACTTGGGTTGGGGGCATTGGTACACTCTCAGAGAGCTTGAAGCCTCAACTAATGGATTTGCAGATGAGAATGTGATTGGGGAAGGAGGATATGGAATTGTTTACAAAGGTGTGTTGGAGGATAATACTCAGGTCGCTGTCAAGAACTTGCTCAATAACAGGTATAAGTTTTCTTCAATGTTGTGTTGTATCTATTGAGTTGGTGCTGATGGGTTATGGCTATGAGGGTGATCATGGAAAATTGACCAGTTTTACTGTAACATAACCAATGCTTAGATATTAGTAACTTAGTACCTGAACTGTTGCTGTGTTTGTACAGGGCTATGTGGTAGTACTTCAAAGGGAAGAAAAAATTCACCTGTTAGATGATATGTCATAATTTGAGTTATATCTCAGATATGATAAAACCCAATTTTGGTGTTCTAATTCAGCTGCTATGTATGCGTTTTTATTTTCCCTGCTGTATAACTGAAAATTGATGCAATAAATGAATCAAATGAAAATAAATATGTAGAAGGGAAGATGGAACTCGAACATTGGTGGCAACTGAACTGAAACAAGTGGAGGACGCTGTCTTTAGGCACTAGGCAGAGTCCGCCTTGTAGTGGTGGGGCGACAGCTCTCTTCTTGGGTTGCCATCTCCCATTTCTATTATGTTGGGGCCTGTCACATGTGATGGGAATACATGCACTGCGCTGCAACCTAGCTCAGCGAGGCCCACATGCACATTCATGTGCATGTATAGTGAAGGTTTTAGTGAATTGATCTCTAGATTGGTCAACTCAACAGCCCAATATGTGCAAACCAAATAAAATATGCAGCGGAAATAAAAAATAAAAAACACACACCACAAGGACACCGGATATAATGTGGAAAACCCAAACTGGGTGAAAAACCACGGATCCAAACTGGATTAATAATCAAGCACTATAAATCTCGCAATTACAAGACACTCACAGATCCCTCCCCAAATAATCACTGCCAAAGGAGTTACCTCTTGTGTAGCTTCACGCCTCAACGACTGCACACCGTTGATTGCAACAGATTCAAACCCGCTTGACTCCTCAAATCTTCTACGAAAGAAGATGGTCTTCTACAAGGGAAGTAGAAGAAACTGCTCTCTAGATGAACTCTTGTAGCACAGCTCTTCAACTGAATCTCTAGAGAATAATTCTCTTTATTAGATCTTCCAACTCAGAAAATGAGAGAGTAATATCTTTAGGGTAGCCCAAGGGTCCTATAAATAGGCTTAGGGACGTGCTTAAGGTTGCCTAAGTTGATTAGGACTAAAACAGGCAGTTTGACAAAAATAAGAAATAACAGTTCTAATCCATTATGACTTCTTTTTCTTTCCTTCAGCATACTTCCAATTCTTCCGGACTTTCTTTCTTCTAATTCTTCCAAACTTTCTTCTTCTAATTCTTGTAGTCTTCTATCTTCAGAGCAGAAACATGGTCCTTTTCTAAAAAAAGTCTTCTATCTTCAGAACAGAAACATGGTCCTTTTCTAAAAATAAAAATTACAACTCACTGGACACAGAGTTTTGTCCAACCCATGAATTAGCCAACACTCAAAAGCCTAACATATAGTCACTAACATAGCTCTTCCCTAGGTATCTAAACACAAGTATTAATGGGGAGATCAAATTATACCTATGGAAAGTGCTCCACATTTGCACGTTGGACTCGAAAACTCATCTCCCTCAACTAACCAACACAAGCAAGAAGAGCTGTAGAACACTCAAAACTCCAAGCAAGCAAACAGGGGTTTTCCAATGACCTAAATCACAAACAACATGTGTTACATTGGTTTTGAGTGGTGTTTTTATTGTGAATTAGTCAGTTTGTTTAGATGTATTGTTTCTTTATTAGAATCTCGATATTGCAGATTATTTTCCCAAGTAAATGGATTGTTTTCACAGGGGTCAAGCTGAAAAGGAATTTAAGGTCGAAGTCGAAACCATTGGGCGTGTTAGACATAAGAATTTAGTGAGATTGCTTGGTTATTGTGCTGAAGGAGCATATAGGTGCTGATCTTTGTTACTCTCTTCTCCTTTTTATTTGAATCTTTGGATCACATCATGATGCTTAAGAGTGCTGCTTTCATCTCCTTGTCTTGGCCATGCTAGGATGCTTGTCTATGAGTATGTAGACAATGGGAACTTGGAACAATGGCTTCATGGGGATGTGGGGCCATGCAGCTCTCTTACATGGGAGATTCGAATGAATGTCATTCTTGGGACAGCAAAAGGGTATGCTTCTGGTTGTTTATTTGATTAAAGTAAGCTCTAGAACTTTTATCAGATTGTTCTTCTCTTTGCACAGATTGATGTACCTACACGAAGGACTTGAACCCAAGGTTGTCCACCGTGATGTGAAATCGAGCAACATATTGCTTGACAAGCAATGGAACCCCAAGGTCTCCGACTTTGGCCTTGCCAAGCTGTTGGGCTCTGAGAGGAGCTATGTTACAACCCGTGTGATGGGAACATTTGGGTCAGTTAAAATCTTCTATTTTAACTGTTATCTTCATTTATTTTCATGAGAAAACTAGGATGGTATGAAGAGAGTGAAATAATGATAACTTTTTGTTTCCGTTTCATAGCTACGTAGCTCCTGAATATGCTAGCACCGGTATGTTGAACGAAAGAAGTGATATATATAGCTTTGGGATTCTTATCATGGAGATAATATCAGGGAGAAACCCGGTTGACTACAGCAGGCCTCCTGGCGAGGTTGGTATAAGACTATAATTAAGATTTACTCTTTTGTACAAAACTCTAGTGTAAGCTAAAAGCCTCTCAAGGTTGTCTTTAATATGGATGTTAATGAGATTTCAGGTTAATTTGGTTGAGTGGCTTAAAACAATGGTTTCAAACCGAAATTCTGAAGGAGTGTTAGATCCTAAGATGCCCGACAAACCTTCCTCAAGGGCATTGAAGAGGGCTCTTCTAGTGGCACTACGATGTGTAGACCCAGATGCACAGAAACGGCCGAAGATGGGACATGTGATACACATGCTTGAAGTTGATGATTTTCCCTTCAGAGATGTATGTCATTGATTTGCTTAACCTTATCAAAACCTTCAATCTTAATATTCTATTAGCTCTATCACCAGGAGACTTTTTCAACTACTTTGACATTTGGTACTCTCTTCTTCTGCATTCCATTTTGCATTTCCAAACTGGATTAGTCTCTCATCTCATGTGTAGCATCTTTTACTAATACCTACATTCTGAGACTTCTCTTTTCCTGTTTTAATCAGAAATATTTTTTACTTGGAACTCTTGAATTAGCAGCGTTGTTCTAAATCTGATCTAATTTCTATCCGGGCATAAAAACTAATGCAGCATTGCAATTCTTATCTCTCACATTCTTTGTTTTTGTAATATGGATCCTGAAAACTAAGTAGATGATGTTTCTAGTTTGAATCATGATTTTTTTGGCAATGAATTGGTTATCTCCACTCAGTCCGTGGACCCTGCATTTCTGTCGTGAAGTGGAAACAAATGCTGTTCTATTGGTGTCATTAGTCACCAATGTCATGCAGTGAAATCATATTCTCATTTTCTTTGAAATAAGTCCACACCCATATATATTCCTACTGTTCTATTGGAGAATCTTCCTCTGCATTTTTATGCTGTAGTTCCATTCTGTCCATGGGTTTTCCCCCCTGGAATTGGAACACCACTGTCGGCAATACATGACTGAATATTCGGGTATAGTTAGCATCATATGCCTTCTGGGGATACAGTTTTTAAATTTATGCATAAGGTTTACTTTTGTATCTGATAACTAATGGGAAATGATCACTGTGTCCATCATGTGGAACAACATATGATACATCTAATTTCAGGATCGACGAGGTGGCCAAGATAAGGGACACACACACTGTGATAGTCGGCAGGAGCAAGCTAAATTGCTAGAGAAGCAGCCAACAGAGTCAGGTGATAGTAGTGGGTATGAAAGCAGCATTCATGCTAACAAGGCGAGGTGGAGAAAGCAACAAGGCTAGCTGCACTACCAAAATCCAAAGCTTCCACTGTTTGGAAGTCCTCATCTTTGCACAAGGTGATCCACCAGCTTTCGCCCTCTTTATCTTCATCCATCTAGTACCGGCCCATACATTGTCATTTCAAGCTAGTCTATACAATATATTTTATAACATTATGGTATGTGGGCTGTGCTCTGTATATTGTTGATATTTAGATTCAGATATCCTGATTGAAATGTGTTTATCAACGGAGCTTTTGTATCATGAGCTTATTTTGTAAGTTGGAGTTGACCATTGTAAATAGTCTTCTTTGGGAAGATCCGAGTATATATTTTGCACTTCCAAATTTGTTTGATATTTCATTTTGCTTTCTTTTACCTTTCTCATTCATGTCAAAACACGGAATAAGCTGGAAAATGGAAACTCCATCATTAACTGAAACCATGAAATATAATTTATATTGTAAGCACAAGTCTTACTCAGCAATAGCACTTCGAATCTTCACAAAACAAAACAATATATTAGGGTTCTTTTTTTTTCTCTTTTCAATGACAGATACCCGTTAAAGCCTTGAAATGATCAGCTATAAATTGTTTGTATATCTTTTCAAATTAAATTGACATCCATCATTGACAAATTTTTTTAGGAATGAGGCAAAATATGTAAATATTCTGCTGACATTTGAACAATTGACAAACATTTGCAGTCAGCAGTATATAGAAATGCTGAAGCCATATGGCCTATATTAATCACTATATCCTTCTTTTGGCAAGCAGTAGAACTTTAATAGTTTGAAGGTTTGAACTGATGGCATTTGCACCATTAATAGGAAATTGAAACCAAAGATGATGGGGTTCTCAAAGACCTGAAACTGAAAGGCTTCCACATAAACTCTTGACATAGCAGTTCTGAGTCAAGTTGTGTTTTGTTTTTACCCCAAATTGTGAGTGGTTTTAAGATTAAGGCAGAAGTTTAATTTAAGAGAAACATGTTGGGGAAAATATATACAAGTTGTGTAATTGAAAATAAATAATCAGTTAAAAATACTTTACTAGAAAAATTGAAATTAAAAAAAGGCACGCCATTGAGAAGGTTTCTTAGATACACTTGTTTCCCCATTATGCAAAAGGATTCATCAGAAAGCCTGTCCCCGGGATACAATGCCTCTTTAACATTTCTTAATTGTTCTATACACCACCAAGTCACTGAATTGAATGCCCAGTGCCCAATGAACAAAAAACCATGAAAAGGATTGGTAGAGATCTAGGTCTTCATATATACAGAACAACTTATGAGTTCTCTTTATCTAGAAGATGACTTGTTGTCTCAAGGAAATGCTTGAAGGGTCACACCCTTTTACATAAAATATATAAATAATTTAAATAATGTAAAGGAAGAGTTTTGAATGGTATACACCCTTCAGTAAATAACTACTTTAATATAATGATATGGAAAGACAACATGATCAATATCTCTTCACAAGAGAATAATTCAATAATATAATTAAATTAATAATTTATAAATGTAATTTAAGTTGTAAAAAAATACCCAACAAAAAAATTATTTGCTCTGACAGCTCGTACTACTATAATATGGAAAAGTTAAAAGAAATATAAACGCACTCGTCATCATCATCAAAACCTTATTGATTTATTTTAAATTAATGTAAGGGGCTCTACTTCATTCATCCTATCCAAGCCAAGTTCTATTAGAATTGGGTTTCTATTTCCACAAATTGAGCATAAGAATAACCATCTATACTCTTGGAATTTGCAAGATGTTCAACTCCATCCATTGACTGACTTGTAGAATCAAAGTTGAGGAACACCAACTTCTAGAAACTTCTTTTACAACTATTAGGTTTATGGGTTTTGGATTTTGGCTTGTTTTGTAGGCCCAATGCATTTGTATTAGGGTTGAGGGGTAATTTAGTATTTGTCTGAAAACTATATATTATCTCTTTTGGTTGTAACCCTAGTGTGGGGAAAATCTAAGAAGAAGACGAGCTTTGTCCGCGGACGTAGGTGTGAAATCACCGAACTACATAAATCTGTGTTTTCTTCATTGTGGCTTATTTTTATTGCTTGTTGATCGCACGCTTCCACACACACGAGCAAAACAAATTGGTATCAGAGTATTGTTGTGTTGTGGTACGCGATCGACGGCAAGATTGGTTGTGAATCTGACGGAGGTAAAGATCAGAGTATCAGACTCTGAAAGAAGGCTGAGATCTAGTTTTTTTGTTCTTAGCAGAACCTCTCGTAGAAGTGGATCTCGCCGGATCGGAGAGATCAAGGTGGGCCGCACAGATTGTGTGGTCTTGGCTGTCGCTGTGCAGAGGAGACCGGAGTTCTCGTTTTGGACTCGCTGAGATTAGAAATCGGAGGATCTCAGTTCGTGGATTCATCGTCTGTCGCCTGTTGCTATTCGCAGATACCGGAGCCATCACAGAGGACCCGAAAGTTTTTTTTTCTCTTCGTTGTTGCCAGATAAGATATGGACGCCGGATTCAGATAGGAGGATCATCGTTTGCACGTCGGATTCGCAGTTGCAGATCGCCGTCTTCGCCGGAACCGCAGAGAAGATCCCCGTCGTCACGCTGCTCTCGTCGGAAAGGAGCAAGAGCCCATCTCTGCACGATCGCAGTCCCCGTCGTCTGGTTACCATCGTCGCCACCGTAGCCGTCGCCGGAGATCCTCTCCGTCGTCGACGTCGTCTCGCCAGTCCGGCCGCTCTCTATCGTCGCCACCGGACAAGAAGAAGCAGGGCAGCAACCTGCCCTCTGGTTCTGTCGCAGAACCAAAGAAGGAGAAGAAGACCCAGGTCCTGGGTCAGTTCGGGTCAAGTCCAACCTGCTCGCTCCAGAGGCCCAGCCTGCAGTGCAAGTCCAGTCCAGGTCAGGTCTGACCTGGCCCAGTCCGCGCAGGAGAAGCCCAGCAGCCAGAGGCTGACGTCATCCTGAAGCCAGCAATACGGTCAACAGCTGAGTTTGACCGGATTCAAGGGCCAGAATTGTTTCTTGATTTCTGAAGCCATCCGGACTCAGAATTGAGCTCCGTTTTTTTTGTTGGATTCGTATCGACTAGATCTACGATCTGAACGAAGTGGATTGTTAGTTTGACAGACAAAAATAAAATGACAAGCTCATCATCGGCAAAGACCACCATCTCGAATGCAAAATTCGAAGTTGAGAAATTTGATGGTACCAATAATTTTGGTATGTGGCAATGTGAGGTTAGAGATGTTATAAGCCAACAAGAGTTGGAAATTGCTCTAGAGGATGAACCCAAAGAGATGGAAGATAAGGAATGGCAGAAGATCAATCGTCAGGCATGTAGCACCATCAGATTATGTCTCGCGAAGGATCAGAAATACTCAGTGATGAGAGAAACTTCTGCAAAAGAGTTGTGGCAGAAATTGGAGGAAAAGTATATGACCAAGAGCTTGGAGAATCGGATCTATTTGAAGAAGAAACCTTTCCGCTTCGAGTATCGTCAAGGTATTTCTATGACTGAACATCTCGATGATTGGACATTGATGTGAAAGTTGATGATGAGGATAAGGCATTACTTCTTCTGAATTCGCTTCCCGATAGTTATGACATTTTACTTACACTTTGATCAACGGGAAGACTAAGGTTAAATATGATGTTGTATCTGCTGCTTTGATGAATAATGAATATCGGAAGAAGGACAAACAGGCCCACAGGGATTCATCATCTGATGCATTGACAATAAGAGGCAGATCAGATGATAGGACATCTGGTAATAAATCTCGTTCTAAATCGAGAGGAAAATCAAAATCACCTGCAAAAGATGAATGCGTGTTTTGTCGCAAAAAGGGGCATTGGAAGAAGGATTGTCCAAAGTTGAAAAACAAGGACAAAGATAAATCTGATGCAAACATTGGACACGATGGAGATGATGATTTTGAATTTAATTTGACTGTTTCTTCATTGGTATGCCATTCTGACGAATGGATTTTAGACTCAGGTTGTACCTATCATATGTGTCCCAACAGGGAATGGTTTTCCAGCTTTCAAGAGTTGGATGGTGGAACAGTTTTGATGGGCAATGATAGTACTTGCAAAACAAAAGGGATAGGAAAAATCCATTTGAAGATGCATGATGGAGCAGTTAGAGTTTTGACAGATGTTCGGTATGTACCGAGTTTGAAGAAAAATCTTATCTCATTGGGTGCTTTAGACTCCGAAGACTTCAAGATTACCATGGAAGGTGGAGTTCTAAAAGTTGTTTATAGTGCACTTGTGTTGATGAAGGGTGTCCGAAGAGGTAATCTGTATTTCTTGCACGGGAGTACAGTTGTAGGTGGAGCAGCAACAGTATCTGATAGCTCAAATGAGACTGTTACAGACACTACCAGATTGTGGCACATGCATCTAGGGCATGCTGGGGAGAGAGCATTGCAGGGTTTGGTTAAGCAAGGCTTATTGCAAGGTGCAAAGACCTGCAAATTGGAATTTTGTGAACATTGTGTTTTTGGCAAACAATCAAAAGTGAAGTTTGGCACCGCGATCCATCGCACTCAAGGAACACTAGACTATGTTCATTCGGATGTATGGGGTCCTACCAAAGTGGCATCTTTGGGAGGTATGCACTACTTTGTTACATTCGTTGATGACTTCTCCAGGAGAGTATGGGTGTACACCATGAAGCACAAGGATGAAGTCTTGAATGTGTTCTTGAAGTGGAAGAAAATGATTGAAACACAGACTGGCAGAAAGATCAAAAGGCTTAGGTCAGATAATGGTGGAGAGTACAAGTCTGATCCGTTCTTGAAAGTATGTCAGGATGAGGGGATCGTGAGGCATTTCATAGTTAGTGGGACTCGCAACAGAATGGGGTGGTAGAACGCATGAACCGCACTATATTGGAGAAAGTTTGGTGTATGTTGTCTAATTCTGGATTAGGCAAAGCGTTTTGGGGTGAGGCAATTGCTTATGCTTGTCATCTCATCAATAGGTTGCCTTTTGCTGCGATTGAGAGTAAAACACCCATTGAGGTATGGTCTGGAAAACCCGCTATTGATTATGATAAATTGCATATATTTGGTTGTCCTGCTTATTACCATGTCACAGAGAGTAAGTTAGATCCAAGGGCCAAGAAAGCTATATTCTTGGATTTCAGCAGTGATGTGAAAGGATACCGGCTATGGTGTCCAAATTCAAAGAAACTTGTTCTTAGTAGGGATGTGACTTTTGATGAAGCTGCTATGTGTAAACAGAACAAGCAAAATGGCTCTCAGGAGGAGAGCAAAGCCAATGGTAAATCGAAGCAGGTGGAGTTTGATGTCATCCCAATTGAGTTAGAGGGTGATGATACAGATGAGGAGGAGACTCAAGCTCAAGAGCCTCCACAAGAGCAAGCAGATTCTATTGCAACCAGTAGACCGAAAAGGAATATTCGGAAACCTCAACGGTACTCTGATATGGTGGCATATGCACTTCCGATGGTTGAAGAATCTGTTCGTGCCACCTACAAAGAAGCAAAGAGGCATTTGGAAAACGCAGATATGCTGACTAAGGTGGTGACTAGGGTCAAGTTTAAGGACTTGATCAACATTCTGCGATTTTGAACACCTTCGGGTGTATGGCGCCTACGGGCGCATTTGGAGGCGTGTGATTGCATGCCAAGGTGGAAAATGTTGTGGCCTGCAAATCTCGCCAATGTGGAGATTTGTTAGGTTTATGGGTTTTGGGTTTTGGCTCGTTTTGTAGGCCCAATGCATTTGTATTAGGGTTGAGGGGTAATTTAGTATTTGTCTAAAAACTATATATTATCTCTTTTGGTTGTAACCCTAGTGTGGGGAAAATCTAAGAAGAAGACGAGCTTTGTCCGTGGACGTAGGTGTGAAATCACCGAACCACGTAAATCTGTGTTCTCTTCATTGTGGCTTGTTTTTGATTGTTTGTTGATCTCACGCTTCCACACACACGAGCAAAACAACAACAACTTCTATAGACTTCATTTTGTTTGGAAGTAGGAAGAACCAATGAGTAAGGTAAGGTATGGTCCTAAACTGAACAAGTAGAGTCATCCTGTCCCTGTCCGTTGCTCAGTTGGTTAGAAACATGAGTAGGTGAGTGAGAGTGTGAAGTTTTGGGTCCTCATGGCCATTCCTTATTAGGATGGATACATCACTAGCGTTCCTTG
Source organism: Litsea cubeba (assembly GCA_012931725.1). Classification (NCBI taxonomy): domain Eukaryota; kingdom Viridiplantae; phylum Streptophyta; class Magnoliopsida; order Laurales; family Lauraceae; genus Litsea; species Litsea cubeba. The sequence continues at coordinate 85,813,716 of CM022945.1, forward strand.
GTCATTGCCATCATCAAAACCTTATCCTATTACTATGGGGTCAGCCAAAAGAGTTCTTCGACATAATGGTTTATCATATCTTTGCGGCTAACTTGATTTACGAAGGATGACAAGATCGCTCCCAATTACTTAGTGCCAAATCAAGTAATAAAGCTATGCTGAAACAAGTGATATCAAAGAATATATATTGCTTGGTTCTTCAGCTGGAGCTTAACTCTGTTAGGGACATGGGTGTGTAAATAGAGTGTATGCATTTGAATTCTCAATATAGCAAAAATAGAATATTGCACCAATGTTACAGCAAGTATAAGCAAGAAGAATAGAATTTCTATGTGGACATTACTGTAGGTAAATGCAAGATGAAAAGAACTACAAGCACAAACATTGACAAATTTTAGATTATGCCGTTCAGCTAGAATAGAGCGAATTGAATTCAAATGCTGTCTTGCTTTGAAACCTGCATGGTTATCGAATTTAGCTTTAGTACTTTCTGTTGGTAAAGTAAAGCCCCACATCCCACATCGCCTGAGTAATGCCCTTGGCAAGGCTTCATATATACCTGTTTGGGACTTCTACCTATGAGCTTAAGCTTTTGGGTTGGTATATGGTTTCTTACATGGTATCAGAGCCCAGTCCCAGGCTTAACCCGAAGAATTCTTAGATTGCCAAACAAAAGGCTCAGGAATCAGGAGAAAGCACTTTTTCCATCTAGTGGGGTTTGATTTATCAGCTGGGGGCATCCTCACATGGGAGGGCGTTCTGAAAGGAAACCATCCTCCATCATGGCATTTGGCCTGTTTTAGTCCCCATTCAATAAATTGCAGGTTTTGGCCATTAAATAAAGTTACAGAGGCCTCTTCTCCTTTTTGGGGTTTTGGCTAGCTTTGTTGTTAGAGATGGAATCACATATTGTGTGGGACTTACATTTGAGATATTTCATCTCTAAACTGACACTAAAATATGGAATTGGGCCTAACCTTTTATTCAATGTCAAATTTGGTTTAATCAAATACAATAGGGGGCACATTTATTTTGAAAAGTTTGGATTTAAATTAATGGGGGTAACTAAGATTGTATCAAGGTCTTATTAGGCTTCTCTCGGTGGGTCTTGATCCTCTGTAGCTTAAAATACTGTGAACTAGATGCATTCGGAATCACGTTGGTGGCGCCCCTGACAATGATATGGCCTTGAAAAAAAAGAGAAGCTTATGTGAGCCTGCTACCATGTGTAATTCAAAGCCATGTGGTGGACCAAATCATAACAAAAGGTAGTCTCCTCAATATAAATGTACATGCATGTAGGTAGGAGACCCACAATATGTGAACATTGTGGGCTATCCAGATTTAATTAGGGGTGCATGGGGTCCACTTCAGAGACATTGACAGCCCAGTGGAGCCATGTGTGTAAGGTGGAGGATGGCTAGGTCATGTAGGGACAAGGTTGGGTGGTACTGTTGAAAACAAACCATGATCGACGGTGGGTCACCCTACCCCCTGAGCTGTATTGCTTTTACATTTCCGTTTTTAAGAAATCAATACAATACAAAGAAAAAGTGCTGCACAATTCCCTCCTGTGTTGTTTTTAAGAAATCAGTACAAAGAAAAAGTGTTGCATAATATAAAAAATAGGTGTGCACAACTCCGCAAGATATCCAAACGTGAAAAGATTATGAATAAGTTAATTGCTTGTATTTAAGAGGAGGTACCTTGTTGTATGTTGTTAGCCGATGATATAGTGCTAAGGCAATTAATCAAGAGGTGGTGTGTGAATGCAAAACTCAAGAGACGGCGAAAAGTTTTAGATTTCAAAAGCTTTAAAATAGGCCACATAAAGACATAATATATGAATGGCTATTTAGTGGATATTTGTAAAGAGTTGAAACTACCGTGAGAATTGAAGCCCAAAAGATAACACAAAGAGATTCATTTCGTTATATTGGCTTGATAATTAACAACGATAGGGAGATTGATGAAAATTGTCGAACACAAGTTAAAATGAATTTCAATAATATTGAAGCAAGATTTTTATAAGACGGTATTGGACCGGCTACCCATGGAGTAAAATGTTAGCCAATTAAGAAGCAACATATATACAAAACGGATGTCGTAGAGATGAGAATATTTATGCAGTGGTCTCCATTATTTAGTTATGCACCACACCAAATACTTAGAAGAAAATATTATTTTTTTATGCTTAAGTTGAGTCTTAACAAAAAAATTTCTAAGTGTTTATTTACATCTGATTATAAGAAAGTAAATAATAACTAACTAATGTCTTACAATAATGTGTGTGCAATATTTTGATTTTATGCAATTCATTGTTCCATGCCATAACAAGCAAAAGAATACAACCATTCCATTATATATATTAAAGCAATAGGGAGCCCTGTGCCACGCTTGTGCTCTCAAACCTCATGGTGACATATCATCACTTTTACCTACACCATGTGGCATCATAGCTAATGCCAAGTAGGATTTTAAAAATAAGATTTTTAATCTCTAACTAAATTTAAGGGAGTTGCCAAAACAAGACATCTTTTTTCTGGGGCCACATTAGGAATATAAATAAATCTTTCAAATCACAATAAATCTTTCTTTATTCCCTTCTTTTTAACTCACCTAACATCTCTCCTACTAATCCGAAAAAATATTTCTATATTATCTGCACATCATCTTCTCTTAAAATCTCTTCTTATTATCTTGACATTGATGAGTGGGACCTTTAATACAATTAAGTAGTGTTCCTCGAATGAAACTAAGGTTGATGATTATTTTTGATAAAAAAACACAATTTTCAAATATTATAGATTTTATAAAGGCCTACCAATAGATTTATAATATTACTTTCATAGTAACATTGAAACTTATGAGTGAATCCCTCTTATAAGATCTTATATGCAAAAAGTACGTTGGTGGGGCCCCTCTTATTAAATTTTATTTTCAAAAGATACATTGGTGGGCTTAAGTCTAATTTAAATAAAACTTGGCCCCACAATAAATTTATAGCATTGCTTCATGGAACATTAAAATTTTATTAGAGGGGTTCCTCTTTTAAAATTCAAAGTGCCAAGAAAACATTGGTAATGTTTAATTTTAACTGAAGTGAAATTTTACACTACAGTGAATTTATGATGGTGATTTCAAAGGCTTAATTATATGTATCAGTTGACTTAGGTCATCATCACATGATAAAGCCTGGATAAGGCTCAGGCATGTTCAAGCGGTGTGTACATGAAATCCGGCACTTAGAGCATGACCATGATGATTAATAGTATACTTATCTTCTTAATTTATTTTTATCAATAATATTCTTTTGAAAACACCAAATATGAATATATATATATATTTTTGGATTGGGTTTAGCACGGGCATTTATTATTGATTTATTTTTTTATTAATAATATATCAAAGAAAATACTAAATTTGAATATATTTTTATTTTTTTTGCCCGACTTAATACGTGCTTTTGTTGCCAGTTATATATTGTAAAGCAGCAGATTTTTTCTTCGGGGAGCGGCACGGGGGAGGCTGCCTGGGAGGAGGACAAGTGGCGCGCCCTCGTGCTTTTTGCCCTCTCACTTCCCCAATTGCCCTTCCCTCCTTTTTAATTCCTTTTAAATCCCTATCCCTATGCAATCCCTAAAATGTCTCCTTCTCCATCCCTAAAATCTCTCTTTCTCCATCTAAAATTTCTCCATCTCTCCCTCTGCACACACTGTTATCTCATGCACATACAATCACAACCGTTCAAAAAAATGGACCCCACTATGTCCCAAGCAAGTGCAATAATTCCTCCATCTCTCCACACGTTTTGCATCCCTAAAATCTCTCCATCTCTCCACACTTTTTGCATCCCTTTACACACGTTTGTTTTATCCATCCAATTTAAGCAAGTGCAATAATTCCTCCATCTCTCCACACGTTTTGCATCCCTAAAATCTCTCCATCTCTCCACACGTTTTGCATCCCTAAAATCTCTCCATCTCTCCACACGTTTTGCATCCCTTTACACACGTTCCTTTTATCCATCCAATTTTAAAATTTATCCCCTAAAATCTCTCTCCCTTAATTTCCTCATTACTATCCCTCCTACCAATGAAATAACCTCTTTCCTCTTTAAGGTAAGATAGTTCTTAAAAATCTTCCTACTCCCCGCCGTCTCTCTAGACACCCCATCTCTCTCTCTCTCTCTCCCCCTCTTTGTAACTTTTTTCCATCACCATTCTCTGTATTTTTATCCTCACCTTTTTCTATCTCCTTGCATGTCAACATTTAACCATTCTTTGTATTACATCATCTCTCATTCTTTGTATTTATTTATTTATTTTTGTTTTATTTCGCCTCATTAAAGATTTTGTTTTTTTTTTTTGTTACCAGGTTTGAAAACTCTACTTCCAATGATAAAGGTTGTGACTGCATTGTTGCTGGAGCCCTCTAACTTTTTATTATTATCAAGACATCCTGTTGTATTATCAGTTTAAACCATGTACTGCTGCTTAATCTAACAATCAACATTTCTAAGTATATGGAAACTCATGATTCTATGAGTCTATCTATAGACACCCCCATTCAAGAGTTTCCCGTTCCACACAAGGTTGCTAAGAATACTCATCTCTCCCTCTTTGTATTCGATTTTTTTTTTCCTTCTGAGTTTCAATTGTATAATCTCTTTATGATAAATTTATATACAATCATGATCTAATCAATCACAACCATGATGCACCGCTGGAACTCCACCATAAGAATACTTATACTTCTAGATCAAACATCATGCAGGTAGTTGGCCCGGTCAACGGGTTATTTTGCAGGATGTTTATCAACGGCCCAAAAATCTAACATAAATACAAAAATCAAATAATAATATTTTTTTAGATTTCTATTTTTTTATTTTTTCTGTTTATTTTTTACATTCATTCCTTCTTTATTAATATTATTTATTTTATTAATAAATAAACAACTCTTAATGCGGTAAAATAATTCCTTTTTTATTAGTATTATTTATTTGTATCATGTAGTTTTATTTGTATTATTATATTTTGATGAAGAGGCCGGTTTATTTAGATTTCTGTTTTTTCATTTTTTCTGTTTATTTTGTACATTCATTCCTTTTTTATTAATATATATAATTGTCATGTAGCTCTATTATTATTATTATTATTATTTGATGAAGAGGCCGATTTATTTAGATTTCTATTTTTTTATTTTTTCTGTTTATTTTTTACATTCATTCCTTTTTTATTAATATTATTTAAAATATTTAAGCCTTTTTAGTGATCATTTAATAGTGGGCCCATTAAAATAGGGATGAGAGAAAAAAATGGAGATAAACTAGGGATGTGGACGTTGGTAGAAAAGAGAGAAATAAGGAAAGACAATTTAATTTAAGCCTTTTTAGTGATAATTTAAAGTGGGCCCATTAAAATAGGGATGGGAGAAAAAAAATTCGAGATAAACTAGGGATGTGGACCTTGGTAGAAAGGAGAGAAATAAGGGGAGAAAAATCAGGAGATAAGAGAAAAAAATAGGAGATTCAGAATTATTTAAATCTTCTTGATTGAGATTTTGTTTTTTTATTTTTTGGATTATTTTTTACATTCATTCCTTCTTGATCAATATTCATGTAGTTCTATTTTTGTTATTATATTTTGATGAAGAGGCCGGTTTATTTAGATTTATGTTTTTTTTATTTTTTACACTCATTCCTTCTTTATTAGTATTATTTATTTTATCATGTAGTTCTATTTTTATTATTATATTTTGATGACGAGGATGGTTTATTTAGATTTCTATTTTTTTTAAATTCATTCATTTTTCTGTTATTATTTATTTTTATCATGTAGTTTTATTTTTATTAATATATTTTGATGACGAGGACGGTTTATTTAGATTTTTGTTTATTTTTTACATTCATTCCCTTTTTATTAATATTATTTATTATTGCTATGTAGTTTTAATATTATTATTATTATTTGATGAAGAGGCCGGTTTATTTAGATTTATTTTTTTTTAATTTTTTCTGTTTATTCTTTACATTCATTCCTTCTTTTAAGGAGAGGAAAAGTCGGAGAGAAGAGAAAAAATAGGAGATTCAGAATTATTTAAATTTTCTTGATTGAAATTTCTGATTTTCTATTTTTATTGTTTATTTTTTACATTCATTCCTTTTTTATTAATATTATTTATTCTCAATTCATATAAGTCATATGGAGTTGGAGTTGGAGTTAGGGTAAGCATTTACAAATGGGCTAGAAATTAGATGGATTGGTCAATGCATGGGCTAGAAAAATGTCAAACAATGGACCTTGGTCCAACTTTTTACTGACAAAAAACTTGGTAATGGATCTCATGTGTACAAATTAATCAAATTGGGTTGGGTCAAATGGGCTAGAAATTAGATGGATTGGTCAATGCATGGGCTAGAAAAATGTCAAACAATGGACCTTGGTCCAACTTTTTACTGACAAAAAACTTGGTAATGGATCTCATGTGTAAAAATTTATTAAGATTGGGTTAGGTTGGCTAACCTACACAGTTTGTGGGTTATGCTGGATAATTTGTATTAACCTACTTAAGTTATGGGTCAAGCTGGAGGGTGACCCACATCGAGTTCAGGGTGACCCAACCTAACCCATTTGCCATCTGGATGCCAGATGACCTGTGATCCAGCCATCTAAACAAAAAGGTCCATTTGTAATTTGTATTAATGCAAACGGCTCACACACACACAAGAAAAGAAAAGAGATTTTAACCATCTGATGGTTGGTGAAGTCTTGATTATCTCATCTGCAAAGGGGCCAATCCAAGCATTAAAAGAATGCCACATTTTTCTCACAAATTGCAAAAAAATTAGATAGGGACGGGAATCTTATGCTCTTCACAATCATCATGTCAAAATAGAGCTATATGGCTGGTCCTTTGTGAATACACTTGCCCCCTTGGGTCATGTCTATAGGTAGTAGTAGTAGACAAGTGATCAGCCCTCATTTTATTCGGATCCTAAGTGTCAAACTTGGTCGACACTTAGGATTGATGCCCCACATGAGCAAAACATAGGATATGAATAATTCTAATTAGATAATTGGAGCTTCAGAGCAAAATCATTATAAGAAATCCATAGAGGCTGTCTGCATGATGGATATGAATATAGGAAAATATAGGATATGGTGGTCCAAGCGGTTTTAAAAATAAACTAAAATGAATTGTTGGATCTTTAGAAATTAGAGTGATCTTTTTCTCTTTGGAAAAATAGAAAAAATAATAAAAAAGAGAATAATAATCATTGCACATGGTCTTTAGACTCCACAATTATGAAGAAACAACCATCGTTGCATGAAGGATACGAATATAGGAAAATATAAGGATATGAATATAGGAAAATATGGGATATGGTGCTCCAAGTAATTTTTAAAATAAACTAAAATGAATTGTTTTCCATTTTTAATTTATTTTCTTCTGATATATTTTGTTTAATATGTTATGAGATTTTGTCATTTTACAATAGATTGTACTTTCTTGAAAAAAAATATAGTTTTCATGCTTTTTTTTTTAAGTTCCGCTAATTATTTTGAAAATTATTCTTTTCCTTTGTATATAATTACTAAGGTTTAACTTTATTCTTTACTAACCTAAGCCTCACCCATATATTAAAGGGTATGTTGAACTTTATTCTTTACTGGATGTCTACTTTTAACTTAAATTGGATTTTCCCATCATGAATTAAAGGCCCGCGTTGGGCGCGGGCCCCGAAGCGCTAGTTATATATATAGTACGACAATTCAACTTTTACCGTGGGACTGCCAAGTGATGATTTCGAGCACCCTTACAAAGTCCACGCAGCCCTAAAATTTCTCCTCCAAAAACTTGAGATGCCCCCATTCATTTGTACTTCCTTTCTTAAAAGGTCTCCTGGAGTTTCTCAAAAATCCAGATTGAGTGCAAAGGAAACCTCCTTTTAGTTAAATCACCTATTTTTTCTCTACCTCCTCTCAGTTTTAACTATTTCATATGTACAAGGTGGAACTTTGGGTTGCTTAAATAAAACCTCTACACTTGCTCTTTTGATTTATAGATTTATAGATTTCTTAGTTCCACTTTGATGGATGACCGTGTTTTTTTATGTTATTTGACATGTCAAGGGATGAGATTTATGGGATTATATGAAAGATAAATTTTCTAGTTTTTTTTTTTTTTTTCTAAAATGGAGTTTTCTAGGATTTTAGTGTTTTTTTTTTTTTTTGTGGCGTTGGAGAGTGGACATTATTTGAATTTATGAGTTTCTTGAACCTGTTTTCATGGATATTGAGTGCATTTATTGCAAACCCTCAATTAGAGAAATGGTAGAATTTTGAGGTTCAAGAAGTAATGTAGTTTGGGATTTTTTGTAATGTGTTTCAGTTCAAGATATTTGGATGTGTATTGTGTCTCACTGTGCCCTTAAATGATATTATTTGCATAAAGTTTTAAAACACAACGACTTTCATGAAAAATATTGTAACTCCATTACACTCCTCCTCTTTTTCTTTCCCTCTCTCTTCACTAGTTCACTCCACTGGGGGCCCCTATAGCTCGGCAACCACCACCACCTTCATGGTCCAACCATTATCTAGCGAAATGGGTGTCATCCAAAAGAAGAAGAAGAATGTAAGACACCCTCTGTCGATAGTCAGAGGTTATCCTCTCAATCATTCTTAAAGCATAGTTTTCATAAAAATCATTAAATTTAACTGTAGAATTCATTGAAACCTCTTCCATTTAAAGCTTTAGTCACTTGTTTGATGATGGATATATTTATAAAGACTATGGAAGTTATTTTATATTCATGTCGAAATATTATAGTTATATGAACTGGACCATGCTAAGGGCATTGTTTTGATTAGAATAATTAGGGTGGATGCCAACATAATAACCACCTGTGGTGCTGGAAGTGCAACCGCCAATACCACAAATCCAATTTGGCTTATCAAGATAAAACTCCCTTTGTATACTTTTCCATTGCCTTTTTTTTCCCTAAATATATAGTGGGTTTTTTTTACTTATTGTTTGGGCTTTACAGTAAACTAAAACTCAAGCATCCATGCACAATAGTTAGTTTTTAGAAATACTACTTTTTATTTTATTTAAATAGAATTTTCAACTATCATCATCATCATCATCATTCCCTTTTTTATAATCCTTTTATACTAATTTTATTGCTAAATAACATTAATTAGTGTTTCAACCTAAGTTTTATAAATTTAAGGGCATGTTTGGGTAATGTCATCGGAGAGGAATCCTCTTGGTCTTTCTTGATTTTGAGGAAAACCGACATTTGGGTAACAAAAGGAAAAGTGGGAGAGGATTTTTTAAATCCTACGAATTCATCAAAAACCTTCTCTTTCACTGATTCCTTGGTCTCCACTTTCCCATCGAATTTTACAAATCACTTATTTTTAGTGCTACCAAGGGGTTAAATAGGGCATGTTTGGATAATGTCTTCGGAGAGGAATCCTCTCTAATTTTTCTTGATTTTGAGGAAAACCTACAGTGAGTTGGTTATATTAACTATTTTACTTTTATGTATTTGCCATCTTTTCCACATCTCTTTGGATTTTCACTAAAATACTGAGGTATGTTTGTGTGGGGCACTCTACACTAAAAATAAAAATTATCACTTCCATACTCCATCATTCTATGTTAACATTTCTGTGGTTTTCCTTCTGAGCAGCACATGCATTTCTCATGATTTTTTTAGAAAGCAGATGCCCCCCAAGAAAGTAAAAACTATTTCTTTCATTCCTCGCACAGCTTGTAGAAATATATTTCAATACAGAAAATGTTTAGCTGCACCAAAAAATTGAAAACTGAAACTGGAAAAAATAATCTCTATGTCTTCAATTTTTGAAGAAAGTGAAAAGAAAACTAAAGCAAAAATGAAATAATACGCCGCCATAGTCCATACCCTCTGATTTGTTGAACATGAACATGCCCTTATTTTACTGATTGACTGATATAAAAAACAAATGTCTATTTACTCACATTGTTTGGATTATGCTAAAATAGACCTTGCAACTAGGACTCAAAAGTATTAGCACATGAATGGTGCCATCAAGTACCAGTACAAAAGGCCCATACAAAGTGCACATGCAGGTCATCCTGCTGCAATTTATAGTTTTGTTACCAACTTGTCTGGGTTTGAATGTCACCTACTCTTATCTTTTCTTTATAGAAAGCAGAAACCACCAACCACAAATGAAACAATTAGATGAGCTGTGTTCATCACATTTCACCCAATAACTACATAAATTAAATGGGTTAGCAAACTTACTTTGCAGGTTTTTTTTTAGTAAGAGAACATCAGAAGATGAAAGCATCTAAGTTAATCATAATAAGAGAATGGCCACTGACATTGTCCTAAGCAGCAGCCACCGCCATGTTAATGATTTAATACATGAATAAGCACTGGATTCATGTGCCACAGTTCCTGTGGGAGATGAACCAGGCACACTAGCTGGCTTGGGGGTGCTGCATACGCCGAAGGTAGCGTTTGGCTGCAAACAACAATATAAAGAGTTTAATTGAGCACTTCCTGCACCTAGATTATAAATTAAGGTGTGAGGCAGTTTCATAAAATAGCTAGTATTAGGGCCCGTTTGGTAACTCTAAAGATAAGCACTTATTTACATATTAAGAACTTATTAATAATTTAGAGTGTTTGATAAAATAGTAATTATATTTCATGTTTAGAACTTATCTTTAGCAATAAGCAGTTTTAGCGTCTTAAAAATAAGCTGGTGGAGGCAGCTTTTTTTTTTTTGCTATTTTTTGTCTAAAAGCGGAGAAAGTCGAGGAGGATGGTAATTTCGGGTGCATTGGACAAAAATGTCCTATAAGAACTTTCATATTTATGGAAATACCCCCAGCCTTACTTCTACCTTAGATTTCATGTACTTGACTCACTTCAGTAGAGCTAGAAATGTGTTTTACATGATTTTTCTTACAAATCCATGACATAACCTATAAAGCAAAAATGTCTAAATAGAGAAATGCGGATATGTGGGATTTGCATGTTTTAACAGATAAAACAACCAACCATTCATGAGTTATATCACTTTTAAAGAAAAATCAGACAGGTTTTATATAATCGCACAAGCAAAATCATACTTGGGTCTCAAATCCATAACATTAGTGGGATTGGTAGGATCAAAAGAACACAATTTTGGATGTGCCTGACGACCTGATGCATATGTTAATACCTCACAATCTCAACTGATTCCTATCATACTCCCAATCCCAACCATGTGAAACCCAAGCCCCTACATTAGAGAGCTCATGATAGCAGAAATACTCAGAGAAGATGGGAAAAATTGTAGAAATCTGCAATTTTCAGGATTTTTGGTTGAGCAAACACAACATGACATATCTGTCCGTGGGACCCACATGGCCCGCCAGTTTGGAAGATGAGTGCTGTCCTTAGGAAGTCCACTCAGGGGCGACCCAAGTTGTGGGGCCCCAGTTGGATCCGGCCCCAGTTGGGCTAAAAAATCTAAGTCCCAAAATTGGGAGTATTTATCCCCCATCAGATCCTTCATCACATCAGCTGGACTCCTTAGACCCTCTTTCTTTGTTTCTTTTAATAATGACATAGAATTACCCCTCTAATTATAAGCTCTAATTTGGAGGTTTTCCAAACACTCTAATATGAAATAAGAGCTTTGTTTATTAATTTTACCAAACAGACTAAATTATAAATCAGAACTTAAAAAATAGAGCTTTATTTTAGACCTTAATTTTATTAGATCTTATTAGTTAAATTAGAGTTACCAAACGGGCCCTTAGTATTTGTGCTCTGTTCATTATCAATTCAATTTCTGATGTTGTCTTAAACTGGGCAGAATAAGGTCTATATCTGAACCTTCTATCCAGGATGTCCCACCTCTAATTGTTTCTGAACCAGTACTTGTGGACCTGTGGTTGTCACATTAGTTCATGTGAAATGTGGGTCATTTTTTTTTTTTCATCTTTACTTACTACCTGTATGAATTCCCTGGATTAATGGCCAGGATTATTCATTTAATGAGAATTCTTTGATCAACTTTTCACATGTAGGTCTATTAAAACTGGGCATGGCATGTACGTAGGCGAGCCCCCAGACCCACTAGTCCCATCAGATAAGAACTTTTTCGCATCATCACTATGCACGAGAGGTTGAAGAAATCACAAAATGGAAAAGTTTAGGAAATTTTAGCTGACCTTGCAAATGGAAACATTGTCACAACCACAAATCAGATGACCATTCGCCTCATCAACGGCCTCGGGGGCTCCCAATCCATCACTTCTCTGCAACCATAAAATGCACATCAATAAAATATTTCATGAGCAAAAAGTGCCCATGTTTCTAAAAGAAGAGAAAATTCTAAACTACATTCATTTCACAGTTCTGAATGCTTGAGTGAAGAAAGGGAAAAAAATGTAGCATACCTTGTAGAAATCAACTGCAATAAAGTTGGGCCACCGATTACCCGCTGCTGAATGGCATGTATTCATCATGCTAATCAGAGGAGCTGAATTATCCTTGCACGCCCTTGGAAAATTCGGAACAGTAGGGAAATAGTTTTGTAGAACAAGTGATCTTGTTGTTGTGTTCATTGGAGATGACTCCGCGCGGTTGGGACAGGAGCCTGGTTTCATCCCACCAGTGCCATCTGCAAATTCAGCCACACCCCAAACCCATTTAAACCAGCAAATAGATCAACCGATTTAGGCGCCTCAAATGTGCTTCAATTCAAAGTTTTGACTGTTAAAAGGCAATGTCATGTGGGCGGGACTAGCAGTGAACTAGATGTCTGATCTGGCGGGCGACACTATGATTGATTAATAGGAAAAAAGAAACTCAAAAATCAAGTCATCCCAATGATGGTTGATGCATCTTTATACCATTGAGAAGGGGCTGTTGGCCATGTTTCTTTCTAACCATCTATTTTGAGGTGAGCAATTAGTCACCCATGCTAAATGGGATCCTGGAGTATTTTATGTACATATCACATTGAATGGAGCATGTATGTCTCTCATCATTATGTTCATATATACGGGAAGATCGTTTCCTAACTCTCTATACTTGTCTTCACAAAATTCCTAGAATTCTTTATACATAGTTTTTTCATTTGTATCATCACCACCATTATCATTGTAAAAACCATGTCCCTAGCTATCTTGGGTTCGACTACATGAATTATGTTTCGCCCATCCCTAGTCTCATTACATATTGATATAAGATTTAACATAAAATTTATTTGTAGAGAGTAAACAGGGCTTACATTGGTTTTCTACAACATATCGCCATTCATATGCAATGCCTTCAGAAGCCTCCTTGGATGATTTTGAGGTGAATACCAGCAGCCGCTGATTATTGCTGATCATATCATCGATCAGAGGCCAGTTACCTCCATTTTTAGGCATGCGAGATACAGGGAACCAGAATTTTCTTAGACCAGCAGCATCGAAGACCTTTGTTAGTCCTTGAGGGGATGTGACATAGTCTTCAATGAAGATGGTGATGATCTCCGAAGGGTTCGCAGTGAGGAACACTTGAATTTCTTTCAGCACGTTGATCACAGGTTGCTGATCAAAAAATTCTATTTATCAGATTCCAACCAAAGAATTCATGATTTATATCCTTTAAAAAAATCGTACTTTTCACACTTACAAAAGCTGTGAAATTCTGACATTGGCCACCATAAGAGTGACACAACCAAATGTCATTTTTGAAGTCATACATATCAAGCATCAGCCCTCTAACACCATTCTGCATAAGGATCCAGAAATCAAGTTGTTAATAGAGCTTTTAGTTAAGAAGCATTCAGAAATCTTGAAGCTGGCAAAGTTTTTTTTTTTTTTTTTTTTTTTTTAAGTCTTCATGCAGACCATCTCCAGCACACAATTGGAGCACATGCCCCATTGATCTGAAGAAATCCATCTGGTGATCACCTCTCAAATGGCTCATTGCCCTACTGTTTAACCGACCAATTGGTCCAACTACTGTGGATGGAATATAGCATGCAGTATAGAGAATGAGAAACAGTTCCTCCATTTAATTTCGATGAGGTTTATCTTCATCCATATAATCTTGATGGTAATACAATAGCTCCCTTTAGAGACTGATCCTATGCAGTCGTCCACATGGGAACCCCCCTCTTGTGGCCCCCACTTTTCTTGATCTAATTCATTCATATTTCTCTCACAATGAGTCGGTAACAGTTTCGATTCAATCAGAGGTATATTCATTGTTAGATTGATCAACACATATTGAAAAATGACATTAAATATTCATTTAAGTCCCGACTTTTATATACAGATCAATCCAACAGAGTATATCACTAAAATGTATTCTATTTTTTTGGAGCTCACTTTGTAAGAATACCAATTGTTATTCATAATCTATCATATATGCTACAAGGACACACCACAAATATGACAGGGACACAGATTTTACACATGAGTATCTCATTCAATACGACGTCATCCGGCCCCAGCTATCATATCATAGTTCATGAGGGAGAAGGGATTGGATAGTATTGGTATGGATTATTGTTGTGCCATAGACCACTTTGGTGCTCAACATTTATTAGTTTTAACAAGTATAGATCAACATGTTTCAATCCAACTACAGATGATTACTTTAGTATTAAAATGAGCCGAATGCCAACTAATGAGGGCTTAGGTGTGTGCCATCACATGGATCAATTATCAATAGACGCATTTGTCCATTTAAAAATTTTGTTTTTAGAAAGTAGAACAGTTTCTTTTTATATTCTAGTTTCAGCATGTTAAGAGGGGGAACAGGGGGCCCACCTTGGAGTCCGGATCCTCTGCGGATGAAACTCAGAGAATCCTGAATTTGAACCTCACACTGGACTCCACCTTTGAAACTCCTAGCCGCTCAGAATAAACACCGTCCCACCATTTGGGCTATCCTTAAATCTTTCGTCAATGGGAGTTGGTCCCATAGTGAAACTGAGTGTTCGATAAAAAGAATTTTGATTAATGAACACCCATAAAATTATGTTAATCATATTTTTAATCAAATGATCATTCTTACAGTGGGACGAATTTCTTTTGAAGTAAAATTTGGGGATACTCCATTATTGGAAGGGTGTTTATTTTAAACAGCTCGCATTTTCAAAGTGGGCCTACAGTGCAGTTGGACTCAGACATAAAAAGAGTGGAACTTGGTCATCTACTATAAATGTGACAGTAGTTTTACAAATAAATAAAAAGTTTACCAAAAAAAATGTGACAGTAAGAGGCCAATTAGATTGAATAAATAATAATCTTGGAACTGAAGACATTTACTGGTGACTAACAAAGTTAAAAGTAAGTTTTTTTTTTTTTTCTATTTTCTGCTTAGATGGGTGACACCCTTGGCACTTGGCACTGGGGTATCTTGAGGAACTTAATTTGCCTCGAATTTAGATAGGATTTTACAATATGAGCTATTCAGGACATCCTAGGTGTAGGCATGCATGACACCACATGTGCCCCATGTCAATTACTCGATGGCTGGGAATCAGCTCAGACTGTAGAACATGGACCACTGACTTGTCCCTTTTTGGGGGGGCCCACTGATCCCACAAAATGAAGCCAAAAGCCCTCACTACAACAGGCCTAAATCACAAGGCCACTGAGGTCTTGATGCCTCTCATTTTTTAAAACGTGCCCCAGTTTACAAGCTAAGTTAATTTGGAATGTTGGTACTTCAAAGTAGCAATAAAAGTAATAATAATAAAGTGGGCCCCACCAATACCATTGAATTTACAGCCGTGTAAACGTCATGATGTTAACGTAGACCTACATTTCAAGAAAAAGAAGTCCCAACAGCAACATAAACTGCTATGATAATTTCATGGCCCACAAATTACGAATGGTTCGTGGGCATGCCACGTTTATCACCAAGAAAAAGGATAAGCAGGAGCTGAAGAAAAAAAAAACACTAGCCCACAAAAGTCTTTCTTCCTTTCTCTCCAGTACGATTACGAAACCAAACTCAAAAAGCAAAAGAGAAAACAAGGGACTAGGAAGAATGAAGCAATAATTATCAAGACTTGTTCTTCTTACATCGAGTTGTTGGGTGATGGAGTCCTGCTGGTTTGTAAGTGTGGCAAGAATTCCTCCTGTGCCTGATTTCACTCCCACACGAGCAAACGAGTTATGGGTTGTAAGCCATGAGTATCGATTGAATGGAAGACCCATCACCTTTTTAATTAGTATCACAGAAACCCCTCACAAGTTAGAATTACAAGGACAGTAAAATTACAGGCCTTTTTGTTTAGAATACTGTACTGTGATGGGAATTTTTGTTCTTGATACCACCCACCTTGGTTGTCGGACTCAGAGGTTGGATACGAGTGCATCTCGGACGAGTGTTTCCGTTCGCCACACATGTCTCGCAATGCAAACCCGAGTCGCAGTTTCTGTTTGCTACGCATGTTTCTCCAATCTAATAACAAATAAAAGAGCAAGTGAGAAAGAGAAAGAGAGAGAGGTCTTTTGGAAAGGGGAAGGAAAGAAGTAAACCTTGCGAGATGTGGCACAGGTGATGAAGGTGTAAAGGGAGAGCAATAGGAGAGCTGATGTTGCATTGTGAAGGCTCTGAAAGAGGGCTTTGGATGCCTTCTTTTTCATCATTCTTTGTTTTGTGGTGGTTGAGAGAGGAGAGAGGAGAGAGAGAGCGATGTCTCTATATAGCCATCTGTTGTGTAGCTAGAATTTGTTTGTCAAAACTCTAAAGTGTTTATGTAAATTTTGGGGATTAGATGGGGTTCTGGTTTTGATGCAGGGGAACGAATAATGAGCAATAATATGTGAGAAATATGCAGGGTTTACACTAGTTTATTAGAGTGTGACAAATGTTGTTGGACTTCTTCTCTTTCTTTTTTCTTTTTTCTGTGTCCTTTTGCTGACAAATGAGGGGTTCAACTGTGCTGGATCCAGCCCTCAAGGAATTGCATGAGGGAAAAATGTAAAAATGGGAGAGATTAAACTAAGATTTTATCTAACTTTATGTTTGATCAATAATCTGTTGACCATTGAAATCTGCCTTAGTGCATCCATTATGCTAATAAAAAAAAAAAGCTTGTTAGATGTAGCAAGTTTCAAATGTTGAAGCCGCATCTGATCAAACGGATTGAATTTTTCCAATTGTATGTTGTTTTAGGGCATGTGGTAAACTCTGTTTAAATAATAAAAATCAGTTTAAAAAGGACTAATGAATGATAGTGCAAATGCTGGGTTAGGTAGCCTGCCGAGTTATGTACAAAATACAAGATTGTTCTTAATCCATTGGCCAGTTGTAAATATACAAAATACAAGATTGTTCTTAATGCATTGGCCAGTTGTAAATATTTTTAGTACCCAACGGACAAGAGTCAATAATGGAGGAGGAACCTTCCCATACAGTTCTCCTAGGTAAGGCCACAGAAGAGCAGCCTCGTACGCCACGCAATGGCTTTCCAAGCTCACGTGGGTCCTCCACTTTAGAGCCACCAAAGAGGAAATTTAGGTATTCTGTAAGTGTGATCCAATGATCACATGCTCATCTGGTCCACCACTTTAAATGGTCATTCTACATTAACTCTATGATGGGAAGGTAGAGTTTAGGGGTTACAGCTCCTCTCGGATAATAATACATTGATCACTCTATCAAAATTAGATAAAAAGGGTATAGTGGAGGAGTGTAGTAAATCAAGCGAAAGCATGCGATGGAGTTAGGTATGCATTTAGATTTTAAGATCTATATTATGTTATTCAAATTTATTTTATTATTGTGAAGATTCAATTTAAGTATGTTTGTTGAAAACTAAAAGATGTTACATAGGATTTTAGGATCTCCTCTTGTGTGGAAAAGTATGCCAAAATCCGGTTTTCAAAAGCACCCCTCCGTTTTCGTAGAAAAAGGTTTTCAAAGAAATATATGTTTGATATTTGTGACAATAGAAGTGAGGTGATAATGTTGTTCTCCTAAAAGAAAAAGGTCCAGATATTTCACTTTGAGTGATATGGAATGATTTTCATTGAGACTAAACCATATTAATACAATAAATATATATAATATTTATAATCTTGTTAAAACCTATATTTTAGATTTTGTTATCAACATCCCATTTTATGCTGACATTACCGTGCTGTTTCCCAAAAAAAAAAAAAAAAAAACTGTTCTCATATCTGGAAAATATCATTCTAGCTATAACATCAGTTCAGTAGTTTCAAAATATCACTCAAAAGTGACTGCAACTAAGCAATTGGGTTGTTAGAGTATGAAACTTACACGGTATCATTTCATTTCCTTTTCTTATTGCCTCTTTAAATTGTCGAAGCAACACTTGCATATACACCCGCATACATTGATATATGGAAGGATTGTTATCAATCAATCAATAATGACCACAAGATCTCAATTATAATGTTTCATCCCTGTTCTCCTCGTACCCCTCTCATTCCCATCCTCATGATTGATGCATCCACGTGGGGCCCATGGGGTCCTACTTTTTAGGGAGAATTCAGATAATATTATGACCATTTTGATGGGCCTGAGCAAAAATACAAAAAAGGTACATAGCACTTTCTAGGGTTGTAAATGTTGGAAAATTCTATATATCATGTGGGGCCACACATGTAACCATTAAATGTGTTATGCTATCTTTGGTTAAGCCTAATTGAAGTGATCTAATTAAAACTTAAAGTTTTAAGGCTTA
Source organism: Litsea cubeba (assembly GCA_012931725.1). NCBI lineage: Eukaryota > Viridiplantae > Streptophyta > Magnoliopsida > Laurales > Lauraceae > Litsea > Litsea cubeba. The sequence goes on from CM022945.1 coordinate 85,832,441, forward strand.
AGGGTATAATTGTCATGGGATTAATGTGTAGATACCAGAATACTAATTCTAATTTGATGAGGGGACAAATTAGAATTAGCAAATCTCATTATTATATATAAGGGTTATGGTCCCCAATTCATATGGTAAGTTCATATTCTCTCTGACATCCCATCATCAGAAAGAATCAAGAGGGTTTCTCTGGGCAGCCATATTGGATTGGAAGATCAACAACCTGCAAACAACTTTCACTATGGATCAAGGTATGTTTCCGCTTTACATCTCCCGATGATTTGACATGGAGGATCTTGGTTGACAATAAAGTTTTTTGGATCATAGATCTAGATCTTGTTTTATAACAAGTGGTATCAGAGTCGACTCTCGACTAGTTCGAGTGTGGGTCCCCTGCCGTGGTCTGGTGCAAGTGGGCGGGCTTCCATGTGAGCGGGCCAAGAGGGCTGGCAGGTACTTAGCATGAGGCCTTTTGATGGGTTGAGGCCCATCAGAAACAAAACCGTGAGGCCAGTGGGCCAAAGCGGACAATATCATGCATGGGTAAGGGGTGGGGCGTTACAAGCCTCGTGACATGTGGATCAATATGGATCTCGTGACATGTGGATCAATATGGATCTCGTGACATTCAGCTTATGTTGTTCTGTTTTGGATCAAACAATCAACTATCTGATGTTGATCTGTTTTTTCTCAACAGATCAAGTTCCTCGTGACATGTGCGCCGGATGGCATGTACTATTATATTGTTTCATCTTCACATGTGCACAAAACTTAAAATTTTTATTTCCGTGCGGTTCAAATAAGTCTTGTTTTTCTCAAAGCTATTCTGTATATAAAAAAAAAAAAAAACTTGGATCAAGTTAAATTTTTTTTTTCCATGCGGTTCATGCAAGTTTTGTTTTTTCTCAAAGTTATTCTGTACAATAAAAAAAAAAGAAACTTTGATGCAAGTTCATTGGGACATGTGCAATTCTATTAGCAAGTATTGTAATAATAATTATTTTCAAGCGCCGTCAAAACTGGTTAGGTAAGGACAGTTTTATATCCGGCCCGGCCCACTTCGAAAAGATTATTAAGGGTTTTCTTCAATAAAAATTCAAATAATTTTTGGTATATCTTTTATGGTTAAATAAAATAGTCCATTATTCTAAATGGGCTAATTGAAACAAGATGTCACCAAAGTGACCTCTCTTGTGAAAACTGTTCATAAGGAATATTGGATGTTTGTGTATATGTAAATTCATGCGGGTCTTAGTCGGCCCAAAGGAAGGTTAATACTTGGCCGAATTGCATACACACCCGTGGTGATAAACATGTGACGATTATCAGGTTTTCCATGTAAATAATACATCGATCCAAAGATAGATTTATTATTTGACATAAATTATTGTCAATGTTCGATCACTACAACAAGAGTACCATTTACAATTAATATTACTGTCCAAAGACTTGATATTAATGTTGTGCTAGGTATCTTGAGATGAGACTTACCATTATTTGAATATGTTGATTATCGTATTTGGTTAATAATATGAGCTTGTTTGTCTGTTTATTTTTTATTCTCTTTATAGCAAGTGTTTCTACTATATCTGCTAATATCAACTCAATACCTGTGCTTAATGGGACTAATTTTAAGGATTGGAAAGAGAACATAGAAATTGTTCTCGGCTGCATGGATCTAGACCTTGCACTACGGACTGAGCAACCCGCTTCTCTTACGGCTGAAAGTTCTCCTGATGCAAAGAAGAACTTTGAGAAGTGGGATCGCTCAAATCGCATGAGTCTTATGATCATCAAGCGCGGCATTCCAGAGGCTTTTAGGGGTGCGGTATTTGACAAGTTAAACACAGCCAAAGAATTCCTCGCCGAGATTGAAAAGCGTTTTGTGAAAAACGATAAGGCAGAATCAAGCACGCTTTTGCAAAGCTTGATTTTTATGAAGTATAATGGCAAGGGGAATATACGGGAGTACATTATGGATATGTCTCATCTTGCTTCTAAGCTTAAGGCACTGAAGCTCGAGCTGTCTGACGACTTGCTCGTGCATTTGGTATTAATATCACTTCCTGCACAATATAGTCAATTTAAAGTCAGTTACAACTGTCAAAGAGAGAAATGGACTCTTAATGAGCTCATTTCTTATTGTGTGCAAGAGGAAGAGAGATTGAAGCAAGACAGGACAGAAAGTGCTCATTTGGCTCACACCTCTAAAGATAAGGGCAAAAAGAGAAAGAATAATGATGCTGCTAAGGGTCCAGCCCAAAAGAAACAACAACAAACAAATGAGGTTCAAAAGAAACCACAGCAAGCAAATGAGGGTTGTTTCTTTTGCAACAAGCCTGGACATGTGAAGAAGGACTGTACCAAATATCACGCTTGGCGTGCAAAGAAAGGTACATTTCTTACTTTGGTCTGTTCTGAGGTCAATTTAGCTTCAGTACCTAGAAACACGTGGTGGTTAGATTCTGGTGCTACTACTCACATCAGTGTTTCTATGCAGGGTTGCCTGAGCTGCCGAAAGCCAAGTGATGCTGAAAGACACATCTTTGTGGGCGATGGCAACTCGGTAGAAGTAGAGGCAATAGGGCATTTTAGGTTGTTATTAAAAACTGGTTATTATTTGGATCTAGTAGATACTTTTATTGTACCGTCTTTTAGACGGAATTTGGTTTCAGTTTCTTTATTGGACAAGTTTGGTTATTTTTGTTCATTTGGAAACAATCAAGTCAGCTTATCTATAAATTCAAATATTGTTGGAACTGGTTCTCTATGTGTATATGACAACTTATATTTGCTTGATATAATTATTTCTTATAATGAATCCTTCAATGTGGAATCACGCGGTACTAAACGAAAATTGAGTAAAGAAAATTCAGCCACATTATGGCACAAACGCTTAGGTCACATCTCTAAGCCTAGAGTTGAGCGACTTGTGTCTGATGGAATTTTAGATTCTCTTGACTTTACAGACTTTGATGTTTGTATTGCTTGCATCAAGGGAAAACAGACCAAAATGAAGAAATTAGGTGCCAATAGACCTACAGACGTCTTAAAATTAATATACACAGATATCTGTGGCCCATTTCCTACGGCTTCTTGGAATGGCCAACAGTATTTTATATCATTCATAGACGATTACTCTCGCTATGGGTACCTATTTCTCATTCATGAGAAATCACAGTCTTTGGACGTGTTCAAAACATTTAAAGCTGAAGTTGAGAACCAACTCAACAAAAGAATAAAGTGTGTCAGGTCTGACCGTGGTGGTGAATACTACGGCAGATATGACGGATCAGGTGAACAACATCCAGGATCGTTTGCTAAATTCCTAGAGGAATGTGGAATCGTCCCATAGTACACCATGCCAGGGTCACCTAGCATGAATGGTGTTGTTGAAAGGCGAAACCGGACTCTTAAGGATATGGTAAGGAGTATGATTAGTCATTCTTCTTTACCAGAGTCACTCTGGGGAGAAGCAATCAAAACATCAGCTTATATTCTGAATAGAGTGCCAACTAAAGCAGCTTCAAAAACACTTTATGAGCTTTGGACAGGCCGTAAGCCTAGTCTCAAGCATTTTCACATTTGGGGATGTCCTGCTGAGGCAAGGCCTTACAGGCCACATGAAAAGAAATTGGACTCCAAAACTGTGAGCAGCTACTTTATTGGCTACTCTGAGCGATCTAGGGGCTATAAGTTTTATGATCCCACACTTAAGTCAATTTTTGAGACGGGAACTGCAACATTTTTTGAGGATGTTGAGTTTGGGGGGAGAAATAAGGTTAGAGACATTGTCTTTGAGGAAGAACCGGTTTCGATTCCCACTATCGCTATTGACAATGTGCCGGTTTCTATGTCTGTCATTGATCAAGAAGCGAATCCGGATCCTCAACTTGACAATGTTGTTCAAACCCCTATTCAAGATGAGGTGATCGTTCCTGAGGAACAAACTCCACAACCTCAAGAACCAGTGCCATTAAGACGATCCACTAGAGAAAGGAGAAATGCTATTCCGGACGATTTTTTCGTATTTCTCCAAGAACATGAGGAAGAAATTGGAATGGTGGAAAATGATCCAATCAACTTCCATCAGGCCATGCAAGGTTCCAACTCTCAAAAGTGGATTGATGCCATGAATGAGGAGTATAAGTCTATGCAAGACAATAAGGTTTGGGAACTTGTTCCATTACCAGAAGGTGCGAAGCCCATTGGTTGTAAATGGATTTTTAAAACCAAAAGGGATTCGAATGGTAATGTGGAGAGGTATAAGGCTCGTCTTGTAGCTAAAGGCTTTACCCAAAAGGAAGGGATTGACTTTAAAGAGACTTTCTCTCCGGTTTCATCGAAAGACTCTTTTAGGACAATCATGGCACTTGTTGCACATTTTGATCTTGAGCTTCATCAAATGGACGTCAAAACAGCTTTTCTCAATGGTGACATTGACGAAACAATTTATATGGTACAACCAGAAAACTTTGAGTTGGGAGACCCAAAGAATATGTTCTGTCAATTGACAAAGTCCATCTATGGACTCAAGCAAGCTTCTCGTCAGTGGTATCACAAGTTTCATCATGTGATTATGTCGTTTGGTTTTGAGACAAACGCTGTTGATAATTGTGTGTATCACAAATTCAGTGGGAGTAAGCACATATTCCTGGTTTTGTATGTCGATGACATACTGCTTGCCACAAATGATATAGGCATGTTGCACGAAACCAAGAGATTTCTATCAAAGAAATTTGAGATGAAAGATCTTGGTGACGCCTCCTTTGTATTAGGGATCCTGATACAACGTGATCGTTCTCGGGGTATTCTTGGATTATCACAAAGACGTTATATCGATACAGTACTCAAAAAATTTGGCATGCAGGACTGTAAACCAGGTGACACCCCTGTCGCTAAGGGAGACAAGTTCAGTCTCAATCAGTGCCCTAAAACTAACCTTGAAATTAAGGAAATGCAAAAGATTCCCTATGCATCAGTTGTAGGTAGTTTAATGTATGCTCAGGTGTGTACGCGTCCGGATATTGCGTACATTGTTGGCATGTTAGGCAGATATTTAAGTAATCCTGGAATAGATCATTGGAAAGCAGCCAAGCGGGTTATGAGATATTTACAGAGAACAAAAGATCACATGCTCACATATAGAAGATCGGATCAGTTGGAGATCATAGGGTATTCTGATTCCGATTTTGCTGGATGCAAAGACAGTATGAAATCCACATCAGGCTACCTTTACCTGTTAGCTGGTGGAGCTATTTCTTGGAGGAGTGCCAAACAGACACTCGTTACTGATTCCACCATGGCAGCAGAGTTTGTAGCATGCTATGAGGCATCCAACCATGGTATATGGCTGCGGAATTTTGTCATTGGGCTGCGAGTTATGGAGGGTATTGAAAGACCACTCACACTATATTGTGACAATAAGTCAGCAGTGCTATATTCCAACAACAATAGGAGCTCATTTAAGTCAAAACATATTGCCATTAGGTTCCTCGTTGTAAAGGAGAGAATACAGGATTGACAGATATCCATAAAGCACATTGGGACAAACTCCATGATAGCGGATCCGCTTACAAAGGGATTACCACCCAAGGTCTTTCATGAGCACACTGCTCATATGGGTATTATTTTGTGTGAGGATATCACACTATAGTGGGAGTTTGTATCAGTTTATATTCTATTGCTTTATGTTTAATTTTGGACATACTTATGCATTTATGTATTTGGATATTTTTCTGATCAGAAATAAAGTATTCAGTTCATTTCACTCTGTTACATTGTATTCAATATTGATCTCACTACGGAATAAAGTAGGACCAGTTGGAAATAGACATGTATAGATCACATTGCATGTATTTTCCATGCTATGCATCCATGATTGATCTATGTCATTTGATTATATTGGTGTATGTGACCATTGATGGGTTTAGTCATGTTCAATATGACGAAAACCGCTTTGATCCTATACCGGCATACTCAATGGACAAGATTGTTTGAATATACCCTAAGATTATGATAGCAGAATTTTGGAGCTCATACAGTCATACACATTTGTTAAGTTACATATATGGCCCAGTGGAAGATTGTTGGAAAATTCCATCATGTGGGGCCACACATGTAACCATTAAATGTGTTATGCTATTTTTGGTTAAGTCTAATTGAAGTGATCTAATTAAGACTTAAAGTTTTAAGGCTTAAGGGTATAATTGTCATGGGATTAATGTGTAGATACCAGAATACTAATTCTAATTTGATGAGGGGACAAATTAGAATTAGCAAATCTCATTATTATATATAAGGGTTATGGTCTCCAATTCATATGGTAAGTTCCTATTCTCTCTGACATCCCATCATCAGAAAGAATCAAGAGGGTTTCTCTGGGCAACCATATTGGATTGGAAGATCAACAACCTGCAAACAACTTTCACTATGGATCAAGGTATGTTTCCGCTTTACATCTCCCGATGATTTGACATGGAGGATCTTGGTTGACAATAAAGTTTTCTGGATCATAGATCTAGATCTTGTTTTATAACAGTAAATACGTATCGAATTACTTGAATATTTGAGGTCTTCAGTTTAAAATAAAATAAATACGAAACCTACTTTGAATGCAAGAGAAATTTGAATCTGAATCTGGATCCACACATAGATGATTTGAAATATTTAAATTTAAAGACAAATTCTTTTATGTTCGAACCCAAAGATCCGAATTAAGGATAGTTACATTCATATATTAAAAACACATATAGGTTTTAAGAGCCTATATAGTTGGGTTGTATTCAAATTTGAGAGTTTATTTAACTACAATCATATACCATTGACACCATTTGTGTATTGAAAAAAAAAATATTTTGAAGCTATTTCATCCAACTATACAAATGCACTCTACATCTTATTTTGAATAGAATTCGAAATTGGATTATTCATTTTTTATAGGTTAATGTTGGATCTGGATATAACATTAGATTCTTTTGTCAGCATTCTTCGGATCCACCATAGTTCTGGCCCGGATCCAACTTATTGACATCTCTAAGTCCTTTCTAAGTTAAATCATTCTATATTTATTACCAATATATGTTTAAGCTCGGGTTGAGCTTGTCCAAAGCTGTGTTGATGTTCATGAGGTGGTCATACTCCGAAGAGCTGGTCCTTCCGTAAGCTCAACTCAATGGCTTGAGCTCAAGTCAAGTCGAGCTTAGCCAAAAAAATCTCCTGAGGCTCGTTGACACTTGACAGCCCTACTTTGATATGTGTCCAGATTGGAAATTTGGATAGTCCAAGATGATAACTGAGTCTTACTTTCCTGTTCATATATGTTTAAGATCTATGCCCACTATCACTATTCAACTTTTTGAATCATTTTTAACTTTCTCATGTACTATTAATTCTGAAAGAACATTCTTTGTAACTCTGTTGGATCTTAAATTACAGACTTGGAGAGAAAGTAAATTTTATTTCCAATTTATAGTATTAGATAATGTTTGGTTGACTTATTAGTTAACAAAAGAAAGTTTAATTGGAGTGATTATCATTGAATATACATCTTTGTGTTATTTGGAGAAAGGATTTAAGGTGGATATATATATATATATTTATATGAACCTTGATTTCTTTTGAATTTTAGTTATGGGAGCGATGGAGGATATTCATTTTGCATCCCCTTTTATTCAATGCCGAGGAGAAGATTATTTGATGATGCTATTTGGATATTCAACTTCGTTCCTTCAATTTTAACCACTTTTAAAAGTAGAAGTTTGGAACTTTTTTCTTTCTTTTTTTTTTTCCTTTAATCATTCATTTTCAGAATATATATATATATATATTGCTAGAATTTTTGGTGGGGAACATTTGTGGGACATCCTTTATACTTGGTAAGATGCACTAAAACATGGTCCAAACATCAAACTGTAGCCCGGGCCCACTTCTTAGAAACAGAGCATCATATGATGAATTAGGACGTGGGGGGATTTCTAATCATCATTCTTCAACATAAAATGTCACATTAGATTTCTTTTTTAGAATTACCAAAAGGTAGAAACCAAAAAGGCAGTTAGTGAGGCCAAGGCAAAGGTATTTGATGAGCTATATAGGCGACTGGACACTAAGGAAGGCGAAAGAGAGATATTCAAGCTTGCTAAAACTAGAGATCGGCGGACTAAGGACTTAAACCAAGTTAAATGCATTAAGGATGAGGATGAAAAGGTATTAGTAAAGGAGGAGGAGATAAAGGAGCGTTGGAAGAGCTACTTCTACAAGTTATTTAACGAAAGCAGTAGTATTGACATACAATTGGGGCAGCTTACCATTTCTAGAGAAGAAGCGAATCATATGTTATATAGGAGAATCAGTAAGGAAGAAGTTAAAGAAGTATTGAAAAGAATGAAGAATGGGAAAGCGGTTGGGTCAGATGGTATCCCTATTGAGGTTTGGAGGTGCTTGGGGGAGGATGGTATTAGTTGGTTGACAAAGCTTTTTAATGTAGTGCTAAAGAGCAAGAAGATGCCTAATGCATGGAGGAAAAGTATTCTTATACCCATATACAAGAACAAAGGAGATATTCAGAACTGTACGAACTACCGCGGGATTAAATTGATGAGCCATACGATGAAATTATGGGAGAGAGTTATTGAGAGAAGACTAAGAAGAACAACAAATATTTCAGAGAATCAATTTGGTTTCATGCCTGGGAGATCAACTATGGAGGCTATCTTTCTCCTGAGGAGGTTAATGGAACAGTATAGAGAAGGTAAGAGAGATTTACATATGGTGTTCATTGACTTGGAGAAGGCCTATGACCGGGTTCTTAGAGAGATTCTTTGGAAAGTTCTGGAAAAGAAAAGAGTTTGTGTCGCTTATATTGAGGCGATAAAGGATATGTATGATAGAGTCGCGACATCTATAAGGACGACTGACGGCGAAACTAAGGAGTTTCCTATCACGATTGATCTACACCAAGACTTGGCGTTAAACCCGTACTTGTTTGCCTTAGTTATGGATGAGATTACAAGACATATCCAGGATGAGGTGTCGTGGTGTATGCTATTTGCAGATGACATTGTTTTAGTGGATGAGACGAGAGAAGGAGTGAATGCTAAACTTGAATTGTGGCGGAAAACATTAAAGACAAAAGGGTTTAGGCTAAGTCGATGCAAAACGGAATATATGGAATGCAAGTTTAGTCAAAGTAGGACACCTGGTAACATAGAAGTAAGTTTGGGCACACAAAAGATAGTAGAAAAAGAAAACTTTAGGTACCTTGGATCTATGGTGCATCAGGATGGAGGGATTGATACTGATGTAAGTCACAGGATTCAAGCCGGGTGGACCAAATGGAGGAGTGCTTCGGGGGTCTTGTGTGATCGGAAAGTCCCCCTCAAGGTTAAAGGAAAGTATTATAAGGTGGCGGTACGGCCAGCGTTGTTATATGGATCAGAGTGTTGGGCAGTAAAGCATAATCATGTCAAGAAGATGGAAGTTGCGGAGATGAGAATGCTAAGATGGATGTGCGGAATCACAAGGAGAGATAGGATTAGGAATGAGGAAATTAGGGGCATAGTAGGAATAGTACCGATTGGAGATAAAATGAGAGAAAATCGACTGAGATGGTTCGGCCATGTTAGAAGGCGTTTAACAGAGGCACCTGTTAAAAGGTGTGAAAGCATGGAGTTTGCCAATAGTAGGAGAGGGAGAGAGAGACCCAAGAGAAGTTGGAAAGAAACTATTAAACATGATCTTGCCTACATGGATCTAACGGAGGACATGACCCTAAACAGATTTGATTGGCGTCGTCAAATCCATATAGCCGACCCCACCTAGTGGGAAAATGCTTGGTTTGGTTTGGTTTGGTTTAGAAAGTATAGGAAGATTTGAATATTTCTAAAAAAGCTTAAAAGTTTTCCACGATTATTTCATTGAAGTTCTCTCCATAAAAAAATTATTAATAAATGACAAAAATACCCTTATATCATTTTCCAAATTCTCACTTTAATAATTCATTTAAGAGAAATGATCTAGTCCAACCCAAATGGCCTACCAAGGCCCACTGCAACTACTTTTATGCATGGATGGTTAAACAAAGGGATTTCAAATTACTAAAAGACTTGCTTCATTAAATGATTATGATCATCAAAGTCAAAATTGCCAATTTTGAGAAGGAAATATGTTACGAAAAGACAAAAATCCTTCCAAAAAGAAGGGTATTTTTGCCATTTCTCAAAAGAATTGTGGAGAGGACTTGATCCAAAGAATTGTAGGAAAAACATTTACTTTTTTGAAAATTCAAATCTTCATGTACGTTTTTTGAAAATGAGCCAAAAGTTTTTTATATTTTTTTTTAGAATTTCTCCTTTTTAGAAAATCAACATTAGAGGTGTTTTTCACATGGTGAGTGGGGACAAAAGCTTCATTATCTGGCCAATTGGGCAGCTGCCCATGCCTTTCAAATCATGTGTTTGAATAAATAATTTAAACAGATAGCATCAACTCATGGTTTCTGTAGATTATTGCAACACAAGCACATTAAACTCCTAATTGACTCAAAGTCTGTACTGCTGCAACCATTTGTTTTCTTAATCTTGGAGTAACCCTGGATGGGGTTAATAAGAGTGATCTGTAGACATGTTAATCTTGGGCCAGAGCAAGTCATACTAGAAAATTTAAGCCTCAGCCTCATGGCCTTAAATTTGTTTCACTTAGTTGGATCCGTAATTAAGCACACCAAAACCAAGATCTGGGCCTTGGCATCACCCAGAGCCCAGAACTAGCTTTCTTGGCCTCATCGATAGAGATGTAAATGAATGGGGTTCAAGTTGGGACTGTTGGGTCCTTCGTTGGACCTGGACCCAATTACTGTTTTGTGTACCCGGACCCAGACCTGCCTTGGTCTAATGCAGGTGACACGAACTTGGACCCAAGGCATCAATTGGACACGGCCATGACTGATCAGACTGACTCAAAGCTAAAGTTGTCATTAAATAAGGTTTTTTTTTCTATAGAGAGATTCTGAGCCATGGCTATGATGGTTGTTGGCCATCAAGAGAAATGGATATATAAATGGAGGTAGTAAAAATAAATTCGAAGAAATATAGCTGATCTAAAGATTTGGTTTAAGATCAATTGAAATGGAGAAATAGACTACGTGTAGCCGACCCAATACAATTTTTTTTATTTATAAAAAAAAAAAACCTAACATTAACCGGGCAAAGACTTTAATGATAATGGTGATGATGAGAGAGTTTCTCTGCAACTATTGCTAAGTGGTTTTTTGGGGAACTTTAGTTCTCACTGTCACTATTTCTACTGTAGGTTATTACATTATTCAGAAAGATCAGCAAGTGCATTTTTCTTTATTGTCAACACTGGAAACACATGTTAAAAAGAGAGAAATAGAAAAGTTAGCTAACCAACAGCCGCAATAATGGAACTCTACACTTTTGTTGGCAACATTAAATAAAGGTTGAAAAACTTGTGATTTGGATTCAACCGGTCTATTGTAAAAATAAATAAATTGACTAGAACAAAGTCGATACGTAGACTCGAGAGAGTCATTTTTATTTAAAATAATTTAAAATATTTAAAAATGAAGTAAATACTTATAAAAAATAAATAAACAGTTTATTTATAATCATTCATAATGACCGATTCAAATTAATAAATTTATATATGCAAGAAAAATACTAAAATAAAAAAATATTTCATAAAATAAAATTTATTAATCTAAATATTAAATGTAAAATATTAAATATAAGTTTCAAATTGATAGGGAGCAGTCTGGGCCCACCTATCTTATACCCATCTATACTCTGACTGGGTATTTCGTTCATAACAAACACTGACCACTTAGACATCGTATTACCATTTACCAAGTCTACAGAACCGTCATCATTATTCTCTCATTTATTACAACTGTACATTTGAATATATATAAGGAAAATATTCAATTGAGAACTAGTTCTCACCTATTATATGATAACTTTTTTGCGGGACCCAACTAGCAACCTATCTAAACCTAGCAACCAATAGGGAACCCCCTTATAGTCACTAATCCTAAGAATTGGCACACATTCGAATAGAATGAACCGTTGGATTGATGGTTGAAATTTTTTTTGAATATGAAGCCATTAAAATTTGGGCCCCATAAAAAAGTTCTCATATAATATGTGAGAACTAGTTCTCACCTGAATATTACCCTATATATAATACAACTTATCCAAATCCAGTGAGTTGGGTTGGATTTCTATCAAAGTCTTCTCAATTTACAAATTACAATTTTAGTCTTTATTTTTACATTATTGACTCTAAACCTCGTGTATAAGTACGTATTTAAAATCAAATCTATCTATTAAATGATTCAAAATATAAATAATTTATTAAAATGAGGTGACTCGGCTGAATCTCCCCCGTATTTAACTCGATCCTTCATTAAAATGAGATAAATCAGGAGCATTACAAAGCAACTCGAGGGAATTTTCTAACCTTGCATTAAACAGGAGATTGTTGCCAAGTTTATTTTGTTGAAGTTGATGTGCTTTCAACTTTTGAGTTTCAAAAAAGATAATTCTTCTATGAAATGTTGACAAGAAATTGGTATGGCAGGGTCGGCTCGAGACAATTCGAGGCCTAAAGCGGCAATCCTAAATGAGGCATTTTCTATATTTTAATATTATTATAAATATTTTATTCAAAACTTATTTTTCTTGCTTTTTTGTGATGCGAAATTACTAATTAAATTTATCTTAAGTCCACTTCCAAAACCCACATGAAAATTTCGGGCCGATTTCCAAAACTCACATGAAAGTCTTGGGTCACAAAATATAATTACCAAATTAACTACCTAATTTGGCTCCAAACTCCCCTCCACCCCCACCCCCACCCCAAAAAAAATAAAAAATAAATAAATAAATAAAAGATTCTTGAGTGCCACTGGTGGGACTTGAAGCATTTTCACCTACGCACGGTGCACATATGCACCATGAGTCAAGACCATTCAAGATAGACTTCAGAGGTGTGCCCACGTATTGGATGTACTAGATGCACGGGGTGCTCGTATGCACTAGGGGTAAGTGAATAAATTTCGGCGGTGGCCCATTATTTATCTTAAATTTGAAGATATATTGTTAGGGCTGAAATCCCAAAATATGGATCTATTACAACCACAAATAGGATACACAAAAATAATGAGAAATGCCTTTGAAGCAAATTCATGACTGAATGTATAGTTGAGATTTGATACATATAGATTGCTAGAAATATAATGGTGTGCTAAAATCAATTCGACTCTTAGCAATAGAAATATAAGGGGTAGATTTGAAAACATAATAGGCCATAAACGACACTTTAAGGCCCCATGAAAATCTTGATCGTATCTTCTCAAGAGAGAGTTATTATGGCCTTATATTTTGGGGAGAAAAAAAAAAGAGAGATGGAGTTGACAAGTTTGGTATTTTGGAATTTCAAAAGATGTCAGCTATTATTATAGAGCCTTTTTTTGGGCCTTATTTTTTTTTGCCTAAAGCAACGGATTTATTGGCCTTATAGTATAACCAGCCCTGTGGTATTGTTTAGGCTATAGAGTATGCTTTTTTTAGATGAAGTGGTGATGCACTCCAACATGCTCCTTCTAAGTATGAAACATTATATTCTTAGCCAATTGAATCGCGCTCACAATGTAGCCTCACATAATAGTTTTCTTCTTGCTTGATATCTGACATGTTGACCACTTGACCCCAGAGTGTTGTATTTGGGTCTGCCCCTGGGGTAAACAATCGTTCTCAACAATAGTGCTATCTTACAGATGGCGGCGTATTCATCAATAAGATAGTAGCAATACAAATGAGAAGTTATATGGCCCACGCAAGCACCTTGTGCTTAGTTTGATAGATTAATAAGTCCATGTTGCATTTGAAATTTTCTTGTATCATGGTTTGTATAGTTTATTCTGATGGATCATAAAATTGGCCCTACTATAAGATTTTTTGCCGTATTTAAATAACCGCGGTTATTGAATTAAATGTACTTTCTTTAAAGATAGTTTTTGTACAATATCTATTTCCTATAGCGAAGGTTTATTTAAAAGTTTCCAACTCATAATTATATGAGTTGGGGATGTTTTCACCAACACAAAGTTACGGGCCAAATTATATAACGGAGTGATATATTTTGCCAAACACCAATTTCATCTGGCTTTGATAATTAGCTTAGCTAGGGCAATGGATATTACTTGTCAATTGATTTTATTTTGATAGTTCTCAGCCTTAAATTCAATGGAGGAAGATCTTATATAATGTTGGTATATGATATAATTCACATTCTCTTCTTCTTCGACATAAATCCAACGGGCTATTTAGAGCTCGCCAACCATGAAGATAATTAGGGAGGTGAAAATTCTCTTTAATGGGATTCAATTTTTTTTCTCAAATTGAATGTAGGATTAAGAAGAAAAGTAAATATTATCTTAGGGGTCGTTTGCCTTTAACGTGTGCATGGGTTCCATACTATAACACATGAGAAACACATTACCGTATTTGTCAAATCATTTTTTCGCCTAAGTAAATGAGTATATACAATTTTTGTAGATATATTTAATTTATCTTATTTTTCAGAAACTTCTCAAAATCCATGAAGAATTAAGATATGAACCTTTTAATCTTGACATTTACCATTAATACAAGAATATTAAACAGTTTAGAACATGAACTTGAGACCTACAGAAGTCCAAAAAATTATATTTATATATTAAGACTTTTTTTTCACTAATTACTCCAAATCTATGAAATTTTAATATAATCAAATCTAAAGTCTTTGCCTCTTTGGGTTCGTTAGTTCAGTAAACAAATTGAACGGCTTAGGATAAAAAATGTGGGCCCAATTTTATAAGAAAAACAAGGTCATTGATAGGCCCCATGTGACAAAAAAAACCATATAATAACCCATACCAGTGCCTTGATCTCCAAGAGGGATGTGAATAAGATGCAAACAACACAAAATCTATGTACATTTTCTTGATTACCACCGATCAAATCTTGATTAAACTTTTTTTTTTTTAAGTGATAGCATGATTACATATATGCTCCCATGGGGAGGATGCTCATTTTGAGTGGCATCCCTGATTCAAATTGGGGCCCATCAAATGCATTCCAATTAAAAATGTCACAAATACAATTTATGGTATTGCCTGATGTGGCCCACCATTGATTAACAGAAACTTGTTCCATGGTTCCATTTCCCGAGTGCAATGATGGCCCATTCAATCTAACGGTACATCTAGTGCTTCACTTAACAAATGATTAAGCAGCTAATTATGATTTATGACCACAGAAGAAATGTGTACACGTGGCATATCCTGGCAGGTTTTCACTATTCATCAGGTCCGTCCAAATGACATTCATCCGACTATCTTTGCCTTCACTCCAAAGATTTTACCCATTTTCAATGAAGTACTAGAATGAATGCCTGGGAGTTTGTTACACTAGCACCCCTTGGATTGTTGCTGCATTTGAGCTATTAGTTTTCCATGGTGGGCCATCCTGAGCAAAGGTCAGGATCCGATTTGATTAAGGACAAAAGGGGAAAATGACAGTGGGGCTCACCTTGTTAACCTAAACTGCACTCAATAGAGTTCGGATATGAGTCTTGCTTTGGAAAAACTCAAGATGTTCAAATTCAATGATCTGCAATTGCATGAGTACTTTGAAAAAGACTTTACCCTTTTAGAGAAAACAGGTTTGTTGTGAAATTTACCACCTACAAAAGAAAAAGAAAATATTATGTAAAGTAATATAAATTTTACTGATAAAATCGACCATAAACATATCTTTTATAAGGGCACATTTGGTATCCAGTGAGGAAACACAAGGAATCCATAGATTTGGAGACTCCTGACTTCCCCTAGAATAAGGATTCCAGGATTTTATATTTACCTGTGCTTATCCATGTGTATAGTTGAGAAAAATCAATTTTGATACATAATACCATAAAAATAAAAAAATCTCAAATTATAGGCAGGAGTCGGACATGAGATTTCTAAAAAATGAGAATTTTTCACGATTTATAATTATCGAATGTGAGCTCTCTATTGACTTTGTAAAAACCAATGAGGAATTGTTAAAGATTTAAATGCCAAACCTCATGTAAGATTAAGAGCAATTTATAGTAATAGGTGAGGAACTCGTAATCAATTCTTAGATATGAGGATTCATCTCTATCCTTTTAGAACAAGAATTACTCCTAATGATTTATATGGTTGAGAATTTCACATCGATGCCGGTGCTTTTCAATACATATAGCTAGAAAAATTGGTTTTAATGCGCAAATTTGCAAAAGCGAGCATTCAAATTCATATAAGGGAGGTTGGATCTAAAAATCTTCAAAAAAAAGAAAGAAAGAAGAGAATTTCCATATATCCAAATCATTGGTTATTTACAATAGCCAAATATAACTTCCCACGGCTGTATGAAAAGATGAAATCTATTCTCCCAAAAATTTAGTTGCTAATCATGACCTAAAATCTTTTAATTATCCTAATATGAGGACATCATTTATCCTAAGCAGCCTTGCTAAAGTGCCTCACCAATTCATGTGAGTGAAAGCCTCAACTCGAATTCCATCCCCTTTCAAGCAAATTTTTCGTTCATATGTTTTGATCCTACTTTCACTGTCAGAAATATTCACCACTATCGATTTGATTTCGAAGGCCTAAAGATCAATGCCCATTGATATTTACAATGTGTGGGCCCCATTTAGTGCTACCAAGGTCCATCAGACGGTCCATATTGGACTTGGACCAGATCTGCTGATGATAACAAAAGTGCCCCCATGCCTTCAAAGTTCGAAGACCTCGAAAGGAGAGTAGTAATAAACAAGCAACCTCGTGGCCGGCCATCGCCAGCCAGACATGCTCACCCCTTCACGATTCACGAGAAAGAAGAGACAGCCCAATGTGGGTCCCACCCCAAAAACCAATAAGCGATCTGTGTGGCCCACCTACCTCAATGCATGTCTCTGCCCGGTTTGAAAATCGGGCATGCTCCCACGGTCAAATGGGTCCCACCACCCCGCACTCACTCACTCGACTCTGCTAATTTACACTACTTTCTCTCTTTCCTCTCTCTCTCTCTCTCTCTCTCTCTCTCATTGTTCATTGCAATGTTTCTGTACTGGTGGATAGCCCTTGCGGCATTTCTCGAAATGCAGAAGCTTGCAATGGCAGGTTTGTCTTTAACTTCTCTAGTGTTTTTTCTCTCTTTCTTTCTGTTGCTTTTAATGCTTGAATAGAGCTAAAAAAGTAGTACTCTTCAACTGTTTATGAATGTTCTTTTCCGAGAAGATCTGCTGCATGATATAATCTGTGCCTTGTTTGGTTTAATGGGTGTTTTGGGGTATGGGTTCTCATTTTTGTGATGGTTTTGTGGTGATTGAGGGGATCCTGGAAATGGGTCTTGTTGGGTTTGCTTGTATGTTACTGTTTCTGAGCTACGATTTTGCTTTCGATGGTGTTTTAGGACATGGGTTTTTATTTTATTTTATTTTGTGATGGTTTTGTGGTGATTTGAGGGGAATCCGGAAGTGGGTTTTGTTGGCTTTGGTTGTATGTTGTTGTTTCTGAACTGGGGTTTTGGTTTCGAGCTTCATTCGGTGCTGGGTTTGTTGGGTTTTGCAGGCATTTGGTACTGGGTTCCTTGTTCGAGTTGTGGATTAGTATTGGAAGTTCTTTTGCTTTTGCTTTAAGAGTGATTTCTTGGTTATTAGGCTGTAATAGAGCATTTTTGAGAAATGACTTGGCATTTCATTGTTCAGCCCCTTCTCTTCACATAGGATGATTTGATGAATGTGAATAGAAGGCAGGAGATAACAGAGTAGAAGAAACATACGGTTGTTGAGACTGGGGGGGATGTGAAGTATAGGAGTTCAGTTGGTGGTGTTTATAGACCCATTGTACAATGCATGACTTTCATTACCCAAACATGAATCTCTTGATCCTTGTTTGTAAGTTGTCTGATAAAAATATGGAAGTGTTGAATCATGTTACTTAATCATTACTATCTGGGGTTGGAAGTTGGAACCGTTTTTTTTTTTCTAAACTTGACCATGTTTTGTGTAAATTTATGTACTTAGATGCTCCATACATGTGCGGATAATTATCTCTCTTTCTTTTTTATTTTGTTTTTCAACCATTTCTTTTTATTCCATTGATTTCTCTCTACATGCTGGATTTTACTGGGAGAAAAAGGAAATGAGATGACTTGAGGGGTGATTGGTTTCGATCTTGTCCTAGGCAGACCCTAATACATCCCTAAGACCTTGATTACGTATACACCTTAATTTGTATGCCTTATATAGTATGATTTATTTTTATTAATAGTAACAACATGATCTCATTGGTATAGAGGAAAAGCGAAACAGGAAACATGTGATACAAAGTTCAGCACCCATCCCATTATACGTCTCTTAACCTCCGGATGCGAGCCTTCTCGAACACTGAATAGTTGTTCCATGATACTGAATCTACTAAGCTCCCTTCACGTGGCATCTGAGCACATAATTTGTCGTGAATTCATTTCCATTTTTCATAAATTGGTAAATTCAATATGTAAATAAGCTAGGTGGAGCCATGCCAGGGCCCATGAAAGCCTAGTTTTGATTATCCTCGGTACACTTTTGACTACAGACTAGTTTTTATCACAATTGGCAAGATTTGACTTGAGGATAATTTAAGTACATGCTTCACAAATTTTGACCAAACATAGATGTTATAGGTGTTTGAAACTATGCCTTTATCCCAATTGGGGAAAAGAATCCTAGCTGGTACTTGCTTCTTTGGCTTTCCTAATATGGAAAACTACCTTTCTTAGGAGGTCTACATTACTTTTAATCTAAGTGAAGGTTGTTTAAGTTATCATTTGTGGTAGAGTGAGAAGCTTTGTTAAAAGATTTTTTTTATATGAGAGTTTGTTTAATAGGTTTTACAGGTTTGGCATGCATATGGCACATGCTCATATAGTCCCTCACTCTCTCTTTAACCCATATAGTGGATTCAGCCGTCTTCCTTTCACCAATGCATGGAGCTTTTAGATGTGAACCATGTAAAATCGTTGTGCCTGTGATTTCTTTCCTATTGTTTATGCACTTTTCCACACCACAACAGTAGTAACAATGAACTATGGTGGTTTTTTAGGTGAAAAGTGGCGCACGCTTGGTGAGTGCTTTGGCGTTTCCTATCAAAGTGCGTGCGTGCGTGTTTTTAAAATTTTTACAACCCTTATAATTGCCTCCCACAAATATAGATAACTCGTTTTCATTTGTTGCTAGGGTCTTTTAGAGAATTGCTTTTGAGAAATAAGTCAATAACTCAAAGAAACCTGAGAAAAAAGAGAAGATTTGAGAAATATGAGCCCTTCTAATCTTCTACATCATCTGTTCTCCTCATCATCCTCTTCTAGACTCTGTTGCAACTGACTGTAATAGGCAATCAACTGTCATAGTTGTTTGGATTGTTTCTCTCTGAATCACTTCTTTGTCTCTTCTTCTTGATTGCTACAACCAAGTATTGAACTGGTACAGTTGGCTATAACAAGGTTTGATTTTCTCGCCTTTTTTTGGTGGTTGTGGGGGGAGGGGAAGGCTGGGGCTGGCTCTTAATCGGTTCTCCTTTCCTCTTTCTTCTTCTTCTTTGCTGCTACTGCCAAGCGTGACAGTCCACAATAATAGTTTGATGGCCTGTTACAGCAACATAAAAATTTTTGGGTGTCTTTTCCAACTTCTTTTCTGCCGACTCTTTTTTGGATTTTTTTTTTTGTATAATTTTTCTTAAGCCTAAATATATCCAACTTGTTTCTCACTAGAGAACAACCCAACTTTTTATTAATATTCTTAAAATTTTTACTTCTGTTGGTTTACAGTGGAAGTTGGAACTTTTAGATTCTTAAAAATTTTACTTTTGTTGGTTTACATTGGTAGTTGGGACTTTTACTAATCATTGGAAATTTTGAACTTCTTTTGGTTTGTTTAATAGATTGCTTTATGAAAACCAGTATAGCAGTAGTTGGTACTATGGTCTGTTTTAGTCATACTACATTTGTATTTTGAATAGGCTTATACTTGAAAGATGAAGAATCCAAAATGGGCCAAATGACTTCTATTTAAATAATAATGATGTGACATAGTTATAAAATCTGAAAAAAAAAATAGAGGTTTAAATAGTAAATAATTGCAAAGTAAATGCAATGTTGGAATATTGAGCTGATTAGGGTGACCAAACAAAATGATGGGGCGTTCTTTTAGTGGTAAAAGAAACTTTGTTGCCAATGTAATACCCAAATGTCTTGCTGACACGTCAAGTTTATAACAAAGCTTGTCATGCATGCTCTTTTAACTTTGTTAGTTCCAAAAACCTAGAAACATCTGCTTTCTGTCATTTGAGAGCTGATATCAAATCTTCATATTAGAATCATATTAGAAATGTGTCTCATATTTTTATATCAAGAACCTCATTTCTCTCAAGTTGTTAACTAATACACCCAAAATGCCTAGGCATTAAAGGTGCGACAAACTAAATACTTAACCCCCCTGGGCGGGACACTGCCTGGATTCGAAGCACAAGCCCACACAAGACGTCGCATGGGGCCTTTTTACCCTGTGCACATGTGCCCGCACACATGACGTGGCATGGGACCTTTTTTGCTTTGTGCGGATTCAAACCCAGGACGTGTTGACTTTGAGACCATCTCAAGTTGCTAACTAATACACCAAAAATACGTAGGCGTTAAAGGTGCGGCAAATTAACTATTTCACAATTTCACTCCCATAAATGCTCATCCCTTCATGTATTCCTTTTAAGAACATCTCATACTCTATATCGCTCATCACAATATCAACAATTCGCTGTTATATTTCTATAATCCTGAGATTTTTTCCCTTGTCATTGTTAATCCACCTGCATAGTCTCTCTCTCTCTCTCACACACACACACACACATTAAGATCGTAGAATTGAGAAACATCTCTTATTAGTTATGCCTCCCTTTGGCTTCTTGTCATTTCATGAGAAAAGAGCCTTTAAATACCTCCTTCCACCATATTAAGTGCTCGGCCAATGAGGAAGCGAATAATCTTGCCAAAGAGGAAGTTCTTAAAACTGCCTTGACTGTTTCTGTTTAATGTGCTTTTGTTTTTAGCTCTTACTCCGGGGTTATTGCCTACATTTTTGGGGTTTACCCCTTTGCTTTTTGGTTTGGTTGCTCTACCCCAGTTCTTTGAGTTTTTTTTTTTAAAGTCAGTATGTATCTCTTGTACTGTACAGTTCCCTTTGAGCAATGAATACAGTCACTTTTTTCAAAAAAATAAAAGAAAAATCCCCAAATCAGGGTTTTTCAAGTTCCATTGCTGTCATGGTTATCCGCATCACCATCATCATCGAAGACTTACTCCATCCATCTGGCTTTGGCTTTGTGAGGTTTATTTTTCTACTAAAACCTACTTAAAGCCATGTCCTTTGTAAGTCTACATCCTGGCATGTCTTTTCTCACACCTTCATTCTGTTTTTCTATTGACCTTCCCCGACATCCCATCTCCTTGAACTTGTAACACTTGATGCTGTGTATGAGCCTATTCCTAATCTTCTGTACGTCCCTAAACAATCTCAAACAGTATTTGTTTCTCTTCCACTGGGGCCGCCTGTGTAGATCACCTCTTATGTCCTCATTCCTAGCATCCTTTCTTGTAGTTCCACACAGCTGTCTCAACATATGCATCTCAGCCACCTCTACTTAAGCTTCTTTTCGTTTCTTCCCTGCCCGGTGCCTAGCATTAAGCTCCATATGGATTTATGCAGTAAATCTCATCATCAAAATGGCAAGCCTAATTCTGCTTAAAAAATAGCATTGAATCAATTGTAGTTTGTCTAAGACAAGGCACTACCAATTTGACTGTTAATTTTTTTGGATCACAAGCCTCAACAAGTATAATATGTTGAGGCACTCATTTCTTTGGTTGTGGATTTGTTAAGTAGTTAGTTTGCTGCACCTTTAATGCCTAGGCATTTTGGGTGTGTTGGTTAGTTTGCTTTGATACCATCTCAGAGTTGCTAACCAACACACCCAAAATGCCTAGGCATTAAATGTAACACCCCACCCCTCACCCATGCATGATATTATCCGCTTTGGCCCACTGGCCTCACGGTTTTGTTTCTGATGGGCCTCAACCCATCAAAAGGCCTCATGCAAGGTAAGGGTATGAGATCTACATATAATCCCAATCACTTTCTTCTCTATAGTCAATGTGGGACTCCGGGGCGTCACATTCCACCCCCCTTAAGGCTGCACGTCCCTGTGCAATAGCCTGCTAGCCCATGTAGCCTGCCAGCCCTCTTGGCCCGCCCACATGGAAACCCGCCCACTTGCACTAGACCACGGCAGGGGACGCACACTCGAACTAGTCGAGAGTCGGCTCTGATACCATTTGTAACGCCCCACCCCTTACCAATGCATGATATTGTCCGCTTTGGCCCACTGGTCTCACAGTTTTGTTTTTGATGGGCTTCAACCCATCAAAAGGCCTCATGCAAGGTAAGGGTGTGAGATCTACATATAATCCCAATCACTTTCCTCTCTATAGTCGATGTGGGACTCCGGGGCGTCACATTAAAGGTGTGGCAAACTAACTAATTAACACCCCCTCGGTGCACGGATTTGAACCCGGGACATGCTAGCTCTGATACCATCTCAAGTTGCTAACCAATACACACAAAATGCCTAGGCATGAAAGGTGCGGCAAACTAACTACTTAACAGGATAGTGGTTTAATAATTTAGATCATTAATATGATGGGTCGTATAATCCAAAAGTCCCCTGGATTGAAGATCCTAATTCCCGACCCTTGTATAATGGGCTTACAATTGGTGATATACTAGAGATGAAAGAGAATAAAGAAAGAAAATAATACAGCTGTTGTTCACATTTCTTATAAAGATGGGCATGTATTGAAGTCTGAAGAGTTACAATTGAAAAAGCTTCGTATCATTCTCATTCCATCATGGGGTTTATCAGATCAACAACTGGGATCTCCAAGTCATTCTACTAAGCAAGAATTACACTTCTTAAAATCTGCCCATCTATTCTTGCCACAATCATCTGGGCTTTTTAACATGTGTTTTTTGTATTATCAATACAGTAATGTCACTGATGTTCCTTTTTCTCTTCATGTAGAGTGTCCTCTTGATTTGAGTGGGTCAAACTTCACTTTGGCAGCTTCAATATGCTCTAACCAAGATGATAGAGGAAAATGTTGCCGTTATATTAATGCTTTCATTGCAGTAGCTGTTACTCGTTATGCAAATACGACTGGCAATCTTGGGGTTCCTTCAGAGCTATCTGCAATCTGTCTTAAGTCTGTATCAGAAACCTTAGAACTTTATGGGATTCAACCAAATGCTACAGTTTTCTGTGGGCTAGGGACAAAAATTCCAGTCACTTATGAGTGCAAAGGCCGGACCACTGTTCCAGAAATGCTGCTCTCACCAAATTTTAAAAATGTTACACAAAACTGCAAGGGACCACTTTCATTGGAGGTTAGTTGCAAGAAGTGCCTAAATGCTGGAATTGTATACCTTCATCATCTTGTAGGAGCAGATGGTAACATGACATTGAGTACTTGCCGAGATGCAACTTTTGTTTCAATTGCAAGCCAAGGTGACAATGTATCGGCCTTTGACATGGCAAGCTGTTTCTTTGGGGTTCAAGGGCTCAGTATATTTCCAGGTACAACTGTTAGGACTTGAGGGCTCCAATCTGTACTAAAATCTTCATATGTTAAGCATGTAATAACTAGTTTTGTTTTCTGCTGTGACAATCCATCCGTTTTCGGAGGCCATAACTTCTTTCTTAAACACCACTGATGTTAGGATATGCTAGGATTTGTGGTTCCTTTTTTTCACTGGATTTGTGTTGGTCTAAGTGTCAAAAGTGCAAATTGATAAATTTTCATGTCAGTCTGTTATAAATGAATTGAATGGATTCAAACGATTGATATATATATTTTTATTTGTTTTGCACATGCAGTGATAAACTCGGAGCCATCTTCACCGTTGCTTGCACCTAAGCCTTCTGTAGGTCCAATGTCTGCTGCAAGTCCTGGTCATGGCCTAGTAGTAATACCTCTAAAGGAACACCGAAATCCCTATCACCTGACTTTAGTTCCAGGTATTGGTATTGCTGTTACGGGTGCGGCTGTTCTGCTGTTGGTAGTCTTGATACTTCTCATTCGAAGGAAAAGCAGAGAACTGAAAGGTTCTGAGTCTGATAGTCCAAATGGGACTTCTTGGAAATCCTTCCCTCAGCCAAACCGAAAATCTCAGGAAGGTCCGTCGTTGTGGTCTATTTCAAATAATTTTTTTAAAGATCTTGATAATTGAGGGTTTTGCCAGATCAAGCCAGTTGGCACCTCTATCTAATGTAAGCAGTCTTATTGGGAATGGTTATGCAGGTCCGTCATCTATGTTCCGAAGGTTCAGCTATAAGGAAACAAAGAAGGCTACGGGCAACTTCGGCACCGTCATAGGAAGGGGCGGATTTGGAACTGTTTACAAGGCTCAATTCAAGGATGGGTTTGTGGCAGCTGTGAAACGGATGAACAAAGTTTCAGAGCAAGGAGAGGATGAGTTTTGCCGAGAGATGGAGCTTCTTGGGAGGCTGCACCATCGTCATCTTGTTTCTCTCAGAGGTTTCTGTGTTGAGAAACACGAGAGGTAGTTTCCATTTTCTATTGCTTTGTGATCTTAAGTGGCCTGCGGCCTGCCTAATTTTGCTGTCTTCCGTTGCTGTCAGGTTTCTAATGTATGAATACATGGAAAATGGAAGCTTAAAGGATCATCTCCACTGTAATCTTCCCATCTCAATTTTTTGTTTCTATTTGCTTAATTTTTAAAGCTCTATGTGCTAGTCTAATGGTAATTACCATTCTTTTCCTCCCTGTGCAGCTCCAGGGAAGACTCCATTAGGTTGGCAGACCAGAATTCAAATCGCCATAGATGTGGCCAATGCTTTGGTAATCCACAAAGAAATGCAACGGTCTTGCCAGCTTAACCATGATTTTGAGAGTTTTTTTTCCTCTCTTTCTTTCATTTTTTTCTTCTTCTTGTAATTGGGATTTCAAGAGAGATCTTCATGGCATACTTAGCAAGGCTCCATTCCTAGGGCGGGTGGTACGACCCAAATTCCACGTTCGCGATGTGAGGGCGCTAGTAGGACATCCGATGATCGCTTTCTCACTGATTGCCTTCTTCTTCCCCTGGATTTCCAGCCACCAAACTCTCTCTAGGATATCTTTCTCTCAAAAGGAGAAGAGAATAGAATGCCAACATAAGGGTCATTGGTTTGTTATATACACACTGGAGTCATTATTCTTCTCAAACTACTCTTAGAATCCTATGCAAATTGAACATATAGTCCTACTAGTATAAGGCACGCAGGGCTCTCAATTGGAGTTTAGATACAACTCCTAAATCATCTTAATACCAAACTCACATGGGACTCTTTCAATAAAATAAACAATATTTGAGGGTCCCACCTGGGCCATACTAATAATGCTAATCCTGGGCCCAGGTGACTCAGGATATTACAGCGGGCATAACTATAAAAATGCCCTGATTGAATGTTACCACTAATCACGTTGGCCTCCTACGGTTAATTTGGAATGCAGGTCAAAGCAGTTTGTCTTTTATCCGTGTGGCTCACCTAATTAGCAGGCTAGCCTATTTCTAGGCCAAGTCATGTACATGATGGGGAACATACAACACCTGTTGGGTTTCTTGGATCTCATATGGTCTAAAGCTTACACACGCCCCCACATGTATTTTGGTTCATGGGGCTCCAAGTCCATTATCATTCTCATCATGAGGACAAATTTTAAAATTTTAATTGAATTATTTGTTTATGGGTGGGGCCATAAAAGCTCAATATCATAGAACAGTGGAAGGGCTCTTCTTCTTCTGACGACGATGATGATGAAGGTGGACAATTGAATCAATGTGACTCTATCCGAAATCATGATTTAATTAACAATTATATGTTCTATTGTGCCTTGAGCACTCAAACAAGATGAACCTCTTCTCTTCTGGAATTCCCTTTTCCTTCTAATACCTCATTGATGTTTCTGTACACAGGAGTACCTCCATTTCTATTGTGATCCTCCTCTCTGTCACAGAGACATAAAGTCAAGCAACATTCTTCTGGATGAGAATTTCGTTGCCAAGGTAGAAACTTTATCCTTTAAAGCTGCTTTTCAATCTGGAACTTGATCCGAGTATTATTTTGATAACTTTTACCTTTATTTTTCATAGCTTGCAGACTTTGGCCTTGCACATGCTTCAAGAAGTGGTTCCATTAGCTTTGAACCGGTCAACACAGATATCAGAGGAACTCCAGGTTACTGATTCTTGACCCCACATGCACTATTATAGTTAGTAGCTCCAAAGTGACACTCTAACCCATTAATGTCTCACAGGTTACATGGATCCTGAATATGTGGTGACTCAGGAGCTGACAGAGAAAAGTGATGTATACAGTTATGGTGTGCTGTTGCTGGAGTTGGTGACAGGGAGGCGTGCAATACAAGAAAGCAGAAATCTGGTGGAATGGTCTCAGAAATTCATGGTGATGGATTCTAGGCTGCCTGAATTGGTTGACCCTGCAATCACGGGCTCTTTTGACTTGGAACAGCTTCAAACAGTGGTGAGGATTGTAAGGTGGTGCACCCAGAGAGAAGGACGAGCAAGGCCTTCAATTAAACAAGTTCTTAGGCTTCTTTATGAAAGATTGGATCCAGTGTACACTGGCTTTGTACAGGCTGTGGAAGATGAGGACGAAGGGACCGATTGCGGGGGAAGGTCTAATAGGGGGAAGGTGCAAGGGAGTGATGTGATCTTTCACAGTGGGGATGCTAGGTGTCTTCAGTCCTCCTCGAGTACATCCAGATCTTACTGCAGCAGGAGTTTTTTACTCGAGACGGGTTCACCACAATCCCCTCCTGGCATTTTCTCCAGTTGAATGCAGTAGGTCCCTCTGTTTCTTCTTACAACACTTATAAGGATCACGAGATCTCAAGAGATGCAGTTGGAATATGGGCCCTCATTGTTTCTCCTTAAGCCACTTTCAAGTATCACCAGCTCTCACGAGTTGTAATTGGATTATGGGACAGTTCACAGTTTCCATGTATAGGTTCGAGCTGTATCTGATATACAGGTATGTATGCCGTTCAAATTCAAAGAGTAATGAGCGAAAATTTCCAATTTGTTAAGAACCATCGCTTAAAATGGTGAGGAATGCCATGTGCCTTTTCATGTCCTTGCTTCACCTTTTTGCAGTTTTGTATGGAAAATTATAAATAGTTTATTTCCTGGTTTGCAATTCTGTCAGTGCTCAATGGTGTGTTCGGATTTGGCCGCAACAGAGCAACAAGTGGTTTGAAATCTTTGGCACCAAGGAAATTGGAGACACAGATGCGATACTGTTTTTCTGCTAGTTCTCTCTCAAATCACTGTATGCAGAGATCATGATTGTTGGTTTTGGAGGTGGACAACAATATCCAAACCTAATGTGATTCCAATTTCCATGCAAGCCAAATGCACGGTGGGACAGATGATCATCCTGCTCTGTGAAAACATTCGAACCCATTAAATTCAAACAAATATAACTTGTCTATTTTTCAAGTGTTGGACTGTTTGTTAATTTCTCCACTGGTGGGATTGTGTCGTTGAGGCTCTATGTTTGTCATATACAGTAGTATGAATCCTAAAAGCCTAAACTTCCACAGAAACAAGAATCATTGTGTCCTAGCCTAGAAGTGTGCGAATAGAGAATGTTTTCAATAGGTTCGAGGGTGTCAAATCGATGTCTGTCACCCATAAATAGCCACTACAGGGCTTGACACAACATGATTTTGTTCATCAACCAACTTGAGGTAACCATATGCCACAGGGCTCTTACTCCATGCTTCTTTTTCAATCTCTATTTTTACTACAAACCCTTGCCTCTGGTACTTGCTGCTGAATGTGAGAGAATCAGGCTCTGTTCGAATTCTCATTCCTGTAGGTACCTCTGGAACTGACCGGTAAATGACATTGTCACTTCCCACATTAGTCACAATTCTACTGAAAGTCTTTGTGGTTGGAAAGCCAGTCGTGTTGGAGAAGAAGGCAATGAAAGAAGGGTAGTTGAGTTTGTAAGGGATGCTACTACAGTTCCATTGAGATCGTCTGATAACAGCCTCCATTTGTGTCTTGCTGTAGCCAAGGCCGCAAAGGAACTCTATATAGTCTTGAAAGTTTGCATCATAGACAAGCCCTGGGTCCATGGCTCTATTAGGATTGATTTGGCCAGCGCCGAATACTAAAGGCGTGGTAGGCAGCCCAGTCCACTTATCTCTGATGGTCGCATTAGTGTTGTCTAAGATGCCGCAGTAGTCATGATCGCAGAACGGATGGCTGCTGGGCTCCAGTCCTTATGGATGGCTCTCAGTAAGGCTGCAACCGCAGCAACATGGGGTGCTGCCATTGATGTACCTGACAACAGCGCAAAATCCGTCACCAAGTAGTTTGAGCCCGTTCTACCAATTGGCCGGACAGGGCTCCATGCTGCTAGGACATCCTTTCCTGGATCAATTATGTCCGATTTTAGGACACCTGGAGTAATTGGGTCGGGCCCTCTAGAAGAGAAAGATGCCACCTGAGGCGCGGGATTGAATTGTAGCTTCATAATTTTGAACTTCAACTCCCTCACTTTTGCATTATCTGTTTCCAGAGCATATTGCTTCAATGGAGCTGTGGCGTCATCACTTTTTATGAGCAATCCAGGGAAGTTGAAGTCTGATTTAAAGAGAAACAATGTATCGCGTGTGTCTGAGAAGATGAAGATACCAGCTGTCTGATTTAAAGAGAAACAATGTATCGCGTGTCTGAGAAGATGAAGATACCAGCTTTTGCATTGGTCCTATCCACCTCTCTCATTTTCTCATAGATATCACTTCTGTTGCCAATGTCAGATAGAGCCACTTTTCCAGCGACCTCACTCTGATTCAAAGACAATGAGTTACATGATACTTTCCTTGCATCACCTTTTCCATAAAACAAGAGTGCATTGGCAATGTAAATGCTCTCAGGGTAGTAGGATTTTCCTTCTAGAGATACACTGTTTCCAAGTGTCACTCTTTCCAAGAAAGCCCGATCAATGGTACTTGCACCAACTGTTGCGATCCAGGGTGCACCTTTGTGGGTTGGATTCACCGCTTCTCCATCATTCCCTGCAGCGCAGGGAACAAAAATACCTTTTTCAATTGCTGAAAGCGCGCCCATGGCAATGACGTCGCTGTAGTATGGCGATTGCTTTAAACCCAACGATATGGCGATTGCTTAAAACCCAATGATAAGGACATGATGTCTACTCCATCAGCGGTGGCTTGGTCCATTGCTGCTGGCACATCTGTTGCTGCAACATCTTTGGTCTCAGCATGCTAAACCACTTTGTACATGGCGACCCGTGCACCTGAAGCTACTCCTTTGGCTGTACCCTCTGCATTTCCATAGTAGTCGGCACCAGAAACATAAGCTCCAGCTGCGGTGGACGAGGTGTGTGCCATGTCCAAATGAGTCTCTGGGTGAGTCATAGTCGATGGTAGCTGATATGTTTTCACCAGCAGCTTTTAGTCCTTTGCTGAAGGATCTAGCGCCAATGAACTTCCTGTTGCAAAGTGAAGAATTGAAATCTGTCCAGTTCTCGCGTACCCCCTTCCATCTCTTCAGCACTGGCAACATGCCTCGGCCGTTGAAGCTCTCACTCTCTGGCCAAATTCCTGTGTCCATTATTCCAATTATGATATATTGGCCATAGGAGGCCGCAGGCCATATCCCGGTTTCATGTCTAAGGCCTACATACCTTGGTGTGTGGGTGGTGAAGAGCTTTCCAAAGGACTAACGGTATGTAGATCGATCGGCTGACAGTTTTTCCAGCTTTAGAGAGCTGAGTAGCAGTCAGGCTGGCACTGAAGCCATGCATGACTTGGCTGTAAGAGTAAAGCAGCATTGCTTAAGGGTTGTCTGATGTGGCTTGGGTTGATGATAAGGATGACAGGATTGACTGGGTGCCACGAGTCATGGGTGGAGAATGGCTCAGGCTTCTGGACCAGTGGTCCATGTGGATGATGTACGTCTGGTGTTTGCCTGATGCCAGTGTGGCAGTGGGGGACCCCATTAGTATTAATGACCACGCCAGTAGGTTGCGTAAGATGAAATTTGTCGGCCCTTTCTTCCTTGCCATTCTTGTGAGAGGAGAGTGAAAAATAAGGGTAGCAGAGAGGACTTCTTATAGAGATTGTTAGTCAAAGATGGCGATTCATCCTATGTGTCTGCACTGTTTTTGTTCTGTAATCTTATAGAATGGATTTTGTGTTTGTTTGAGAGGATGTTTGTTGTTTACTTAAAAAGACAGAAGGGATCTAATTGCAGTCTCTTTACTGAAGCTGTTTAGTGGATTGTTCGGTTCGACCATCTAGCAGCTATTTTTTCCTTCAAAGGTCAAGATCTATAGAGTTTTTATTTTTTTTTCTTGGCCTGTCAAGTCATGTTTCATTCAGACGTGAGAGGGGCACAACAATGTGATTCGATTAGCACTTAGAGGCGCTACAATGGGGTTCGATGAACACTTAGATGTGTTTGGTAAACACCGCAGAAGAGGACATCAGAAATCTGTATTTTCCACCGTCCCAGATAGGAAATCCGGATACTCTCTATCACAGAAATCGGGCACTTTTCTATGCCGATTCCGAGCCGCCCCAAACATCAATGATGTAGGCGCCGGAAAATTCGGCACCTTATCTCCTTCCCTTACTACGGTAAACCCTCCTGCATAAATGCCCCCTTACGGCCTGTTTATTTGCATAGAATACATGGGAGTTCATACTTCATATTGTAAGTGGTTAAAAATAAAGGTTGAAGGTAAATATGTGAAATTGACCATCAAATAATTTTTCCTTTAATGGAAAGTGAATCAAGGGTAGATGGGAAATCAATACCCAGCCATCATTCTAGTAAAGAATCCTAATCCTTTTTTAAATGATTTCTCATAAAATTTTATTAAAGGCAAAGTGGTAAAAGGTCCTGGTGGGTCAGTCCATGGTATGCTTGAATTCAGTTAATCAACAAATATTATGCTCCCAAACACAGAACTGAAAGACCCAAATGGACCCATATTCGGAGAGTTTATCTGATAATCATTTAATGGTGAGGGATGGATGCACTTGAATATTTTTCCTATATATATTTATATATGGGAGGTGCTCATATATATATATATATATATATAAAATCTTTTAAGGTGTAATGCTAATAGTTTTAATAGTATGGACAAGTTATTTGTATATATTATTTAACATCGTTATTTACACTAAATACACATAAATTTTTTTTAGGAATTCTCGGGCTGCTATAAAGGATGTACACTTGCTTATCATCATGTTTGAATCCACCAATATCAATCATTACAAAGAGTCTAGAGACTATCAGGTGCTAAGTGCCATCCATCTACACAAGAGTGTAGAACTTTTGAAATTATTACAACGAGGTGAAGACAAGGGCATCCCTAGCTCCAAAGGATCCACATAAACTAGAAGACGGGCTAAAGGCCTTGCAAATTGGCTACAGCTAGTCTTGATGATTTTGATGAATGAAGCCACACCTTACTCATGACTTTTGCAATCAGAGTATATATTACATGCAATTAATGTTGTAGTATTATAAATCCTTCATTCTCCTTGATACCCCCCTCTCTAGGTTTTCCAATTTATTAGGTGTAAATTGTGTAATTAGTGTTGTAGTATTATAATCCCTTCTTTCCCCGTGACAACCCTCTTTTCTAGGCGTTCCAGTTTCTTTACAATCATGCATCTAAAATCTAGGGTTATCTGATTCGGTCTTCTCTTATAGATCTGAAATTCTCTCTGATCAACAAAGAGATTGACCCGATCAACAAACTTTGTCCAAATTGTGATGGCTCAGATGACCCACTTCTCGGATAATGTTATCAGTCCCCAATCCCATTCTCTGCCTTATGAATTCAACATGATTTTGTCAGTCATATTATACAATTAGAAGGCCTGGCTATACAGGTGCATCCCATTGCATTTTGCATGGAAAAAATTATAAATAGATTATTTTCATTTCTTTTGTACTTTATATCGTGTTTGGATTTTGGAAGTAACATAGCTGCAGTAGCTTGAAACCTTTGGCACTAAGGAACTGGAGACACAGATGCCATACTGTTTTTGTGCTTGTTCTCCCTAAAATCACTTAATGTGGCAATCATCATTATTGCTTTAGCAGTGTAAATGTAATTGTGGACAACAATATCCAAACCCAACGTAACTCCAATTTCCATGCCATTCCAAATGCACAGTGGGACAGCTGATTAACCCATCTGCTAAAACATTTCAACCCGTCAAATTCAAACTAATATAACATGTCATCTTCTAGTGTTGGGACTGTTCGTTAATTTCTTGATCGGTGGGATTGTCACTGAGGCTCTATGTTTGTTGTATACAATAATTTGAATCCTAAAAGCCTAAGCTTCCACAGAAACAAGAATCCCTGTTACCAGGTCTAGAAGTTTGCAGATAGATAATGTTTTCAATAGGTTGAGGGTGTCAAATTGATGTCGCCCGCCCATAAATAACCACTACAGGACTTGATACAACATGATTTTGGTCATCAACCCACTTGAGGTAATCATATAATACAGGCCTCTCATTCCAGGCTTCTTTGTCAGTCTCTACATTTACTACAAAACCTTGCTTTCGGTACTTGCTGATGAATGTGAGAGTATCTGGCACTGTTGGAATTCTCATTCCGTAGGTACTCTGGAACTGCCCAGTACATGATGTTGTCACTTTCCACATTAGTCATAATTTTACTGAAAGTCCTTGTGGTCGGAAACCCAGTCGTATTGGAGAAGGGAATGAAAGAAGGGTAGTTGAGTTCGTAAGGGATGCTACTACAGTTCCATTGAGATCGTATGATAACAGCCTCCATTTATGTCTTGTTGTAGCCAAGGCTGCAAAGGAACTCGATATAGTCGTAGATGGGCCCTAGTTCCTTGGCTTTGTTAGAATTGATGTGGCCGGCTCTAAATTCTAAAGGTGTAGCAGGCAGCCCGGTCCACTCATCTCTGATGGTTGAATTAGAGTTGTCAATAGTTGTTGCAATATTCATGATTGCAGAACGGATGGCTGTTGGGCTCCAGTCCTTATGGACGGCTCTCAGCAAAGCCGCAACCCAGCAACACGATGTACCCAATAGTAGTGCATATTAATCCGTCACCAAGTAGTCTGAGCCCCTGCTAGCAAAGGGCTGGTTGGGGATCCATGCTTCCAGAACATCCTCTCCTGGTGCAATTACATCCGGTTTTAGGACACTTGGGGTAATTGGATCTGGCCCTACAGAGGAGAAAAATGCCACTTGAGGAGCTGGTTTGAATCGCAGCTTTGTGATTTTGAACTTCATCTCCCCTACTGTTGCATTAACTGTTTGAGGCATATTGCTTCAATGAAGCTGCGGTGTCGTCACTTTTATGACCAAGCTAGGGAAGTTGAAGTCTGATGGATCGAGAGACAGGGCATAGCGTGTGTCCAAGAAGAAGAGTAGATACCGGCTTTTGCAATGCTTCTATTAACCCCTAACATTTAACCATAGACAGTACTTATGTTGCTTGTTCACATAGAACCACTTTTCCATTGACCTCGCTCTCATTCAAAAACAATTGAGTTACATGTTGCTTTCCCTGCATCTCCTTTGCCATAGAACAATGGTGCAGTAAATGCTCTCGGGATAGTAGGATTTCCCTTCCAGTGATTGTTACACCCCGACCCTAATTAAGCATGTTTAGTGCTAATTAATCATATTTTAGCTAAATTAATTATGCTTAGTTACTAATTATAGTAATTAGTGTTAATTGGTCCTTGTGAGTCTAGTTAGCTGAGTCTTGAGCCTAGACTAGATGAGTTAATATCGGTTTGACTCAATTGAGTGGAGTCAAGGGTTTTTCCGTAATTATCGATTTTTGCATTTTGCATCTTCTACACGTCATATTGACACCAACACGTGTATCTTGTCGAACACGCCAACTTTCGTATTTGAACCAACCACATTTGACCAACCATTGTATTAGTGGGCTATCAATTGACTCAAAATGAAAATATCCAAGCTTAAAGGACTTAGTTGCAAAAAGGGGCAACCCTATCCCTTTATAAGCCCAACTACCCATCCTTTTCATTTCCTTTCATTTTCTCTTCTCTCTACTACTTCCTTTCCTCTTTCCACTTCATCTCTTCTTCTCCAATCATCCAAAGGATTTCTTGCTTGTGCTTAGGAGCTAAGGAGTGGACTCACCTTCATCTTCTTCACTCTTCTCTCCATTTTGGTAGACAAATACCCATCTTTATCATCTCCATTTTCTTCAAATTCGGATCCCTTACTATAGGTAAGAGCCAAACTCCATTTGAGTTGTATTCTTGAGTTATTATGGGTTATAATAGGGTCATGAGACCCTTGGTTTACCAATGCATGCATATTCATTCATTTTCATGGATTTCTTTGATTAGGGTTTGATTTATTTGGGGTTTTTGGGGCTTTTGATCTATTTGAGTAAAAAGGACTTGGAAAGCTCTAATTGAGGCAAGTATAGACTTTAAATTGAGTTTACATTTTTTTTTATATATATACTTCATTGATTCATGATGCTCTAATCTTGATTCTATTTTACTCTCTTAATGAATACTTGGTTTTTATGGTCTTTATGACTTTTATTTGATAAATGGAATGAGGGGTGAAGGGAAGTATGTAACATAGGAGTGTATGAGTATTTAATTATATGGGAAACATGTGTACGGTGTAGTGTTGAAATGGTGGTAATTGGAAGAAACCACACTCCTTATACATGGACACATGTAACATTTCTATATGATGGAACCAAGTGCTTTATATATAAAAATCATGTGTTGGAAATAGTAGCCTTTGGATGATGACAGGTGATAATGTGAGGTTACAGCAACAAAAAAAAAAAGAAAAAGAAAAAGGGGAGAGACAATCAGATTTCCAGACTGAAATCCTGGAGTGGTCGCTCGAGCGCACACCCTACTGTGAACCATCCGCTTGAGCGGACCTGAACCCAATTGTTTGGGCTTTTTGGCCCAACTGGCCCAAATTAGAGGGGTGTAATCGCTCTCTTACTCTATGATAACCCTCTATAATTCTTTTTAATGTTATACATTAGCCTAAACACTATGCCAAAAAGATTAATTGGAGATTCATCGTATTTCCTAATAAGTGACACCCAATGAGTATTAATACGTTGATCCTCTTAAATTATCTTGTATTGGACAGTGGAAGGCCATAAAAATATTTATGTTGACTAGTAAATGTATTAATACCCTAAAATTACTTCATTTCATATTGAGATTAATTTTCTTTATTTATATATTGTATTATTAATGTCAATCACGATTCAATTATTCATCCCAAATTGTAACTCCAAATTGTTATACAATTAATTAGTATTCATGAGAATATAGAGTCAAATAAGTATTCATGCGTATATGGTTATCATTTGATTTGATTTTCAAAACAAGTCAATATAAACTTGTTAAATTTGATTTTATATGATTCGATCGAGTCGGCACTACTTAGCTTCGACCTTGTGATACCCGACAGGGTTAAACTTGGCTCGTATAATTTGAGACTACTGCAGTATGTCGTCTGGAGCTCAGGAACTCCAGAACCGGGTAGCCAGCTAGCCTTTGGCCGGGCCGCTGGTGACATCCCAAGTAGATTTGCTCTCATTGAGAGGATGAGCTTATTATAGTTGCCCATTTAGTATGTATTTCATTCATTTGATTTCTAAAGTATGTATTAGCCATTTTAACACATTTGTTTAGTTAATCTTTCTCAATGATACCTTATTTATCGTTGTCAAGTAAATTCAAATTCAATTTCAAATTATTATGTATATTCATTTTATTGCCTATACTTGCCAATTCGTCGTATTTGAAGTGCTACTCTTGGTGTCACAGGCACAGATGTAGATCCCGGGCTTGAGGAGGCCCATACGGGAGAGGAGGAAGCCCAAGAGGTTCCTCCAGGATTAGAGGAGTGGCCCGATGTGAGGCAAGTGTAGAAACTCCACATTTTCGTAGTGCCACACACTTTTGAGAGCTGGTAGCTAGAGTGTGACTACTTCTTTTTGTGTTGTCACATTATGATCTTCTTTTAATTTAGTTATACTTTTGGTATTATTGTGTAGGGTATCTTGCAACCCTCTTTTGATAACAATGCATATATTTGTAAAAGTTCTTTTGCATTAAACCTGAATGTTTAAATGGACTGAATGGAGAATGATATTCATTTTGTAATTTCAGCTTCCGCTTACTTGAAATGTTTTAATTGGTTCAAGTGAGTTAGACTCACGAGTGGAATCGATCAGTTTATCTCCTTCGTGTGATTGTATTTGACTCGCGACAGGTATTATCACACGGGAGTACGTGTGTCTCACCTCGGGGATTACCCTAGGCCGGGGTAATTCGGGACCGGGATGTGACAGTGATACTCCGTTTCCCAATGTCATTATTTGCCAAAAAAGCCCGGTTGATGGTCCTTGCACCAACTGTCATGATCCAGGGTGCACCATTGTAGGTTGAGTCCATCATTTCTCCTTCATTCCCTGCAGTACAGGTAATAAAAATGCCCTTTTCAATGGCTGAAAGCGCGTCCATGGCAATAAAATCATTGTGGTATGGTTTTTGGTCAAAGCCCAGTGATAAGAAGATGTCTACTCTATCAGCGATTGCACTTGTACCCTCCTCATTGTTGAAGATGCTTGAACCAAACCAGAAGCACTCTAGATAGGTTATAGAAGCATACAAGAGAGAGTGAAGATGCAAGAGAATTCGTCTAGATTGTATTGATGAAAGATACATTTATAACACTGTAGCCTAAATTAGTAGATCTGATTACATGATTACAAGCATAATTAAGTAAACTAATATCTATCTAATCTAATCTAATCTAATCTAATCTAAAGACTACTCATACATGGGCTGACCCAATACATGGGTTGCTGACCCACCCTGTTGGCCTGTTTCTTTACACCCCCTCTCAAGCTTTGGATGGGAGAATGTGACCATCGAGAGCTTAGAAACTAGTTTAAAAAAATGAGAGGTGGAGTGGCTCTTTGTGAAAAAATCTGTTATCTGAGTAGCTAATGAAACCTGAAAGAGCTTTATTGTACTACTCCGAACATGTTGCCGAATGAAATGACAGCCAACTTCAAGATGTTTGGATTGTTCATGGAAGACATCATTTGTTGCCAGTTTCTGTGCACTTTCACTGTCTATAAAGAGAGGGGTAGATTTATGAAACTAGAACTCCTAAATCCCAAAGTAACCAGCGAAGCCAAATAATTTCAGCAGTGGTGTGAGATACAGTTCGATATTCAGCTTCAGTGGAAGAGCGTGAGACAACTTCTTGTTTATTGCTTTTCTAAGATATGAGAGAGGAGCCAAGAAAAATGGAGAAGCCTGTTGTAGAGCGCCGATCATTGACATCTCCTGCCCAGTTGAAATAAGAATAGCCATGCAGAGTAATATTTTTTATTGGAGGAGAGAAGGAGGGCACGGTTGGAACCTCCTTGTAAGTATCTCAGGATGCGCAGTACAGCAACCCAGTGAGTATGAGTTAGTTGCGCAACAAATTGGCTTACCACATGTACCGCAAATGCAATATCCGGTCCGGTAATCGTAAGATAAACCAAGTTGCCAATCACCTCACGATAACGAGTTGGATCAGAAAGTAGATCTCCATCAGTAGTTCGGAGCTTCAGATTATGTTCAATTGGAGTAGAGACTGGCTTAAGATCTGTGAGTCCAGCTCGTTGGAGAACTTCGTTGCAGTATTTCGTTTGGGATAAAAGATATCCTTTGGGAGAGTAGGCAACCTCAATGCCCAGAAAGTACCGCAAATTACCTAAGTTTTCATCTCAAACTGGTGATGAAGAAAACGCTTCAAGGATAAAATACCAGGGGCATCATTGCCAGTAATAATCATATTATTGACATGGAGTAACATGAAAACACATCCAGGTTGCGAATAGCGCGTGAAGAGAGCGGAGTCATGGGCACTCTGAGAAAAACCAATACTGATAATACTGATGCTAAACCGTTCAAACCAAGCACAAGGGGCTTGTTTGAGTCCATATAAAGCGCGTTTGAGACGACACACAGAATGAGGAGGTCTCACAACGCCTGGAGGAGGATGCATATAGATCTCTTTTTGAAGGAATCCATTCAAAAATACATTCTTGACATCAAGCTGATAGAGGGGCCAACGTCTAATAGCGGCAACATAGATAAAGGTACGGACAATTGATGGGAAGAAACCGGAGCAAAAGTATCCTTATAATCTACCCCATATTCTTGTGTGTAGCCTTTTACAACCAAGCGAGCCTTATAACGATCAACAGAACCATCAGATTTGGTCTTGAGTGCCGTATCCACGAAAGGCAGTGGTGACCGATGTAATAATTGACCGTGAACATGTTCAAAATCAAGGCGAAGGGCCATAAGAAACTGAACTAGCCGAGTTTGCTGCTTATAGACTTCAAAGGTATGAGCATCATCAGTTATTTTAAAAGTGGGTTCCATTAGAGCCTGTTGATCCCATAAGGCAGTCATTGTGATGAAGAAATCATGAATAGAGTCATTTTCTTGGTTTGCATTTTTGATTTCCCATTCTAACTGATATCGACTAGCAGCATTAGACTGAGTATACAATCTGGCTAAATAATCCCAAGCAGCCTTAGGATAATTGAATTTAGCTAATTGATTTCCAATAGATGGGTTGACCGAATTGGCAATCCAAGAATTTATTTTTCCGACGGAAGCTTCTCATTCCTCAAAAGTAGCATCCTTACTATCTGGTGTAAGGATCTGCTGAGCAACGTATTTCCACACTTTTTGACCTTTTAGGAAATCTTGCATTAGGTGGGACCAAGAAGAATAATTGGTGCCATCAAATTTGATAGTAATACCAGATACAGTTCGATCAGAAGACATTTGGAACAAACCAAATTGATCACAGATTGTTTAGAATCAAGTTAGATCTGAAATCCAACAATAGAAACAGTACCTAGATCTGAAATCCCAGTAAATGTGGTCCGGCTGACCTTGGATTGAAGCAAAGATCACAAAACTTAATTTGAGATGAGAAGTAGTGAGAAATGCTGCAAGTAGAATGACTGTTTTCAATTCAGAATGAAAATAGAAAAAAAAAAAAAACTGTGACTGGGCGTCCAAATTCTGTGCTAGAATGACAAGAACTTCTCACAGAGTGATTTGTACACTAATCATTCTTCCAGGTTATCATCCAGATGGATTTTCGACCCTATTGGAAGAAGAACCAGACTAATCCAATCGCTAGATGTGATTCTGATGAGAAAACAAAAAAACTGTCTTGAAAACTGTCGATCTAGAAAAATGGGTAAATCACTGACCTGTGATGAAGCTGATAAATCTTGAAAAAATGTTTAAAAAACCAAGGATAAATGGGCGACCTTGGTGGTGCTGCTTGCTAGTGTGATCGCTTATCTGAGATGGGGCCCACTGTTGATCAGATTGACAGAACAGTCACAGACGAACAAGATTGTTTCGAAACTCCTCATATGCTGGAGTGGACAGACTATCAGAGCTCTGATACCATGTTGAAGATGCTTGAACCAAGCCAGAAGCACTCTAGATAGGTTACAAAAGCATACAAGAGAGAGTGAAGATGCAAGAGAATTCGTCTTGATATATTGTATTGATGAAAGATACATTTATAACACCGTAGCCTAAATTAATGGATCTAATTACATGACTATAGGCACAATTAAGTAAACTAATATCTATCTAATCTAATAACAACTCATACATGACTGACCCAATACATGAGTTGCTGACCCAACTTGTCGTCCTATTTCTTTACACGCATATCCAAAGTAGTCGGCACTGGGAACATAAGCTCCAGCTGCAGTGGATGCGGTGTGTGTCATGTCCAAATGAATCTCTCGGTGAGTCGTATTCCCCGGTACCTATGTTTCTACCAGCAGCTTTTAGTCCTTTGTTATCGGATTTTGCCCCATTGAGCTGCCGGTTGCAAAGTGAAGGATTGAACTCTGTTCCATTCTTGCACAATCCGTTCCATCTCTCCGGCACTGGCGATATGCCCCGGTCATTGAAACTCACTCCCTGGCCAAATTCCTATGTCGATTATCTCAATTATTACATCTTGGCCATAGGAGCCGGCAGGCCATATCCCAGCATCATGTCTCAGGCCTACGTACCTTGGTGTGTGGGTGGCAAAGAGATTGCCAAAGGACTCGCGGTATGTAGCTCAATAGGCTGACATTTTTTTGCAGCTCAGAGAGCTGAGTAGCAGTCAGGCTAGCGCTAAAGCCATGCATGACATGCCTGTAAGAGTAGGGCAGCATTGCTTAGGGTTGTCTGACGAGGCTTGGGTTGATGACAGGGATGACAGGATGGACTAGTGCCATGAGTAATGGGTGGAGAATGGCTCGGGTTTCTGTGAGTGGTCCATGTGGATTATGTACATCTGGTGTTCGCCTGATGCCAGTGGGGAAGTGGGGCACCTCATTAGCGATAGTGACCACACAACTAGGTGGTGTAAGATGAAATCTGTTGGCCCCTTCATCCTTGCCTTTCTTGTGAAATGGGCGTGTGGAGAATAAGGATATACTAGAGCGGGCTTCTTATAGAGACTGTTTAGTCAAAGACGGCGATTTATCCTATATGCTTGTGATAAGTCAGACCCACGTGGCCCACTCCGTGATAACCCAAGGCTTAAATTTATGGAGATCCGTTTAGTCCAATGAGGTCTAGGCCCAAATCTACAAGGTCTGGCCTCGTCAAGGCAACCCCCGTCGCCTCTAAAATAGTCAACCCTTATCTCGCTTTTATGAAGTCCTACGGAGAATATCCAACCGCTTTTATGAAGTCCTACGGAGAATATCCAACTGCCTCGACGAGGCAGTTCGAAGATTCATCGCAGTAGAGTAAATATTGCTGTAGAGGGGCAAGAAATGTTTTCCCTTCCATACTCCTCTCTTCTTTAATTACCGTATTAATTATTTATTAATTGACCGGTGCCGAGGCGGGTTGGGTTGGCCCGACCTGCGTAATTTGTATAGATTTTTAAAAATAAATGTGTTTGGGTGAACTCGATCTCACAACCTAATGGTTGTGAAAGATAAACACAACCACTAGACTACCTAACTTTTGTATACTAATATGTATTCAAACAATATTAAAACTAGTTAGATGAGGATGTGAACCTAACCATGAATATTAAACTATTAGTTACATTAGGATGAGAACTTAACCACTTTAGATGATGATGAGAAGCT
Source organism: Litsea cubeba (assembly GCA_012931725.1). Classification (NCBI taxonomy): domain Eukaryota; kingdom Viridiplantae; phylum Streptophyta; class Magnoliopsida; order Laurales; family Lauraceae; genus Litsea; species Litsea cubeba. The sequence continues at coordinate 85,873,917 of CM022945.1, forward strand.
AACACCTTTTTTATCCAACTTTTTACTCTTTCATTCAAACAACCTGAAATATAAAAAAAACGTATCATGTCCTTTTTTTCTACTCATTTTTCAGCCAAATTGAAATGCCATGGTTAAGGATATTTCAATTGAGATGGCAAACTCAATTTCTATTTTTTGGCTGAATTATCATACTTTAAACAAGAACTTAGCGCGGTTAAATATTTCTACTTTTATCAATAATCATCTCAAGTCTTCCAAATGACCCACCATGAAACCACAACCTTGGACTTCATTTTATTTAGATTTGCATCAATTTCTTTATTTTTTAGTTATGGGTTTTTAGTCTTAGTCAATAATTCTCATTATCTTTATCATGGTTACATATTTTTTACTTCTTTTTCCTAGTGTTCATATCAATGTAAAATATATGGCTTCATGTGATGTGATCGAGAGTTGAGTTATAGGTACATGTGACGAGATTATATTGAACATAAATGACTGAATTATGAACATATTCTTGTGTTTAATCCTGAGCTTTCCAACCTATAAAGAATCTCAACTTCTCAAATGCTCAGGGGTTCTTGAATATAGATGAATGCAGGTAGGGAATTTCATTTGAGATTCTCAAATATCTCTGAAGAAAATAAAATTATTGAAGGCAAGGGGCCGGGGCAAATTTAGTAAAGGTAAGTGTGTCACACCAAAACATTCCCCTTATTACTTCTCCCCAAAAACACATTGCCCCTCTTTATTAGTGTGACTAATTTACACTAAAGTCCTACCTTACCAAGTTATGTAAGTGTTTTTTTTTATTAGAAAATGCCTAGGGTTGTTAGTTGGCTGGAAATTAGATTTTATAAATTTAAAAAATATATAAAAAAATAATTTTTTTGGCGGGCCAGGCGGGCCGATCCTGGCAGGCCTGGCGGGCCACAGGGGCTGGCCCACTAGGCTGGCGGGCCTGGCGGGCCGTGCCTAACGGGCCAGCGGGCCTGCGCGGCTCGGCCCAGCACGGCCCGCGTCATGGGCCGTGCCGTTGACCGGGCCGTGCCGTGCCACGGCCCGTTGACTAGCGGGCCGGGCCGGCACGGCCCACTTGACATCTCTACGGTGTTGTCCGAAGTTAATTTAGGCATCATCTTCTTGCACTGTTTTTGTGCTATAATCCTACACAGTGCATATTCTTTTTGTTTGAGAGGATGTGTGTTGTTTACCAAAGGACAAACAGGATTTAATTGCAGTACTCTCCACTGAAGCTGTTTCCAATATTGTTCTGTTGGCCATCTGGCAACTATTTTGGTCCTGACCTGGTTTTTTTGCATTTTCATTATCGAATTTTCACCCTTCCTTTTTTCTTTTTTTTTTTCTTTTTTTTTTTTGTCCTAGTATACCTATATGCATCTCATAGCATACCAGTTAATATTGTTATTCACACTGTATATGTAAGTTTTAATCTCATAGCATACCATGCATCAATAGATGTCTGTACTGTTTTAATACGATGAAACGGTGGTAGCAGAAAATGAAGTAAAAGAATCCATAGATTTTGAGGAATCAATGAAATTTGTGGCATGTTCCCTTGCTTGTCATTTTTAAATCCATCGATCATTACAAAGAGTCTAGAGACAATATGAGGTGCTAAGTCCCGTCCATCTACCCAAGACAGGAACTTTGGAAATTACAAAGAGGTGAAGACAAGCCCTTCCCTAGCTCCAAATGAATCCACCTAAACTAGAAGGCCGGCCAAAGACCTTGCAAATTGACTGCAGCTAGTGTTGAAGCTTTTAATGAATGAAGCCACACTTTTCCCATGACTGTTGCAATCATAGTATATATTGAGTGTAATTAGTGTTGTAGAATTATTATCCCTTCATTTCCCTTTATACCCCTCTCTAGACCTTCCAATTTATTTACTGTCACGCAACTAAAAAGTAGGTTAAGTTGATTCTAGAGGAATTTACCTGGTAGGGTCCCATAGGATCCTATACCATTTCGGAGGTGTCGTATTTACCATGGACACGAATAAGGCTCTATATGTGTTTTTTTTTTTTTTTTTTTTTTTTTTTTTTTTTTTTTTGTCTTTTAGCGAATGGTCGATATCGACCACTTTTATGGTCGATATCGACCATTCTGCGGGAACCCAAATAAAAATTAGGTTTCTCAGGATGGAGAAGACGAGAGGGATTACTCTGTTCCACGCCATGGATACAGATCGAGCCACTGTCAGTTCCGGGAAAGTCAGAAGAAGAAGACACTGCTCTGTGATCTCATCCGATAGCCCTGGAATCAACGGCCCAGATTTCTTCAAAATCTCAGAGATCGCCATTTGCAACAAACACACAGAAGAAAAACAAGCAAAGACCAGAACCAGAAGCAGATTCGAGGATTTCTCTTTCTCTGCTTTTCTAATGTCTGGTTTTGATCTTTTCGAAGGATTATGTAGTATACGTGGTGGATGTATGAAAAGAGAGAGAGGATTCCGCGAAATCCAAAGAAAAACGACGAGATTTAAAATAGAAAGAGGAATGCCAATACAAACGGTTTTGCAGAAAACAGGGATACTATAGAAATCTACTTCACTCGTTTTTCCCTATCAGAGGAAGAAAGAAGAAGAAGGCCTAAAACACAGACTCCTCCCCTCCCCTCCCATCTTCTCCATCCTGAAAAACCTAATCTTTTTTTGGGTTCCCGCAGAATGGTCGATATCGACCACTTTTATTGTCGATATCGACAACATAACTGAAACACAAAAATCACAGTCATTGTCAGTATCGACCACTTTTATTGTCGATATCGACAACATAACTGAAACACAAAAATTACAGTCATTGTCAGTATCGACCACTTTTATTGTCGATATCGACAACATAACTGAAACATAAATTTACAGACATTGTCAGTGTCGACCACTTTTATTATCGATATTGACCATAATAAAATTGAAGGAAAAAAATGATGACTGTCCATAGCAGTGCTCCGTTTGGAGATACAAAACCTATAAATTAACCTGCTCCATAATAACAGAAATAACTCTACACTATTATAAGGAGTGTTTAAGTCTCAAACATATTGCAATCTGTATATTTATCATCGCTCATTCGTAGCTACATCTTAATCCAAACTTAACAATTACAACAAAAAACAAGAATAACATAAGAAATTAGAAAATGATTTCGGTCTTCAACTTCCATATTCTGAATGATTGATGATGCCTTTTGTGGTCATAAATTATTTACCAGTGCTGCAATGGTCAATGTCTTCTTCCCTTTGTCAGCATCATGTAACTGAGAAAGAGGAGTATTGACAATGAATATAAGACAACCATCATATTCTGATCATTGCATCTTCATGAAGGATTTTAGTGTATGCTAAATTCTTTAGGGGATCATTATTTGAGGCAGAATGAGAACAAGATATAGTCCACCTTCCTACCCAAGAACAGTCATCACAAAAATATTGTTGTCGCATTTCGCATACATGTCCACAAGTGCAGTAGAAACATTCTCTCACTTCTATAAGTAATTTCCAGCCTAACCCTCAACCCTGCAATCCCAAATATCATCATTCAATTCAACCAACAGCGGCTAACAAAGTAACAATTCCATTCCACCCTGGTGCATCCCTCCAGATGGAGCTCCCACTGTACCCAGTAGGACCAAGCGCACCATACTGCAAAGAACCATAGGAACCACCACCCAACCCCGCACCACCACCCAAACCAGGACCATACCCACCAGCACTATCGCCCAAACTGGCACCAAAACCACCAGCATTGCCACCTTCCAATGATGATGGTGCCTGGTTCCCCACAGAGGACAGCCCCTGCCCACCAATTGAAGATTGCAAATGTGTGTTCAGATTGTAATGGCTAAGCCCCAACACCTGGTTACCGCCAGAGAAACCACCCAATCCCCCATATGAAGAGAGTCTGCCCGGCGCGCCATATTCTTGATTGGCCGAAGCACCCGACAGCTCTTGAATTCCTCCACCCAACTTCCCTTTCTTCCCATCAATTGCTATCTTGCAGACCAGCTGTTGCTCGTCCATATTCTTGATTGGCTCGACCAGAGCCGCCCAAAGTTTTCTTGAATGGTCATCAATGAAGGTCTTCCATCTTACCCTTCCAAACATGATAATTTCTTCCATTTAAACTAACCATTCTGTTCAAACTTTGTTCCATTGTTCACACAAGAATTTTATCAAACACCTTGAAGGCGAACCTTGCGCTTTGATACCACTGTGTCAGTGACAGCCCTGCATTCTCATGACGTGCTGGAGAATCGATAAATTGCCTGACATCACCATCTTCCCTACTGGCCTGATGCTCGTGCTTGGGCTTCAACGTTGTGGCAGCTGCTGCAGATGGCACCTCTGGATCAGTTGTGGTTATAAATGGAGGAGCATGAACTGGGGGTACATCATCAGAAAATGCATCGGGGTTGTCTTGAGGATCATTTGGATTAATTATCTTCCCACCTTCACTTTTACCTTTGCGTGCCTTATCAAAATAGGCAGTGTAAGGGACATTGTCTCAGCTTGGGTTTCAAGAGAAGGATACTGAGCAATGGCATTTGGCATTGTTCCAGTGCCAAGAAATTGCAAAGCACCCATCCATGGAAGATCACTGTAACCGTTCCTGACAGATGCAGGGAAGGTGCATTTCAGGTCACCGTAAATCAAGCCACAAGGATGATAGCAGACACAGCATCATTATTGCCATCCACTTGAAGATGAGCAGACCCTCTCCTCCCTCTTCCTCCTCCTCCTCCCCTCTTCTCCATCCTGAATGGTGAAAAACCCAATTTTTATTTGGGTTCCCGCAGAATGGTCGATATCGACCATTCGCTAAACGACAAAAAAAAAAAAAAAAAAAAAAACTGCACATGTAGAGCCTTATCCGTGTCCATGATAAATACAATACCTCAGAAGTGGTATAGGATCCTATGAGGCCCTACCAAGTAAATTCCTCTTGATTCTATCTTATATTTTAGATGATCTGAAATTCTCTGATCAACTATGAGATCAACCCAATCAACAAACTCTGTACAAGAGCCCCGTAGGTGAAAATCTCACATTAATGAATATATCAGATCTCTCTCTGTTTTTTTTTTTTTTTTTTCAAAAGTTAAATTACGAGGCCCACCCAAAAGCAGGGTATGTAGGATGTTTCTGCGGCCCACTGGTCCCACAAAATTCAAGGGTAGGGGGTGGGGTTGTGAATTATCCATTTATAAGAAGTTAGCTTCATTGGACATTGCTGGCTACTTGATCCAAGGATTTAGAATGTGTAGCATAAATAAACACTTCACGCCACCAATTTTGACTCACTATTCGTGCATATATATATATCCAGTCAAATGGCCTAAAGATGGGGCTCAGCCCCTGCCTCTTAGTAATAATGGACAAGGTCTTTTCATTTTAGATGTGTAAGTGTGTACCTATCAAATTGGGCCTTCAGGTATACATCTGCCTATGCAGACTAAATCCAACGAAAAGCAGGTTGGCTCACCCACTTGTAACTATAGTCACTAATGGAATCACTATTAATTTTGCAAATAACAGGTCAAATATCTGTGCCCCTGTTCAACCTTGACTCGGTTTTGGTCCTGTAATCTGTCATGACCCAGAGACTGGTGGAATATGGGTCAGCCTGGTCCTGTAGATGAGGCCCAAGACAGGGATGGCAAATGGGTCGAGTCAGGTCTAATTGTGTCTCCCTGACATGAGGATTCTCCGTATAGACGCCCAAGTCATTTATTAAATCGGGTCAGTCGACCCTAACCTGGGCTAGAATTGCATCAATTAGACCTGACCCAACTAGCCTGCTTAAGTTTGCTTCAAGGTTGTAGATGCTTTGCCCAAGTCCAGCCGCCAGATAATAAAAAAGAAAAAAAAAAAAAAAAAAAAGAGCCTAGCCGCAGCAAGCATTTAAATTTCAGGTCATGGGCATGAGTCCAGCCTGTGAGTGTCTGACCTATTTAATTCAGGCAGGCACAAGCCTGATTAATGACTCAAACCTTGTCATATATTCTAGTGAATCTATGCATTATTTGGACACCCATTCATGTTTCTTTGGATTAAAAGTTTAAAACAGATTCAGTGGAAACTGCTAGATGATTATATATAAGTTGGAAATTCAATGGTTTAATGAGTCCAATGTTGTAAAAAATCTGATCATGTTCTTCTTGACTCTCTGAGCAAAGGTTCATGTCCTGTATCTTGGATGGGGAAGACGGTGTGACAGTGTAAAGCCAATACCTGAGGATGGAGAAAAGAAAAGAACAAAATTACAAGAAGAAGATTTCTTTGGGGTTTAAACTTAGGTGTTAGCTCGGCACTATTAATTCATTTATATAGACATACACAAGTAGCTTCAATCTCCCATCAATCCTCTCCTTGACTCAAGCCACTGCATCTTTTCTGCAGCTGCTCTGTTGGATCTATTGCTCAAAAGATTAAATCAGAGTCAGAACTTTAATCCAACTACTTCTGTTTCAGCCATTTCAACTTGAGCTCCAGCAGCCAGCACAATGTCCCTCAAGCCCAGTCTATCATACTCTGTTCTCCACTTCCCTCCCTGTTGTTTCAGATGGCATGGTTTCAGTCCTGACTTCACAGTAGATGGTTGTAGGGAGTCTCTGTCTGCATTCGCTTTTGCAGTTGTTGGAAAGTTTTCTGGCAAAAGGCGGAGCCTGGAATGGGTTGAACAATCCATCAAACAGCGTTGGAGCTTAGCTTAGTCAGGCTGAGCAATCTCTCTCTCTCTCTCTCTCTCTCTCCTCTCTCTCTCTCTCTCTCTCCTCTCTCTCTCTCTCTCCTCTCTCTCTCTCTCTCTCTCTCTCTCTCTCTCTCTCTCTCTCTCTCTCTCCGTTATGTCTAGGACTAAGGTCTCTCTCTCCGTATTCTAGGACTAGGAATCTGGAAACTATGTAACTTGTTAGCTAAGATTTGTTAAATTAAATTATTTTTTGATGAGAAGGGGTTGGCGCCACTATTTATTGCAGATTTTGTTTGATCTGAGACCGTCCGTCAAATGTAATGGACTGATGGCTTCGTTATTCAATACATTGGAAAGTGTCAAATTGATGTCTACCACCCATAAATAGCCACTACAGGGCTTGATACAACATGATTTTGGTCATCAACCCACTTGAGGAAACCATATACCACGGGACTATCACTCCAGGCTTCTTTGTCAATCTCTACATTTAGTACAAAGCCTTGCTTCTGGTTCTTGCTGCTGAATGTGAGGGACTGAGGCTCTGTCCACATTCTCATTCCTATGGAGACCTCTGCAACTGCTCGGTAAACGACACTGTCACTTCCCACATTAGTCACAGCCCTACTGAAGTTCTTTTTGGCCGGAAAGCCAGTCGTGTTGGAGAAGAAGGCAATGAAAGAAGGGTAATTGAGTTCATGAGGAATGCTACTACAGTTCCATTGAGATCGTCTTAAAACAGCCCCCATCTGTGTACTGTTGTAGCCAAGGCCGCAAAGGAACTCTATGTAGTCTTGGAAGTCCGCATCATAGACGAGTCCTGGGTCCATGGCTTTGTTAGGATTGATTTGGCCAGCGCCGAACACTAAAGGTGTGGTAGGCAGCCCGGTCCACTCATCTTTGATGGCTGACTTGGTGTTGTCTACAATTGTTGCAGTGGTCATGATCGCCGAACGGATGGCTGCTGGGCTCCAGTCCTTATGGATGGCTCTCAGCAAGGCTGCAACCCCAGCTACATGGGGTGCTGCCATTGATGTACCTGACAGTAGCGCATAATCTGTCACCAAGCTGTCTGAACCCCTTCTAGCAGGGGGGTTGTTGGGGATCCATGCTGCGAGAACATCCTTTCCGGGAGCAATTATGTCCGGTTTTAGGACAACTGGGGTAATTGGGTCAGGCCCTCTAGAAGAGAAAAATGCCACCTGAGGCGCTGGTTTGAATCGCAACTTAGTAATTTCAAACTTCATCTCCCTCACTGTTGCATTAACCGTTTCCGAGGCATATTGCTTCAATGAAGCGGTGGTGTCATCACTTTTTATGATCAGGCTGGGGAAGTTGAAGTCTGATGGAAAGAGAAGCAAGGAATCGTGTGGGTCCGAGAAGATGAAGATACCAGCTTCCGCATTGCTTCTAAAAACCTCGTGCATTTGCATATAGATATCACTATCGTTGCTAGTATCACATAGAACCACTTTTCCAGCAACCTCGCTCTCATTCAAAGACAATGGGTTACATATCACTTTCTCTGCGTCACCTTTGCCATAGAACAATGGTGCATTGGCAATGTAAATTCTCTCGGGTAGTACGACTGTCCTTCCAGAAATACACCATTTCCAAGTGTAGCACTTGCCAAGAAAGCACGGTCAACCGTGCTTGCACCAACTGTGGTTATCCAGGGTGCACCATTGAGGGTTGTATTCAGATCTTCTCCATCATTCCCCGCAGCACAGGTAACAAAAATGCCTTTCTCAAGGGCTGAGAGCGAGCCCATGCCAATAACATCGCTGTAATATGGTGTTTGCTCAAAGCCCAGTGATAAGGACATGATGTCTACTCCATCGGCGATCGCTTGGTCCATTCCTGCAAGCACATCTGTTGCTGCGCTTTCGTCTGTATCGCCATGCCATATCACCTTGTACATGGCCAATCGTGCACCTGGAGCTACTCCTTTGGCTGTACCCTCCGCATATCCAAAGTAGTCTGCACAGGAAACATAAGCACCAGCAGCAGTGGACGAGGTGTGTGTGCCATGTCCAAAAGAGTCTCTCGGTGAGTCGTAATCAATGGCAGCTATGTTTCTGCCCGCAGCTTTTAGTCCTTTGCTGAAGGATCTAGCGCCAATGAGCTTGCGGTTGCATAGTGAAGGGCTGAACTCTGTCCCATTCTCACATGTTCCCTTCCATCTCTCCGGCACCGGTGACATGCCCCGGTCCTTGAAGCTCTCACTCTCTGGCCAAATTCCTGTGTCTATTATCCCAATTATCACATCTTGGCCATATGAGGCCGCGGGCCATATGCCACTGTCATGTCTCAGGCCTAGGAACCTTGGTGTATGGGTGGTGAAGAGCTTGCCAAAGGACTCGTGATATGTAGCGCGATGAGCTGGCAGTTTTTCCAGCTCAGAAAGCTGAGAGGTAGTAAGGCTGGCACTGAAGCCATGCATGACATGGCTGTATGAGTAGAGCAGCATCGCTTCTGCTTCTTCCTCTGATGTGGCTTGGGTGGATGACAGAGATGACAGGATGGACCGGTGCCACAATTCTGTCAATTCAGGTGTGGAGAATGAGTGTGGTTTGTGTGAATGGTCCATGTGGATGATGTACGTCTGCCGTTCGCCCAATGCCAGCATGGCAGTGGGGTACCCCATTAGTACTACTGACCATACCAGTAGGATGTGTAAGATGGAATTTGTTCGGCCTTTCATCTTTGCCATTCACATGAAAGGAGAGTGAAAAGTAAGGATGCTATAGAGGACTTTTTATAGAGTTTGTTAGTCAAAGATGGCGATTTATCCGATACATTTTGTGCTGTTTCTATGCTTTAATCTTAAAGAAATGGATTTTCTCTTGTTCGAGAGGCATGTTTGTTGTTTTCCCAAATGAACAGAACGGATCTTATTGTAATATTCTCTCCTAAATCTGTTTGGCAGATTGTTCTATTTTTCCATGGAAGGATCACAATCCAAAGTCAGCTATTGTGTATACAAGTGGGTGGTATATATGCACAGAGAAATTCTCACAATACATCTTTTCCCCTGAATCTTTCTAAAGGTCCATATTACTACTTGAACTTTAGAAAGATACAGGACAGTTCTTGGGGAATTTGCATGGTCAATCAAAGAGAGTAATTTTCAGATAAGTGAAAATGGGCCCATGTTGGTGGGGAAAGTGAATGTGAAGAGCTGAGATTGATCATTGGGAGGTCTAGGTGTGTCCCACAGCCACAAGCCCGATATGTCCCATTGTTCATGGCTTTGGGTACGAAGGAACCTGGATATAGGGCTAACAGAAAATGACAAGAATCCATAGCAGTGAATAAATTAATGAACTTTGACAAGTACTTGCGGATCTTCATGTTTAAATCCACCAACATTGGTCATTACAAAAAGTCTATAGATACAATTTAAGTCCTATCATCGTTGTTTCTTCCATCATAGTCATTTTTTAATGAAGACTATGAAGACGAACAACTTTGACAATATCAGGTGCCAGGTCCCATCTACAAGATAGGACTTAGGAAATCACAGAGGTGAAGACAAACCCTTCTCCAGCTGCAAAAAGGATCCACATAAACTAGAAGGCCTGTTGAAGACCTCGCAAATCAACATAATCAACATGAAGTAAATTGACTGGAGCTTACACATGACTGATGCAAGCATTGTATATATTAGGTGTAATTAGTGTTTTAGTATTATAATCCCTTCATTCCCCTTGTCTTGATACCCTCTTTAGGCTTTTCAATTTATTTACAATCAAGCATCTAAAAGTTTGGGTCAGTTGATTTGATCCTAGCTTATAAGATCATCTGGAATTCTTTCTGATCAACGAAGAGAACGACCAGATCAACAAGCTTTGTCCAAATTGAGCCCAATCAAGTGCATCACAATATCATGTTATCCTTCCCACTTACTGGATCGAATCACACTACTAACCATTGTCATCATCATATCAAAGCCTTGTTACAACTATGTAGGGGTAGGCTACATGAATTCTTTTTCTCCATTCCAATTTGGGTAGAATTACAATACAGCAGCGCTGCATTATAGTATGGTGCAGCACCCTTCTTTAAATCCATGGTGGGCCCACCTATTTCAGGTTCTTATTGATAAATGGGTCCGAATCTTGATCCATACAAGTTTTGACCCATGGACCCGGGACACGACCTATGAGTGTTTAATGTTGTAAATCGTAACATTTTTAGGTTTAATCTTAGAGGTATTAGAGGTAGTAGACTTGATGCACTATTATGAGTTGAATGATATCATTTATTTTAAGCAAAAAAAAAATCTAAATGAAAAAGAAGTCAAAACCAGTTTTGGAACTAGCTCCTCGTCCTCCAGTTCGGATTGGTTTGAGAACCAAATCTGGTCCTTTTTTCAGGACCTCCTGATGAACCGCCAAAGAAGTCAAGAAATGACAATCATTAATTAACATTCGACACTACCAAGAGTGATTCATTCCAGAGTAGCACGAATCCAAATAGGGCCCAAAAGCTGTTTTTTCCATCATTGGATTGGGTTTGGGTAAGAGAGGAAGTAGGAAGAAGATGAGGAAAAGTGTTTCTCTCTGTCTGCCCAGGGTCGATATTTACTATCAACACTTAAAATGAAGGTCGACATCGACAATCGAAAAAAGTAGTAAAAGAAATTGGGTTTTGTGGGGAATTGCCCTATTTGGTACATGTTTAGATAATTTGTCTGATTCGGTCCAATGGCCACATTAAGTGTGTTTTTTTTTATATAAAGCCCTCTTTTTTAATAGTAACAATGCATATGTGGGTTTATAAAATTTCAAGAAATACAAGGATTTACAAATATATATTTGAAATCAGAATTGCTCAACTTTGATTATGAGTAACATCTTATTTAATAGATTCATCACCATCACCATCACCATCACCATCATGGAAGCCTTGTCCTAACTATGTTGGGCCAGCTACATAAATTCTGTTTCTCCATTTCAATTTTTCCTGAGCTAAATCCTCAAATAATTGCACTTCTTTAAATCTAATTTTACTACCTCCATCTACGTCCGGCCTCTTTAGCCTACCATTTTCCCTTGGTGGGTCGTCAACTTGCATAACCAAATATTTTCTTACCAGAGCTGTTGCCAAATTGCGGACATAGCAAAGTCATCTCAATCGGATTTCTCTAATTTGATATCTTATTGATGCTACACCTAAATGCTCTCTAAAATACTTATTTCTAATTTTATCCTAACTAATTTTATCACACATCCACCTCAATGTTCTCATCTCTACATCCATTTTATGAAAATGTTGCTTCTTGATTGACCAACATTCTACTTTATAGGTTATAACCGGTCTACTTGTTGTCCTATTAACTTCTCCTTCAATATTAGGGCTGCACAGAACCAGACCGCAGACCGGACCAGACTACAAAATCGGACCGGACCGGATCGGATTTGCAGTCTTAGCGGTCCAAATCCGGTCCGGACCTTTTGTGGTCCGTTCTGGACCGGACCGACCGCATTTCTTAAAAAGATTCAAACGTCAATCCAGTCCTACCAGACCTCCATGTATATTTAGTACATGCACTAGTACTGGCATCTAATGGATAATGCAAGTCATTAAAATGTGTGGTTATTGTGTGCAACACCCTTGCCTAATTTTCTTTTCGCTGCGGTGGTTGTGGGTCTTGTTTACCGAAAAAGCAATGTCTAATTCATTTCTGCATACTGTCTACCATGTGGAAAATTGCCTACATATTTTACTGGGGTAAATGGATATACCAGTATGGTGTAAAAGTTAACCCCAATGTGATCTGGTGCGAGAGGTTTGGGGTAGCCCTTCAAATTAGTGCTTTCATCCCAACCGCCCATTTCCAGAGATGGCCCTAATAAATTTTTTTTTTTTTTCATATAGATGAGCCCATGAGGCATGAGCCCAACACCCATTTGTAAAACCCATCATTCATTCATTTGACATTTGCCCACGTTTTAGATATGAGGTGAAACTGAAAAAAAAAAAAAAAACGAAAAAAAAAAGTGAAAAAAAAAAATGGAAACCGGTCCGGACCACTTTAAGTGGTCCAACCGGACCGGTTTGGACCGGTCCGGTCCTTCATTTTAGGCCGGACCGGAAATCCGGTCCGACCGGATTCCGGTCCGAAAACCGGACCGAAAATCCGGTTGATCACCCCTATTCAATATTGTTGGCATTCGTCGGTCAACACTCCTAAAGTAAGTCTACACTCAAACCATCCAGCTTTTATTCTATGTTCAACATCTTTATCAATCTCCTCATCCTTACTAATTATCGAGCCAAGGTAATTAAATGAATATTTTTGTGGTATCTCTTAGGCTTCAATTTTTATAATAGTTTCAACTCATTATATATGCCCACTGAAGTCGCAATCTATATATTGCCATTCTGCAGTTTATTTTAAAGTCTTTGGATTCTAAAGCCAACCATTATCTTCAAGTTTTACTTTCACATCATCCCGTGATTCATCCACCAACAAGATATCATTTGTAACAATATACACCAAGGCACCTCATTTCGAATATCAGTAGGTAACTCATTTATAATCAATATATATATATATATATATAAAGAGCTTATGGTTGACCCATGATGCAAACATATGGTTAATGAAAATCACATGCATGTCTCTCCACATGTATTTCTTATATTAATTGATAAGATATTAACTAATTTAACTTAACGCAGTTCTTCTCTCTTTATTATCAAAAAGTTAAATGAAAAAACATAAATTTTTATATATAATAATTTTGATTTGTAATTTTGACAAAAATTCATAATTTCAATTTGTAATTAATCTAAGAATGAAAAATACTATATCCCAAAATGCCAATTTTTGCCAGAATCACTTGCCATTATATTTTATTTAATTTCCTCTATTTAGTCTATATTGATAGGAAAAGTATTTTTTTTTAATTTAAAGTTATTTTTATTTTTAACATTTGAATAGATCTGTATTTTTAAAATGATAATAATATATCTAAGAATTTATAAATTCTCTAAAGAAGATAAGACTTTATATATGTTTGAAAGTTGGAACTAATCGACTGTGACTTTTTGTAAAGTCTAAAGTAAGGCTTTAGTAACCCCAGTCTTGTAGTACCGCGAGAGTTACTCTCACAAGGGCATCTCCCATTTATAAATTAAGATTTGATATGTAGTTTTTATTTTTTGGTAAATCTTTTATATTTAGTTAATATGATTTTAGTTATGCTTTTTTTTTTCTTTCCTTTAGTTTTAAATTTTGATGTGGAATCTTTAAAATGAGAAATACAATATATATGTATTAAATATATTTTTTAAATATTTGTGGATTTTACAAGAAAAATCCCCTTAGGCTTTTTTTTAAAGGTTTATAAATTCTTTTCTTGAATTAAACTTTAAGGCTGTGAAATCAAGACCTAGGAAATACTGGTGGGACCGATTTTTTGGCTCCCCCTTCTCTGATGTGCCTATCTAGATTGAGATTATTAATATTGGTTTACACATGAATCGAACATTATTTTCTAAAGTCATATACTACAAGTAGAAGGCATGGCTCTGCAGGTGCATTCCAATTCATTTTTCTATGGAAAATTGTAAATAGTTTATTTCTTAGTTTGTAATTGTGTTAGTACTTTATGGTGTTTGAACTTTGGATGTAACAGAGCAGCAAGTGGTTTGAAACCTTTGGCACTAATTCTGTTTTTCTGCTTTCTCTCCCTCGAATCTCTACATATGGCAATCGGCATTGTTGTTTTAGGGGTGTAAATGTCCTAAATTGATACCAGTTTCCATGCCTGTACAAATGCACAGTGAGACAGATGATTACTCCGTTCTGCTAAAATCAATCGAACCCATTAAATTCAAAACTAATATAACCTGTCCTGAGGATTTATTTTTTTTCTTATACATAGTAATTTGAACCCTGAGAGCCTATACTTCCCCACAGAAACAAGAATCACTGTCTCCAAGTCAAGAAGTTTTGGAATAGAGAATGTTTTCAATAGGTTAGAGGGTATCAAATCAATGTCTGTCACCCAGAAATAGCCACTACAGGGCTTGATACAACATGATTTTGGTCATCAACCCATTTGAGGTAACCATATGCCACTGGGCTCTCACTCCACGCTTCTTTGTCCATCTCTACAGTTACCACAAAGCCTTGCTTCTGGTGCTTGGTGCTGAATGTGAGAGAATCAGGCTCTGTTCGAATTCTCATTCCTCTAGGGACCTCTGGAACTGCTCGGTAAATGGCAGTGTCACTTCCCACATTAGTCACAACCCTACTGAAATTCTTTGCGGTCGGAAAGCCAGTCGTGTTGGAGAAGAAGGCGATGAAAGAAGGGTAGTTTAGTTCTTGAGGAATGCTACTACAGTTCCATTGAGATCGTCTGATAACAGCCTCCATTTGTGTCCTGTTGTAGCCAAGGCCGCAAAGGAACTCTATATAGTCTTGGAAGTCCACATCATAGACGAGCCCCGGGTCCATGGCTTTGTTAGGATTGATGTGGCCGGCTCCAAATGCTAAAGGCGTGGCAGGCAGCCCGGTCCACTGATCTCTAATGGTTGAATTAGTGTTGTCCACGGTTGTTGCAGTGGTCATGATCGCCGAACGGATGGCTGCTGGACTCCAGTCCTTATGGATGGCTCTTAGCAAGGCTGCAACCCCAGCAACATGGGGTGCTGACATTGATGTACCCGACAATAGTGCATAATCCGTCACCAAGTAGTCTGAGCCCCTGTTAGCAAAGGGCTGGTTGGGGTTCCATGCTGCCAGAACATCATCTCCTGGTGCAACTACATCCGGTTTTAGGACACCTGGGGTAATTGGATCTGGCCCTTTGGAAGAGAAAAATGCCACTTGAGGCGCTGGTTTGAACCGCAGCTTCGTGATTTTGAACTTCATCTCTCTTACTGTTGCATTAACTGTTTCTGAGGCATATTGCTTCAATGAAGCCGTGGCGCCGTCACTTTTCAGGAGAAGGCTAGGGATGTTGAAATCTGATGGATCGAGAAACAAGGCATTAACTGTGTCCGAAAAGATGAAGATACCAGCTTCCGCATTGCTCCTATTAACCTCTATCATTTGCTCATAGGTATTACTCGTGTTACTACCGTCACATAGAACCACTTTCCCTGCGACTTCGCTTTCTTTTAATGACAATGAGTTACATGCCGCTTTCCCTGCATCACCGTTGCCATGGAACAGTGGTGCATCAGCAATGTAAATGCTCTCGGGGTAGTAGGATTTTCCTTCTAGCGTTACACCATTTCCAAATGTTACTCCTGCCAAGAAATCCCGGTCGACTGTACCTGCACCAACTGTCATGATCCAGGGTGCACCATTGTAGGTTGAATTCTTCACTCCGTCATTCCCTGCTGCACAAGTAACAAAAATGCCTTTCTCAATGGCCGAAAGCGCACCCATGGCAATGAAATCACTGTAGTATGGTGTTTGGTCAAAGCCCAGTGACAAGGACATGATGTCTACTCCATCAGCGATCGCTTGGTCCATTCCTGCAAGCACATCTGTCGCTGCACTTGCTTCGGTCTCGGTAGCCCAAAGCACCTTGTACATGGCAACTCGAGCACCTGGAGCTACTCCTTTGGCTTTACCCTCTGCATATCCAAAGTAGTCGGCACCGGGGACATAAGCACCAGCTGCAGTGGATGAGGTGTGTGTGCCATGTCCAGACGAGTCTCTTGGTGAGTCGTATTCACCAGTAACTAGGTTTCTACCAGCAGCTTTTAGTCCTTTGCTGAAGGATCTTGCGCCAATGAGCTTCCGGTTGCAGAGTGAAGGACTGAACTCTGTACCATTCTCACATGCTCCCTTCCATCTCTCTGGCACTGGTGACATCCCCCGGTCGTTAAAACTCTCACTCTCCGGCCAGATTCCTGTGTCGATGATCCCAATTATCACATCTTGGCCATATGAGGCCGCAGGCCATATGCCAGTGTCATGTCTCAGGCCGAGATACCTTGGTGTATGAGTTGTGAAGAGCTTGCCAAAGGACTCGCGGGATGTAGTGCGATGAGCTGGCAGTTTTTTCAACTCAGAGAGCTGAGTGGTAGTCAAGCTGGCACTAAAGCCATGCATGACATGGCTGTAGGAGTAGAGCAGCATTGCTTCTGATTCATCCTCTGATGTGGCTTGTGTGGATGACAAGGATGACAGTATGGATCGGTACCATGAGTCCTGGGTGGAGAATGGCTCAGGTTTTTGGGTGTGGTCCATGTGGATGATGTATGTCTGGCGTTCACCCGATGCCAGCGTGGCAGTGGGGTACCCCATTAGTACTAGTGAACACACCAGTAGTTGGTGTAACATGAAATTTGTTGGGCCTTTCATTCTTAACATTCACAAGAAAGGAGAGTGAAGAAACAAGAATAGTAGAGAGCACTTCTTGTAGAGATTGTAATGTCAAAGACGGCGATCTATCCTATACGTTTGCACTATTTTAGTGCTGTAATCTTATAGACTGTTTGTTGTTTACCAAAAGACACAAGGGATCCAGTTGGAGCGCACTGAAGCTGTCTAGTGGATTGTTATGTTTTAGCATCTTGAAACTATTTTTCCTTCATAAGGTCAAGATCCATAGTTTGTGTACAGGAATTACGAAATGTATTGATAGATGTATGTACCCCTGATATTTTCATAAAAAGAAAAAAAAAAAACACATCTTCTACACTGAATCTTTCTAAGATTAATGCTTGAATTTTTAAAGAAATCAAACAAGACATGGGTAAAACATGCATGCAAATAAATGCATATTATAAATCTATTTTATGGAGATTTTATTTATAACTTCTTACATCAGATTTGCATTTAAATATGAAACTTAAAACGATGCATGCTGCTTCAGGTCCAAATCCTATATAAGATGCATATTGCTTTAGTATAATTGGATTAAAAATGCTTTATTCAGATAGTTTGGATACTCGGATAATGGAAAACTTTATTTGCAAGGCATAACCCACAAGACAAGAGGATTTCACATGTGAACCATAGAAGATGTCAAGGAACTGTTTTAATGTGATGGTGAAATCATCCTTGCAGAAAATGATGCATAGAACCCATAGATTGTGAGGAATCAATGAAATTTGTCGCGCGTCACTTGCTTATCATCATGTTTAAATCCACCAATATCGATCATTACAAAGAAGCGTAGCGACAAAATCACGTGCCGAGTCCCATCCATCTACACAAGAGTAACACTTTGGAAATTACAAAGAGGTGAAGACAACCCCTTTCCCATCTAGAAGAAGGATCCATATATATTTAGAAGGCCGGCCAAAGACCTTGCAGACCAATACAATGCAAATTGACTGTTTCTAGTCTTGATGTTTTATGAATGAAGCCAGCTTTACCCATGATTGTGAAATCATAGTATATATTAGGTGTAATTAGTGTTGTAAGTTTTTGAGAGTTGGCTACTTCATGTGGATGGACAAAACATGGGAATGATGTAATTCTATACTTTTTAGATTGGACTGTAACTTCATGGAAGAAATCCGAAGATGAAGAATTTCGAATACTCAATCGGATTTCAGCAGACAAAGGGAGCAGTCATTTGCAGTCCGATCGATCGGACCCCTTGGCCGATCGATCGGACCTGAACACCTCTCAGTTATTTACAGGCGATGGAGGTCCGATCGATCGTTTTAAAAAATGCTCTCAGTTATTTACAGTCCTATCGATCGGACCCCTTGGCCGATCGATCGGATCTGAAATGCTTTCAGTTATTTACAGACCGATCGATCGGACAGCGGCGAACTGCAGCCTATTTGAGTGGATCTCATATTGTCTAATCTCTATCCCATTTAAATGAGATCTATCCTATTCGTTTCAGAAAGCCTTTTTAAGGCTTAAACCTCACAAGAAATGTATCTCTCCTATGATTCAAAAACCCTAGACTATTCCTTGAGAGATTGCTTCCCTCCAGAGAGCTTTTGTGAGAATCATGTGCTGAAACCTTCATCTCCTCTGGAGATTCATCCTCAATATATTTGCTGATTCGCCTTGTTTAAGGCGTGGAGATCGAAGTGCTGGAGAAGGTGAACGGGCATGTTCGTCGACTAGATCTACTACAGTCTTAGGTTGTGTTCAACTGTAAAGGGGTAGTGAGTATCTTGTAACCTTCGTTTCTTTTAGTGCTTTGATCTTTTTCGGACCAGGGTAAGGTCCCGTAGTTTTTTCCCTATTCAGGGTTTTTCCACGTATAAAATTGAAGTGTCCATCTGGGTGATTATTAGATTGATTAACTTAGATTTCTTCTTCCGCAAATTCATATTGAAATCTGTGTTGGGACTTATTTATCATTAGGATTGATTCGTGATCGACCCTTTTGGTTTTTCAAGTGTGGTAGTATATATTATACTCCCTTCATATCCATTGAAACGCATCTCTGGGCCTTCCAATTAATATACTATCAAGCTTCTAAAAGCTTGGGTTAGGTCTGAAATAACATTGACCCAATCCAAAATTTCACTTTCATGAATATATTAGGTACAAAGTTAAATTGCAAAGCCCATTTAAAAGTTGGGTATGTAGCATGTTGCAGCAGCCCACTGGCTTCACAAGTTCAAGGGGCAAGGGTTGGGGGTGTGAATTATCCATTTACAGGAAGTCAACTTTATTGGACATCGCCACTTAATCCAAGGGTCTAAGGTGTGGCATAAATAACAATTCTCCACCACCCATTTTGACTAATTACTTGAGCACCATTGGCCTGATAATAAGGCTCAGGCCCCGTCTCTTAGTAATAAAAGAGAAAGATTGTTCATTTTAGATGTGTCGGTGGAGTAAGGTTATCTCCCGGGCTTCCCTCAAGAGAGCTTTTGTGAGAATCATGTGCTGAAGCCTTCATCTCCTCTGGAGATTCATCCTCAACATATTTGCTGATTCGCCTTGTTTAAGGCGTGGAGATCGAAGTGCTGGAGAAGGTGAACGGCGTGTTCGTCGACTAGATCTACTACAGTCTTAGGTTGTGTTCAACTGTAAAGGGGTAGTGAGGATCTTGTAACCTTCGTTTCTTTTAGTGCTTTGATCTTTTTCGGACCAGGGTAAGGTCCCGTGGTTTTTTCCCTATTCAGGGTTTTTCCACGTATAAAATTGAAGTGTCCATCTGGGTGATTATTAGATTGATTAACTTAGATTTCTTCTTCCGCAAATTCATATTGAAATATGTGTTGGGCTTAATTATCATTAGGATTGATTCGTGATCGACCCTTTTGGTTTTTCAATTGGTATCAGAGCAGTTCACACTAACTTGTTGTGTGAGATCTCCACAGATTTTTTGATATGGATTTTAATAGAGATGGGACTTCTATTTCCAAACCTCCTCTTTTGGATGGGTCTAACTATCCTTATTGGAAAGTTAGAATGACAGCATTCCTTCAATCCATAGATGTGGATGTTTGGAATTGTGTGGAATTTGGCTACACTAAGCCTATTATTGTTACTGATGACAACAAAACCATTGAAAAACCCATGGCTCAATGGACAAAAGAGGATAAACAAGCATTTAACTTTAACAGTAAAGCTTTGAATTCTATATTCAATGGTGTTACCCCTTCTGAGTTCCGTCGTATATCAATTTGCAAACTTGCTAAGGAAGCATGGGATATTTTAGAAACTGTACATGAAGGTACTGTTAAAGTTAAGCAAGCAAAACTTCAGAATTTAACCACAGCTTTTGAGACTTTGAAAATGGATGATAATGAAGTATTTGATGATTTTAATGATAAATTATTTGCTATTGTGAATTCTAGCTTCTACTGGGTGAGATCATTCCTGAACACAAAATTGTCAAAAAGATCTTACGATCTTTACATGAGCGGTTTGACCCGAAAGTAGTAGCTATAGAAGAGTCCAGTGATTTGGATTCGATCAAGGCTGATCAGTTAGTTGGAAATTTGCAAGTCTTTGAAGCAAATTTAAGGTCAAACAAGAAGGCCAAAGGGTTGGCTCTAATTTCTTCCAAGTCTCGCTTGGAACGTGATGACTCAGAATCAGAATCTGAGGATCCAGATCTTGATGCCTTATTTGTTAAAAAGTTTAAAAAAATTTTAAAAGATGATAAGAAGGGTTTTAAAAAATCTTTCCAAAAGTTTAAAGGGCAAAATAATCCTACTTCTTCCTTCAAAGTCAATCCTGGAACAAAATCTGAGAAATTTGTATCCAAAATTCCCTCAAAGGATACTCACTATTTTGAATGCAAAGGGTTTGGTCATTATGCATCTCAATGCATCAATAGAACTTTCAAACCTCAAGGTAAAGTTCTCAATGTCACATGGGATGATGATTCAGATCAAGATGAAAATGATACTGAATCTGAAACTTTCTCTGGTCATGGAAAGTTCATGGCTTTTATTGCACAATCTAACAGTTCATTTGTGCAGGATGTTTGTTAATGATTCAGAGAATCATAATTCTTTGTCAGATAATGAGCAGGATTTGGTTGAAGCTTATGAAAGTCTTCTCAAACACTTAAGGAGGATGACTCAGTTAAATGACATCCTGAAAGGAAAATGGAAGACAGCTGAAAAAGAAAAGCTTGTGCTTAAAAATGAACTTCAAGAAGCCCAAGGTAAAGTATCTCAACTTGAATCACAGTGCACATTGCTATCTAACAAGCTGATTGATGCAGGAAATGAATGCACTATACTGCATGAACAATCTATCAAAGCTGACAAAGAGATACAAATCCTAAAGGAAGAAATGGATTCTTGCAAAGCTGAAAAGGCTCTGATATCTGAGAAACTGAAGGTGGCTACCTCTGAATTAGTCTCTACCAAAGCTGATTTAAATCGGATGAACAAAGGGACAAAGCAACTTGATGAAATTTTGGGTGCGTAAATCATATCAAACAACAAGCATGGCCTTGGATTTGATTATCGTGCATCCACTTCATCCACCCAAGGTAAATTTGTTCGAGGAAATACATTGTTTGCTACTGAACCTGCTGTTTATCATTCTACACATATAAATTTCACATTAACAAAGAATATACTTCGTCGCAAATATGTCCCGACTTGTCATTACTGTGGAATCATTGGACATATTAGGCCACATTGCAACAAATTGCATAACAGACTTCGCAATGCACGGAATAACAAAAATTCCACTCCTCAAAAGGTCCAACAAAAATCCATCTGGATTCGCAAAACTGACCTTTGCTGTAATGTGGTTCTAACTGCACTTAGAGCACAAAGTTCACATGTTTGGTATTTAGACAGCGGATGCTCTAGACACATGTCCGGTGATAAATCTCTTTTCACATCTCTTGAAAAACACAATGGTGGAAATGTACAATTTGGCGCTGGGAGTAAATCGAAAGTCATTGGTAAAGGTTCAATAAACATACCAGGTATGTCACCAGTTCATAATGTTTTTCTCGTTGATGGTTTAAAGGCAAACTTGTTGAGCATAAGTCAATTCTGTGAATCTGGAAATGAAGTTCATTTCTCATTACATAACTGCACAATTGTCGATGCCAATGGGAAAAATGTACTTTCTGGTAAAAGAAATTTCGATAACTGTTATGTGGTTGTTAATGAGAACAATATGCAATGCAATTCTTCAATCATTAATGATGTTGATCTGTGGCATCAACGGTTGGGTCACATTAAGCATACCTATTTAGAAAAATTGTCCAAGCAAGAATTGGTTAGAGGTCTCCCCAAACTTCAAAAGCCCTCTAATCATATTTGTGGTCCTTGTCAATTGGGGAAACAAATTAGAGTACCACATAAGAAATTGGAAATGCTTACTACCAGCAGACCATTAGAATTGCTTCACATGGATCTAATGGGTCCGTCCAAAACGGAAAGCATTGGCGGTAAAAAGTATATTTTTCTCACAATTGATGATTTTTCAAGATTCACATGGGTTCGTTTTCTTAGAGATAAATCTGAAACTTTTGCAGTTTTTTTATCACTTATGGCTTCAACTTATTGCAGGTAAGGGAGCTCAATTTGGTGGAGTTGCCAGAATCAGATCTGATCATGGAACTGAATTTCAGAATTCATGTTTTGATTCTTTTTGTACTGAGAATGGCATAAAACATGAGTTTTCCGCTCCTAAAACTCCTCAGCAAAATGGAGTTGTGGAACGAAAAAATCGGGTAGTACAGGAAATGGCTCGTGTTATGATTCATAGTAAGAAAGTGCCACAAAGATTTTGGGCTGAGGCAATAAACACCGCTGTCTATGTGATCAACCAAGTCTATCTCCGGTCTGGTACAAAGAATACACCGTATGAGTTGTGGAATGGAAGGAAACCCACTGTAAAATACTTCAAAACCTTCGGGAGTAAGTGTTATATCTTGAAAGACCGAGAGCATCTTGGCAAATTTGACTCCCGAAGTGATGAAGGGATCTTTCTTGGGTATTCTTTAGATAGTAGAGCATACCGCGTATTTCATCTGCGTAACTCTACTGTCATGGAATCTATCAATGTAGTCATAGATGATGCTGGACCTTCTTATTTTTCAGATGATGAAGATGACTTCTCCCTAATTCCTGTTTCTTCTCAGCAGGTTGAGCAAGACGGAAATCAAAGTAAGGAACCGGCAGATCCAGCACAACCGGCTCAAGATATTGTTGTACCTGATTCAGAATCCGAATCTGAAATTGAAATGTCTGGATCAAAATTAAAGAGCTCTGCTTCAGGAACATCAAGTCATCAACCTTCTCCAAGCAAGGAAATACATCCTCGATCTCAAAAAGGTCAAGTACTCAAAGATCACTCTCTTGACGAAGTCATTGGTGATATTCATGCTCCATTGAAGACTCGACAACAAGTACAAAATGAGGTAACTTTCTTATGTTATGTCTCCTTCTTAGAACCAAAAAATGTCAATGAAGCACTTGTTGATGACTCCTGGATCAATGCCATGCATGAGGAGTTAGGTCAATTTGAGCGTAATCGTGTTTGGGAACTTGTCCCACGGCCTTCTCATACCAATGTTATCGGGACAAAATGGATTTTCAAAAATAAAACCGATGAACTTGGTCAAGTCATTCGAAACAAGGCCAGACTCATTGCCCAGGGATACACACAGGTGGAGGGAATTGATTTTGATGAAACATTTGCCCCTGTTGCTCGTCTTGAGTCCATCCGTATTCTCTTGGCAATAGCTTGTTCCTTGAAAATCAAGTTATATCAGATGGATGTCAAGAGTGCATTCTTGAATGGGTATTTGAATGAGGAGGTGTATGTTGAACAACCTAAAGGGGTTGAGGATCCTCATTTTCCTAACCATGTTTTTAAACTGCATAAAGCCTTGTATAATTTGAAGCAGGCTCCAAGAGTATGGTATGCAAGATTGACAACATTTCTGCTTGAAAATTCCTTTCGTAGAGGAAGTGTGGATAAAACCTTATTCATCAAGAGAGAAAATGATAATATCCTAATTGCTCAAATTTATGTGGATGATATTATTTTTAGATCCACATCTGAAAATTTGTCTAAATCTTTTGCCACATGTATGTCAAAAGAATTTGAAATGAGCATGGTCGGAGAACTATCATTTTTTCTCGGTCTTCAAATCAAGCAATGTGAAAATAGGATATTTCTTTCTCAAACTAAATATGCTCAGAATATTTTGAAGAAGTTTGGGTTGGAATCCTCTAAGCACTCCAGTACTCCAGAATATTTTGAAGAAGTTTGGGTTGGAATCCTCTTCTGGGAAAGACTTCGATGAAAGACTGTATCACAGTATGATAGGTAGTTTGTTGTACCTAACTGCTAGCCGACCAGATATTTCTTTTAGTGTTTGTGTTTGTGCTCGATATCAAGCAAGACCTAAGGAGTCACATGTCTAAGCTGTCAAGAGGATTCTGAAATATGTAAGTGGCACCACTGGCTTTGGACTATGGTTTTCCAAAGATTCTACCATGAATATTGTGGGGTTCTCCGATGCTGACTGGGCAGGTTGTGTTGATGATAGAAAAAGTACATCTGGGAGCTGTTTTCTGATTGGTAATAATTTAGTTGCATATATGGCACAGCAAGAAACAAACTTCAACTTCTTTATCTACTGCTGAGGCAGAATACATAGCAGCTGGAAGCTGTTGCACACAATTACTATGGATGAAACAAATGCTATCTGACTACGGCATTGAACAAACTACAATGGTAGTTTATTGTGACAACAAAAGTGCAATTGACATCTCTAAAAACCCAGTACAACATTCAAGAACCAAACATATAGACATCAGGCATCATTTCATCAGAGATTTGGTTGAAGAGAAAATTATCTGCTTGGAGCATATCTCTACGAAAAATCAATTGGCTGATATCCTCACAAAACCCTTGGACCCAACTAGGTTTGACTCCCTTCGTAAGTCTCTAGGTATCTGTTCTCACCCCTAATTTTTTTTTTGCACTTTCTTTTCATTGCTCATTATTGATTTCCTAGCGTGTGATTCATTGAATTTTTTTTGCCACGTTAGAGATACACATTTTCCTGAAAAAATTTCACTGTTTGATGGTTATGATCATCTTGCATAATTTCAGATATTTTCTCCTGGTTATTTTATAAGTTGCTCATAGAACATTAAAAAAAAAAAACCCGGAGGAATAGGGCTACCTCAGAGTATGAGTGATAGCCACCAAATGATTGGTAGTTTTCTTTGGAAATATTCATTAGTGTGAAAGTCACCTATGATGGTTTTTCTCTGCGATGCTCAAAGAGCTTTACATTTAAAAAAAAAAGGGAACAAATTTAGGGGGAGCTTTGCTACTTTAGTTTGCCAGGGGAGTTGTTTCTATTTTTTGTGATTCTATCATTCATCCTAGCACAAACTATTTTTTAAAAAAAGAAAAAAAAATTCACATTCAATCACTCTCTAATGCTTGATCGAATATTTTTCTTGATGTATGATCATTAAGGGATTTCTTTATGACTCTTGATGGACCGCGCCCCGAATGCTCGAGTTCCTACCGAGGTCGGCGGACGTGGGAGTCCGTTTGGTTCCGACCCTTTCGTAACCAGGGGGCAAGGGGCGTGCATCAACATTTCTTTTTGTGTGGGTGTGCCAGATTTTCTATTTTTACTTGAAATTGCAAGTGGCGATCCGGAGATCAACCTTCGCAAGTAAAAAGGAAATCAACTTCTTTCAAGTTTTACATTGCACATATATTTAAGAAAAGAGACATTTTTCTTGGTTTGCCGTGAAAGGCGATTTTTTTTTGGCATTTATAGCCGATTTTGGCGTTTATAGCCGATTTTTGGCGTTTATAGCCGATTTACAATCCTTATCAATAATGAAAGACAAGAATTGTGATTTTTGTCTCTTTTAAAAAAATACAAACTACAATGAAAAGCAAGAAAAGGAGGATCTAACTTCTCAGGAGATTGTGGGGGACCCGTTTAGATTGACGGTCGCAAGCCATATGTGGGCTTCGCCATCATCCATGCAGATGAGAACAGAGGATGCTATTGATTCGCTTGGCTTGGCTATAACCTCGGGTTTTTAGAGGACAAAGACCAAAAGGAGGTCCTATGTCCAATAAAAAGCCGAGTAGACGGGCTGAAAAGCCATATCTAAGCAATTGGAGGCAGGAGGAGAAGGCAAGGACCTTGGGGGGGGTACCCCCCAAGGGACTTTTGTCACCTTGTTGCGGTGGCCGGTGTAGAACTTCCGCAGAGTTTTCTCTCTTTTTCCTTTCTCTGGATTTCTGTGCTTCTGTCTGTGTGTTTGTGCTTTTTTTTCTGATGCTCTGTCACTATCCTTTCTTCTTGGAGAGCTCTCCTATTTATAGGCTTTTAGGTAGCCTTTTAGGTGGGTTTATGGGCTTTTATTGTCATTAAGCCGCATAATGGGAGGAGTTACAAAATTGAATTGTTTATTTTGTAACTCCTTTTTCTTGGCTTCTGATTGGCCGGAGGAGATTGAGGGCATTTAATCGCCTTTAATCGCCATGATGGGAGGAGTTTCATGGGTTAAATGCCATGAATCTCTTGACTTGTAACTCCCGAATGCTTGCTTCTGATTGAGCCGTCCAAAGAAATGGATTAATGACTATAATAAAGTTAGTCAATTAATCGCATTAAGTGGTCGCCGAGCAGCTGAAGAGTCGCGGGCCGTGCCACGTCTTTTGGGATTCTTCTGTCGATGATCATCGATGGATCTTCATGTAGATCGACATCAGATGACCATGTAATTTCAGGTGTTTGTTGCCAACAGCGGGTCGGTGCCATCTGTCTTGTCGATTTCTCGATTGGTCGGGTAGAAAGCATACTTTTTTTGGTTGACCGGGTGGCGATCAATATTATTTTCGATACTCTTGATGATTGACCCGTGTTTTGGACGGATGTCAGAGGACTTGATGTCTCAAAAGCATGAATTTTGGAAAGTACCAGAGGCTGGGCTCTTCGAATCGCGAAAAAACGGCGAAAACCGGGGTTTCCGGGGCTTTCCCGGCGACCCCGGGTTCCAAGGTCGCCGGCGACCCTGGCCCAGGGTCGCAGGGGTCTGCGACCCTGGGGGGGTTTTCCCCCTTTTGTGTCCGTTTTTGCTGTTTTTCGATTCTTTTTTCTCCTGTACTTTTCCTTGACATTTTGACCATTTATTGGCCTAATTTCTTTGTAGGAAACCTGATGAGAATCCTTGCATTTTATTTTGCAAAGTTTCCAATTTCCTGAGAAAGCCGAAGACTTTGTCGCGCAGAGCTGCCGATTTTCCGTCAGAAGCTGAAACTGGGTCAAACGATGTCGGAATGACCTGAAATTTGGTGTGAAGCCTCCTGAGCAATAAATAAGACCAACCATAGGCTTTTGTTTGAGTTTTGAAGCCGTTTGGGGTCCTATCACCAGTAGACTTGCTTTTTGTCGCGATGAAGATGTCGCGGTTTGATGTGCGGTCAACCGATGTCCGATTGACTTGAAATTTGACAGGGAACCTATTGGAGTCATTTTAAGATGATCCATAGGCTCTGTCTTGGAAACCATGGTCCCGGAGAGCTTTGCCGCCGAGAAGCCTGATTTGGCTTCCGAGCGTCAAACTATGGTCAAATGTTGTGGAAATGACCTGAAATTTGACGTGTAGCCCTTTATAAGCATTTTGAAGCCGTCCATGTGCTCTATCTGATGAGTAATGGCCTCGGTGGTTCTCGCCGCCGAGAGGCTTGATTTAGCTGTTCTAGGGTTGATGTAGGGTCAAACGTTGTCGGTTTGACTCGGAACTTGACGTGGAGCCTTTTGGAAGTATTTTGAGACTATCCATCGGCCCTGATCGAAGATTTGGTGTCTCCGATGCTTTTGCCGCCGAGAGCTCCTTTTCGGCTGTCTGAGAAGCGAAGTTAGGCCAAATGATTTTGAAATGGCCCGAAATTTCTTGTGTACTCCTCTTTTGGCTGTCTTGAAGAATCTTGCAGTTTTTGTTTGATTCTGACAAGATTTGATTTTTGGAAGCAGCATTGCCTATTTATGGCAGGTTGCGACTTCATGTAGCTCTTTGGATCTTGAAGAGGCAAAGTGATATTTTTGGTGTCAACAAATGCCCCCTCGAGGTACAGCGACGAGTTGCTTAACTTTTGTAGTCGATGTGCCTCGAACAGATTTTTGAAGGAGAGCCTGTGACTTGACCAAGAGTCTTTGAGCAGTCTTTCTTTTTGGTATTTGTAGCCTTTTGAGCTTCCAGGGGAATTTTATGGTAGTGAAAGGGATCACGTACCATCTCGAGGCAAAGTTTTGAAGATGACATCAGGGATGTGGATTTGGGTTTTGACCTTGTGACCTAACAGGCTATATGTGGCAGGTTAGGGGGTCGGGTTTGGTTTTGATCGTGTGACCCAACAAGCTGTATGTGGAATGTTGGGGGATCAATTTTGGTTTTGATCTTGTGACCTAACAGGCTGTATGTGGCAAGTTAGGGGATCAGGTTTTGGTTTTTGGTTTTGGTCTTGTGACCTAACAGGCTGTATGTGGCAAGTTAGGGGACCAGGATTTGGTTTGATTTTTGTGGAATGTCAATTTCAAGATTTTGGCTCAATTTGGTAGATGAGGCTGGATGGTTTGATTTTTGGAAGCTCATGGGGCTTGGAATTTTCTTTTGTATGGTCCAATCAACTCAAAAGAGGCATGAAACCATTTTTGTATGCTCTTGGTAAGAGGGATTTCTCTTTGACTAAAAGCCCAATTTTTTTTTTTTTTTTTTTTTTTTTTTTTTTTTTTTTGTGCCTAGGTGGTCAAACCTGGCTCATATGGGCTAACCCATGGGACCTTAAGCTTTTTGAAATGGCTTAGATCTCATATGGTGTCATTTTTGTAAAGAATATCCAAAAATATCTCATTTGGATAGAGAATATCTAAGAATATCTTTACTTGGAGAGAATATCTCATGATCCCTTTATTTTGGGATAGGATATCTCAAGATATCTTTCTTTTGGGAAAGAATCCGTCATAGATTTCTTTTTGGGAGAAAATCCTTCAAGATATCTTTCTTTTGGGAAAGAATCTTTCTAATCTCTTTCTTTTGGTAAGGTTACTAATTAGTAACACTTACCTCTTTCTTCTTTCCTTCTTTGGTTTGCTCTCCTCTATAAAAGCAAGGAGAAGGTTGGATCTCTTGCTCTTATTACTTTCTTTTGCAATAATCTCAAGAGGGCTTCAAGACCAAGAGTTCTTCTTCTTCAAGATCTTCAAGACTTTTCTTCTTCTTCTCCATCAATGGCTTCAAGTAAGTTCTCCCCTTTTTTTTTTCAAGAAAACTCCATTGTAGGAAAAATAAAGTTCTTTTTTTTTGTTTCTTTCTTTTCTTTTCTTTTTTTTTTCTTTTCCACGTGTTTGCCCCCCTTTTTTTTTCACACGGTTTTTTTTTTTTTTTGCTTTCTTTTCTTTTTTCTTTTTTTTTTCATGTTTTTTTTTGTGGGCCGTACGGACAGATCCGTACGGATCTGGCCGTACGGCCACGTGGCCTGTGGGCCAGCCCCTTTATTTCTTTTTTTTTCCTTTTTTTTTTGTTTCTTTCCCTCCCTTTTTTTTGAGAAAGTTTCTTTTCTTTTTTTTTTGTTTTCTTTCTCTTTTTTTTTTTTTGAGAAAGTTTCTTTTCTTTTTTTTTTTTTCTTTCTCTTTTTTTTTTTTGAGAAAGTTTCTTTTCTTTTTTTTTTTTGCTCATCATTGATAATGCCCCTCTCTTTTTTTTTTGGCAAACCTAGATGTTCATGCATGCATTCAATTTGTAAATTAAATTTGTAGCATGATGTGATAGCATACCTGAAAGTTTTCGCAAATTTGGGAATTTGGAGCTCGCAGTGATGTTGAGCCCTTCCTGATTTTGCGGAGACTTTGAGGTTTCGAAAGTTTGGAGTTTCGGAGCTCGCAGCGATGTTGAGCCCATCTTCAAGCTTTCTTATTTCTTTCGGGATAGTTCCTTTTCTTCGGAATTGCCCCGTCATCATGTCAAAATTTCGCCAGATTTTTTTTTAGCGAGATTCTGTCATTTTGATGTTTGATCTTTTTCTTTTCCATCCTTTTCAGGTGGTTCCTCCAGAGCGAACAAGGGTAAAGAGCCTGCTACAAGCGTACCTCGTCGATCTTCTAGATCTTCTAATCCGGCCGTTCAGCAGGCTTTTGAGAAGGTCCAGTATGTTGAGAGAAATTTGGAAGAGTGCGACTCCCTCAACAGAGATGAGATGAGGCAGCGACTGATCGCTCTCAAGGGAGAGGAATTCTATAAGATCATGGTAAGCAGTCGTCCATGGGTGATGGAAGATCAGAGCATTTTGCCCAAGCCTACCTTCTTCTTTGGTGATGCAGTCCCTGATGACATGACATACCAAAGGAGATGTTTTCAGTTCTCTTTCATAGCAGATGGTGAAAAGAAGACTGTTGCTACCCGGTCGACGTTTGATCGCACCGTCTCGATTCTGAGCCTTGTCCCCACGTGCCCTAAGAGGGAAGATCCTCCAAGTTGGGTGAGAAGGACAAATGTAATCAAGACCGGGGTTTTTGTTGGCGGTTCTCCTGGATATACGGAGAGGTCGCCTGTTGACATGGACCTTTTGATGCCATCCAGCGGCTACCAGGGCTCTGATTATCCGTCGGTCGATTTGAGACCGGTGGGCCTTGGTATTTTCAGTGGTGACGGCAGCAATTGGATCAAGCCTTTTCGACTTCGAGGCCGTTTCAATGCTGACTCCGAGTGGAAGTCGTGGACTGATCGCGTCCTGCTGATTGGTGGCGCCGTTTTGAAGGAAGCCGGGATTTTTGATGCGGTCCGCGCCTTTAGGGAGACCGTGATCTTTCCCGACGAAGCCTTCATGGCTATGCTGGAATCATTCCTCCCACAAACCAATACCTTCGTTGTGACGAATGGCGAGATTGGTTTTTCTTTGAAGGAGCTGAGCGCCATTACCGGATTGCCCATCCTCGGCAAACTATATGAGGAGTTTATGCCGATTGACAGCGTCCTCGAGGGGCAGTCTGAGGAGTTCAGGCTTCTATACTTTCAGCTCGTCGCCTTCTATGATTTTTTGAAGGAGAAGGAGGGTTTGAAAGTTAGATCCAGCAGTTGGAAGAGTTTTAGCTCTTCATTCCCCAACTTTTTTGGTAGTAGGGAGTCTTCTGATAGCGTGACCCAGGAAGCCGGAGCTCAGGATCCAAGTTCAAAGAAGATCTTGGCCATGCAAGAAGAGTTGAGAGATTTCTGTGTAAGTACAAACGCCATATGTCCTGACATTGCACTGCGGAGAGATCTCGCTGTTTACCTCACTTATTGGCTTGGTGAGGCTATTTTTGCTGGAGGAGATGGAACGCACATCAGGCCGCATTGTATTTTTCCGGCTTGTCAGATGGCGTTTGGAGAGCAGCTTGCTTTGGTGCCAGCTCTTTACTCCTACTTGTGTACCGAACTGCAGGCTGTTGCTTTTTTGGTTCGGCTTGGGCTTCCCATGAATAGGGTATTTTCAGCCCATATCTTTTATTCGTGGTATGTATACCACTGTCCTGGCTTCCATCGGCTGGGTGCTGCACAGGATGATGATCCTCTGATGATTCGACTGGCTAAGGGCAAAGCCGTTTCCGAATCACTTTTGTTTGCCCGCATGAGGATCCGACGGTTCAGGGACGTCGAGATGGGACAGTCTTCAGTGAAGCTTTCTCCGGAGTTGCGGAAGAAGGCTTTTGATTTTGGTGCCTCCCGAGACTCTACCAGGGCGGGGTCGGGAAGGCATTATTCCTTGACAAATGCAGAGAGAGAGTGGCTTTTCAGCATACGTGTCGGCACAATGGTGTACCGCAGACATCTTTTCGTCGACATCCAGCCGTATGTACCTTCTCGCTTTGCTTTGCAGCTGGGCTTTTCTCAAGGCGTTGTTGGAGCGCCTTCAAGTATGGTGAAGCGCTTTGGAGGCTTACAGGACGGGAGAAATGCATGGGCTTTCTATAGTGCTGAAGACACTACAGCCATGATTTCTTATCCTGTGTTGCTGACTTCCCGGACTGCCGGCTTTGCGAAGTGGTTCGCGGAGAGCTTTTCGGCATATCGGGGGCTTTCCAAGAAGGAGCTTGATGTGAAGCTGGCATCTGGAAAGGGCCTTGGAAAGTCGGATGGCATCCGGCGAGAGGAAGTTTGGGCCTTCCTTTCTGGAGAGAAGCACAAGATAGGCTTTCTGGGTGACCAGGGCGTCATTGGTTCTGAAGCTGTTCGAGAAATACCTGATGAGGCTTTGGAGCAGCTAGAACAGGAGGAAGCCGAACTTGGCGCTTGGATGCAAGCGACACAGAGGCAAGCTTCCGTGGAGTCTACTGGCAAGAGCAGACCATCCAGTGAGGAGTCAAGTGGGAAACCTGACTCTGAGAGCGGGGCAGGTTCCTCTAAGAAGTGAACCCGCCGGAGTAAGAGGGGGAGGAGTCATCATCGCAGCAAGGGGTAGCATGAGGACTCTCCTGACTTGGAAGTTCCTCTTACTATCAATGAGGATATGCCAGTGGATGCTGACGAGCCTCCAGAGAAGAGAAGCCGAGAAGAAGAGACCGTCGGTGAAGGTATGATTCTTCCTTTTTCTCTTTCCATTTCTTTTCATGGGATTTTTTTTTCAAGTTATGATTTGCTTCTTGTTTCTGCTTTTCTTCTTTTTTTTTTTTTAGCAGAGGAAGACTTGGTGATGCCTGAGGTCCCAACCGATGAGGTGGTGATGGATCCTGTTGAGGCACCTGAAGAAGAACCGAGGGACTCTGGAGTAAATCCAGAATCTCCAATTGGTACGACTTCTTTTGCTCTTTTTTTTTTTGAGTTTGTGACTCGGTTTGCTAACACATTTTTTTTTGTCAGCTGACTTGCCACAGGGTTCTGATGACTTTGAACCATCGATCGACGCAAATGTTGATGATGCTTCCGATGAGTTCATGGAGGAAGAAAGTGTTCCGCCAGTCGTCGAAGAAGGTATTTTGTAGTTATAACTCTGATAATGATTTTCAAACAGGGTCATATTCATACCTTTTTGTGTTTCCTTTGCAGGTTTTGAAGTGGCAGAGGAGGATCCGTCGTTTCCAGAGCAAGGGATGCCAGAGGTTAATCCAGAGGTAGAGACTCCTGGGACCAGTTCTGACAATGTTGAGGAGATTCCTCACGCTGAGATTCCTTCCCGAGCAGGAGCAGCTTCAACTGGAAAGAGTTCTTTTGTTACTCTTTCAACAGATGATGACATGAGTAGTCGACCAACGGAGTTGGGCGAATCCTCAGCTGGGCCATCTCTTCTTTTTGCGAAGAAGGTGGTGGTGCGAGTTCTGAGCTCTTGGATTGAGACTCTATTTTCTGGGCACTTGGAAGCCGGATTTAGCATGATCCAGCATGTGCGTGAGATTCTCGGTGATGCTGAAGAAGCTGGTCTGGATGTCACATATGCCAGGGCGATCGTTAATAGGATCATTGAGCTGGGTGACAAGTGGTTTGAGACCATGGGTTTTCCTGACGATCAGTTCTTCAAGGAGATGTTCTTGGACCCTGCGGATAAGGCTCAATCTGACCTGGATGAGGCTACAGAAAGCAAGAAGCAGGCAGTCCGAGAGAGGAACTTAGAAGAGATAACCATCATTAGGCTGACACATGACCTTAACATCCTTGATAGGGAGGTCGATGAGGCCAGGAAACGTCTTGAGCATCTGCAGGCACAAGTCGCTGCCAAGTGGACTGAAATAACAGAGGCTCGTGAAAGGGAGACTGCTCTGATTCACCGAGTTGCGGATGCCATTCGAGTTCTGAAAAGGAAGTCTGATGAGGACAAACAATGGAAAACCGCTCGAAGGAAGCTTCCCAGTGCAGAAGAAGGGTTACAGCCCACCCCAGCATCTCATGGCAGGTTCCTGAAGAAGCGTGCCTTGGAATCCTTGACGGATGAGGCCAAAAGCTTACTTAAGGAGCTGAACTCTTGGCTGGAGACCATTTTTTATTGAGCTCCTGTATACTTTTTATAATAGAAACTATCCTTCTCTCTTTTTTTTGGTACCACTTGTATTTTTTTTTTGTACTTTTTTTGTAGTGCTTGTGAGCACTTTTCTTCTTTTTTTTTTTTGGTACCACATGTATTTTTTGGTACTTTTTTTTTTATCCCTACGCTCACTTGAAAGTAATTGCTAAATGGGATTTGATCAAAAGGTTGTCATTTTGTGAAAATCTTTTGTCAAGTAATTGTTTTGGCATGAAAGCCAGGTTTTTGTTTGTGGCATGGAAGCCAATTTTGGCATGAGAGCCAGCTTTTCTTGTGGCATTGATAGCCGAGTTTTTTTTTTTCGTAGCATCTATAGCCAGTTTTGGTGGCATTGATAGCCGAATTTGTTTTGGTGGCATTGATAGCCGGTTTGTTTTGTGGCATCTATAGCCGGTTTTTGGTGGCATTGATAGCCTGTTTTGTTTTGGTGGCATTGATAGCCGTTTTGTTTTTTTTGAAATCCAAGTTTTTTTTTTGTTTGTGGCATTGATAGCCGGTTTTATTTTGGTGGCATTGATAGCCGGTTTGTGGCATTTATAGCCTGTTTTGATGGCATTTATAGCCGGTTTGGTTTTCAAAAAATGCAAGTATCGACTAAAAGTCGCCTCCCTGCTGAATGTTCTTGCAAGTATCGATGGAATGTCGCATCCTTGCTCATTCGGTTGCGAGTATCGATGGAATGTCGCATCCTCGCGGATTTGGGTGCAAGTATCGATGGAATGTCGCATCCTTGCTTTTCAAAAAATTTTGGTTTTGCGGGTACTGACTTGATGTCGTTTCCCCACGATTTTTGAAATTTGTGGTTTTCTCGATGTTAAGGATTTTGTTTATTTGCAATTTGATGGATGCATTATCATTTTATTCATCTCATGAATTTTCACACATGCATTGATTTAGAATATCTTGAAATCTTAATTTTCACTTGTATGGTTTTTAAAACTTTCAGAATTCATGTTTCATGCATATTTGTGTTTTAAACTTGGTTGCATTTAGTTTGAAAAGGATTTTTTATAAATCAAGTTAGCCAATGTTTTAAGAGTTTTAAGTCATCTTAGGAATTTTAGGTTTAATGTTTTTAAAATTCTTAGAATGTTTTAAAACATATTTCCTAGCTTGATTCTATGGCTTAAAGTCCCCACAAGAAAATCTCTTTAAAATACACATTTTTTGGGAAAACAGGGCTTTTACCGGCGGCCAATATATCACCTTTACCGGCGGCTGAGACCGTCGCTAAAAGCATATTTTCAAAACAAATATGACCGTTGGAAGGACTTATACCGGCGGCTGATATACACTTTTACCGACGGCCCCGGCCCCCGCTAAAAGTATAGTTTAAAAAAAAATAACCGTTGGGCTAGCCGTTGGCAACCTTTTTGCTTATAAAAAGGGACTTTTTCTTTTGGGAAAAAGGTAGAACTTTTGAGGAGTTTTGAGGCCAAGGAAGGAGGATGTTCTAAGAGCATTAGTGAGGGGAATATGGGGCTATTCCATTGATTCAATCTTGGAATCTTTTTCTAATGGGTATGCTCCCTTTTCTTTAATTATATCATGCTTTGTTTTAATTATTGGTAAATGAATTTTAGCATGATAACTATGATGTGTTGAATCCTTTATCATATTTAATCTTGGATTTATTTATGTTGGATTCTTCTCCTTAATTCAAACCAAGTTTGTTTTAAAAACTTCATTAATCATGCTTTGCCAAAATCTTTGATTTCTTTAATAGCATGATTCATTTACTTGGTTGAATCCTCATTAGTTGTTTTCAATCACTTTAGAACATTAGTTAAACTAGTTTTTTTTTGAAAACAACATAGCACATGCATCACATGTTTAGAATTAAATAGTTTCATAAAACTTGTGAGCCTTTGATTTTTACATCATTAACAAGTTAGTATTTATACATGTGATTTGCATTCCACTTCAATCAAATCTTTTTATGTGCCTTAAACTTTTAAATGCTTTAAGCATACATTGATTGAGCTTCGTTTTTTTAACTTGATTGAAGTTTTCACACACACACACATCATGAGCATTCATCTTTGCATTACTTAGTGTGTTGTGTGAGTTTGTATTATCAATTTCATATCTGCCTATTTTAGAGGCATTGTAATTGAGCTTAAAATATTTCTCTTCTAGTGTTTGTGAAAACACTTCTTTGAGAAAGAAAATCTTTTGATTGTAAAGGTTATTGCTTAGCCTAAGAAAAGCATTATGTAAAGGTTATTGCTTAGCCTATAAAAGCACATTGTAAGGTTATTGCTTAGCCTAGAAAAGCATAGTTGTAGAGGTTATTGCTTAGCCTTTTGAAAAGCATAATAGTGAAAATCCGGTGGGGGTGTTGAGTCACAAGCCGGTAGTGGATGTAGGCATTGAGGCCGAACCACTATAAATCTTTGTGTAGTGGTGATTGCTTTTGTGATGATTGTTTTGTTTAGCTTCCACATTATGTATGTTAATCATCACATGTGACTAGTTTGTTTTAATTAAGTTAAAATTGGTCATAATTAGTCATTAAGTGTAGCTCACCCTATTCACCCCCCCCCCTAGGGTTAGGATCCGTGGACTTTCACTCGAACCTTTGGGTTATGGATATCAACTGAAATGTTGCGTCTCCACAGTTTTGGATTTGCAAGTACCGACGAAATGTCGCTTCCCTGCGATTTTTTGGAAGTGTCGAACGTGGTTCGCTTGCTTCCGATTTGTGCGAGTATCGACTAAGCGTCGCTTCCTCGCGGTTTTTGAAAAACCATTTTTTTTGTTTAAAGACACGAGGGTCATAAGTTTTGATCTAAAACCATTTTGGCGGTAAAAGGCAGGGTGGACTAGGGTGGAAATCCCTGAATCCGGATTTTGTTTCAAACCATGAATTTTGGGTTCAAAGGTTGAAAATTTTGGTCAAGTTAGGGAAAGGTTCCTAAACTTGGATATATATATTTTTTTGAACAATGAAACGATGAAAGTAAGCATTGTTTTAGATTTCTAGAAATTTCAACATTTGATATGAAAGTTCTAAAATAGATGGTGGGTTTAGCGAGCGTGTACCTGGAAACCGGTTTTGGCCATACAGGCATTGCTCTTACCCAGTTGGGTAAGTCTTCAAGGGTAGTACCGCTTTAAGAACTTGCCATTGATGGGCAGCATACATCTGTCACCTTCCATGTTTAGGAGTGCGTATGCGCCATTGGAGAAAACTTTGTCGATGACATAGGGTCCCTCCCATTTTGGCTCAAATTTGCCTTTGGACTTGTGAGCGAAGACCATTGGTCTTTTTACCGCAAGAACTAAGTCACTCTTTTTGTAGGCGCGTTGCCTGACCTTTTTATCGAAAGATCCTGCCATACGTGCTTGGTAAAGTTCAATGCTTTGTTGAGCTTCGAGCCGTTTCTCATCGAGATTGTCCAGCTCATGGAGTCGCAATTTGACATTGCTTTCTTGAGTCATGTCATTTTGCAAGGATACCCTCAAGGAAGGAATTTGTACTTCCAAGGGCACGACAGCTTCGCATCCATAGACCAAGGAGAATGGTGTGCTATGGGTTGGTCCTCGAACGGTGGTTCGATAGGCCCACAAAGCTTCAGACATTTTGTCGCTCCAGTCTCTTTTGTGACTAGAGACCATTTTTTTTTAGGATTTTGCAGAGTGTCTTGTTGAAAGCTTCTGCTAACCCGTTTACTGCCGGATTGTATGGAGTCGAAGGACAGCTTTGGATTTTATATTTGTCGCAGAACCTGTAGAATCGATGATCCCGGAACTGTGGTCCGTTATCATGGACGAATCTTTTGGGTATGCCGAAACGACAAATGATGTTGGTGCGTAGGAAGTGAAGGACTGATGAGGTCTTCATTTCGTTAAACGCAAATGCTTCTGACCACTTGGAGAAGTAATCCGTAGCGGCGAAGATGAAGCGATGACCTTTGCTTGAAGGGGGAGAAATAGGACCTATAATGTCCATACCCCAGGCTTCGAAAGGCCATGAGATCGCTGTAGGATGCAGCCATTCTGGAGGCATGTGAATGTAATCTCCATGAACTTGGCATTGTTGGCAGCGCTTAGCAAATTGCATTGCGTCAGCTACCATGGTAGGCCAGTAATATCCTAACCTTTTATCTGATCATAGAGCTTAGGTCCAGCCTGATGAGCTCCACAAAGACCAGCATGAACTTCTTTGAGTGTTTCTTCAGCCTCTTGTTGTGACAAGCAGCGTAGAAGTACTCCGTTGAAGGATTTCCTGTAAAGGATCTTTGAAGGAATATCCAAATGGAAGCTTGGGGTTCGCCTTTGGATGCTTACCCGTTCTTTTGGATCTTCAGGTAGGATTCCGAACATAATGTAATCAATGAACGGATCCCTCCAGTCGCCAATTGAAGTTTGAAGGATTGAAATCCGACTTCCGACCACTTGGTGGCATTCAGCAACTGCTTGGTGTGTGTTAAGAGGAGGAAGGATTCTCCTTTCGCACACTGTGATTTGCATGTTTTCCCCTTCCTGGATTGCCATGGATGCGGCAAGTCCGGCTAGGGCATCTACACGTATGTTTTCACCTCTACGAATGTGGGTGATGTGACAGATGTCAAACTTT
Source organism: Litsea cubeba (assembly GCA_012931725.1). Classification (NCBI taxonomy): domain Eukaryota; kingdom Viridiplantae; phylum Streptophyta; class Magnoliopsida; order Laurales; family Lauraceae; genus Litsea; species Litsea cubeba. Next base: position 85,912,623 of record CM022945.1, read on the forward strand.
TGCAGAAGTGATTGTGCCTTGTTGTAGTAGGGCAGCAAATCTGGCTTCCTGACTTCAAATTTCTGATTCATCTGGTTGACGATCAGTTGAGAGTCTCCAAAGACTTCCAGCATGGTGATACCGGATTCGATGGCGAGTTCCAATCCTAAGATCAGAGCTTGAAATTCAGCTGCATTGTTTGTGCATGGTTCCAGTAGCGAGAAAGCGTGTGGAATCATGTATTTGTCGGGGCTAACAAAGAGGATGCCAACTCCCGAGATCAGCTGTCTTTTTTCATTTGTCCTGGTTGCACCGTCAAAGTACATGTCCCAGGAGGCACTTTGTGAGAAAGTCTCCACATTGTAGACTGGTTCGTCTGGGAGATCATCTCTGAGTGGAGAATCTTTAGGCAATTGATGCTCTGCGAGGAAGTCCGCTAGAGCTTGCCCTTTGATTGCTTTTTGTGGTACATACCTAATATCAAATTGTGACAGAAGGATGGACCATTTTGCCAGTCGAGCATTGAGAGAACATGCCTTTGTGACAAGGACCTTCAAGAGGTTGACCCTCGAGACCAGGTAGACTGTGTTGGAAAGCAAGTAGTGACGCAGCTTTTGTACGGCGAACATCACTGCAATGCATTCTTTTTCGACTGGGAGAGTAGCGATGTTCTGCACCTACTAGCATGCGGCTGAGGTAATATAGAGCAGCTTCTTTTTCTTTGATCATTTTCTTGCGCAAGCAGAGCTCCCAAAGAGTGATCAAGGGCTCTTGTATACAAGATGAATGGTTTTCCAGTGGTAGGAGCAGCTAACACTGGAGGTTTTGTCAGGTATGACTTGATGTCTTGGAAAGCAGCTTCACAGTCAGCATCCCAGACAAAGTTTACACCCTTTTTCATCAACCGGGAGAATGGACGGCATTTCCCCGAGAGATTGGAGATGAACCGTCTGATGTAGGCCAATCTCCCTTGAAGCCCTTTGAGTTCTCTCAAGGTTCTTGGAGAGGGCATTTCTAGAATGGCTTTGACTTTTAATGGGTCAAGCTCTATTCCAGCTTTCCGAACTAAGAATCCGAGGAACTTACCCGACGAGACGCCGAAGAAGCATTTCAATGGATTCATTCGCAGTTTGTGTTTGCGAAGCCGGAGGAAGACTTCTCGAAGGTTTTCGAGATGATCTTCTTTTCTTTTGCTTTTGACGGCGAGGTCATCAACGTAACATTCAACCGTCTTGTGCTGCATATCTTGGAATATTTTCATCATAGCCCTCTGATATGTGGCACCAGCATTTTTCAGACCAAATGGCATGACAGTGTAGCAATACACGCCAAATGGGGTTCGAAAGGATGTATGTTTTTCATCCTCAGGATGCATCTTTATCTGATTGTAGCCAGAGAAACCATCCATGAATGTCATTCGCTCGAATCCACAGGTATTATCAATCATTACCTCTGGTATGGGGAGCGGAAATTCATCTTTTGGGCATGCGTCATTCAGGTCTCTATAATCAATACAGACCCTGATCTGCCCATTTTTCTTTGTCACGGGGACAATGTTGGCCAACCATTCAGGATGTTGTTCCTCACGGATGAAGCCGACGCTTTTGAGTTTTTGAACTTCTTGTTCAATTTTATCCATCACATCTGGACGGAATCTTCTTTGGCCTTGCTTGACAGGCTTGATATCTTCTTGAAGATTGAGTTTGTGAACTGCTATTTTGGGGTCTAAGCCTGGCATTTCAGCGTAAGACCATGCAAAGCAATCAACGAACTCACGAAGAAAAGCGATATACTCGGGTAACTCATCATCCTTTATATTCTTGTTTATGAATACAGGACGTGGGTTATCTGGTGTTCCCAAGTCTATCTTTTGAACAGGATCTTCTGTTGGAAGGTTCGAAGGTGGTTCCTCCACAATATTTTCGGAGGCTTCCAGCTCAACGAAACCTTCTGGGGTTTCAAGGGCATTTCCAGACCAAGGTTTTGTTCCTTTCCACGGGTCTTCTTGATCGGTAATTTTCCCAAGGCTTGCTATGAGATGATCCCAATCGCCTGTTGAAACCGAGTCGAAGTAGGCTACTTCTTTTGGAGATGAGGGTTCTTCTGGGTCAGAAGTCCACACGTCTGTGCCATCGGACAACTCCTCTTCATTTTCGGAGAAATCGTGCCAATTGGATGAGCTTCCTGGATCTTTGTCAGGTGACTCATCAAAGAGATATCCAGGGAGATCGATGTCTTCATGGATTTAAGATGTTGAGGCTTGGTCAGTATATTGACTTTTAAGCCTTTGTGTCAACTGTCTCAAGGGAGTGTCAGGATCATACCCTAACCCGTGTGAAGACTTTTCTACATAGCCGTAGAGTCTCCAATCTTCCAGCTGGCTTTTGGTCAAGACGGGCCCCAATGGCGTGAGAATACCGCGTCCTTCTCCCAAACCGACTGGGTTTTGAGTGTCATAGCCCATTTTCTTCATAATAGCTTGTGCCACAGAACTATATAAGGATAGTTGAGGCGTACCTTTATTTTGGAAAGGTTCAAGCATGGAGTTTGATGAAGAAGCATCCGATCTATGGAAGAAGATCGGCTTTTCCTTTGCTGAAGTTGCTGGAACAACGAAGGAAGCTGACGTAGGATCTTCTATGTCAGAAGTTGTCTCCATTGGAGTAAGAGCAGGCTGAACTTGCTGAGTGTCAGCTCGGCTTGACGATGCGTCGTCTTCTGGCTCTGAATCCGAGTCCGTGTCTTGCATGATAGACACGAAAGAGACAACAAATTTGCCCCCAGGCTTTTGTTTTGCCTTCTTCACTTTAGTTGTGATGACCAAAGGCTTTGAAGATTTGAGGGAGATGATGAAGGGAGTTTGCATGCTCTCTTCAGATTTACCGGATGGTTTGTTTTCTTCCGGTGATTGTTGAGGAGCTTTGCCTTTATCTTTCTGGAGATTTTCGGCAAAGGATGCTTTTCTTCTCTACTCGTTCTTTGAAGGCATCAGAGAGTTCAGGTTTCTTACCAACAGCTTTGTTTTCAGCTTTCTTTGGTGGCTGAGGAGCTGACTTGGTCTGCACATTGAGGACCTCTTTCTTCTTTGGTTTTGAGGTCGTAATGGCGGTTGGCTCTTTTCTTGATGATTTCTGACTGTTGAGGTCCTTAATCACCGTTTCAGCTTCCATGGAAGCTTCTAGGAGTTCTCCCAGGTTTTTTGATTTGTTGCCCATCGATCATGGAGCGGATTTTGGCTCTCATGTTGTTTCGGCAGATGTCGACTAGCGACGCTTGTGGCAATACATCAGAGCATTTGTATGCCATTGCTTTCCACTTGTGAATGAAGTCATATGTTGATTCATTCTCCCCCTGTTTTAGGCTGCACAGCTGAGCCATAGTAGCGGGATGATCTTCACCTTTGAAGTGAGTCAAGAAGCGTGTCTCTAGCATGGCCCAGTTTTGGATTGAGTCCTCCGGCAGAGTGGAGTACCAATCGAAGGCCGTACCTTTTAGGGGTACTTGCAAAGAGGCGAATCTTGAGTGCATCTTGATCCGCAATAGCTCCCGTCAGGATCTTGAAGTGGATGACGTGCTGTCTGGCTGATCCTTTCCCCGTATATGTTTGGAGAGTAGGATGCTTGAATTTGGTGGGGAACGGGACCGAGTCCATCCATAAGGGATATGGTGGCTTGATCCCATGCTCTTTGAGTATATCCTCTTCTTTTGCTTTGGCGAGGATACCGTCTACGTCCTTTTTGGTAAGGGCGCGTGACTCATTTTCTTCTCTATTTACCTCGTCGTCTTGATGATTCGGAGGAGGTTCATTGTTCGCCTGATTTTGGAAGGCGAGGAGAAGGTTTTCCATCAGAGTTTCAATCCTCTGCTGGCCCTGTTCCAACTGCTGGATGCGGGTGATCGCATCTTCTGGAGGTGGATTGCGGGGGTGGTGGCTCAGAATTTGTAGCCAAGACATTCATCCTTCGTGATTCGAACGAAGAAACTGTCCTGGTGACTGAGCTGAGGCTCATTCTTTTTGAAGAGGAGCTTGAGGAAGGATCACTCTGCTGTCCTTTGCTTGAAGGAGCAGGGGATTCTTCTGAATGTCTTCTTGTCCTGGAGACGCTGCGGGTCATCGGACGTCGGACATGGATTTTTGTTGCTGATTTTTGGCGCCTTCTGGTTTTTCTAACCATATGGACTGCAGCAACTTGGTTGGGTCTTTCTTTTCGACCCATTTGGGAGAGACTTGGAGTGTAGGAGGCTGGGTCCTTTGCTTCTCTAGTCTCTTTTGCCGGTATGATGCGCGGCGGCGTATACGATGAGCAATTTGAGCTTCGGTCAGCTCTGACTGGGCTTTGACGATGAAGGATGTGCTCCCTCGGGCGCAGCAGCCAAGCCGGTCTTCTCTGTAGTTGGGCAAGGACAGGATGCGAACCCTGTCCTTCGCCTGTTGCAGCGAAGCTTTGAATTTTTGAAGTTCGGCCCCTGTAGAGATGAAGGGTCGAACTGCAGGTTTGTAGGCCTTAGCAGGTGCTTGTGGAGGCCTTGTGATGCATGACTTGATTTTGGGCTTGTAGGAACAAGCCGGCTCATGCTGGGATGACTTGGAAGTCAGGTTGGAGATGGGTCTCTCCTCTTTCATGTAAGCAAGATGATAGAACTGGTTCTCTTTGAGTGGGGCCAGGAATGCTGGCTTAGTGGATGTTTGGGACCTTCTCTGTTTTGGTGAAGGTCTTGGAGACCAAGTCTTGGAGTAGACCTGGTTGTTTGCAGGTTGAGGCTTCGTGGGGCTGCCACGGGCTTCAGGCCTTCTGGTGCTCGCCTTTGGTGTCATGGTAGTGACACGTTGAGAGGCGAGTTTCTGCTTCTTAGAGGGAGCAGTTTGTTCCTCAGGAAGTGGGAATGGTCCCAGCGTCCCAAAGACGATAGTCCGGGGAGTCGAGGTCGACCCGGAGTTCAGAGAGTTGCCGAGGGAGTTGACACTTCGGCAGCTGATGGGGCGCTTGTAGGTGCGCGTGGTTTGCTTCTGTTGAAGCATGAGTTGGTGCTTGTTTTCGTCGAAAGTAATGGTTAGTGAAGCTGCCATTGTTAGTTTTCGAAAATTTCTGAAACAAGACCACATCCATTAGTAATCACAAGAATATAATGATCATAAATGGGAAGTTCTATGGTTTCGTCTTTTCAAATTGCTCGAGGTAGATGACCCAGGCAATATGAGGAAGGCAAAATGCCATAGAAGGTACAATTGTTCTGATCGCAGGTATGGCAAGCCCGGAATGGGCATCCCAGTGACCGCTAGAAGCAATTGTGAACTTAAATTCGACTTATCGAGAAGCAGAGCTTGCTCGAGGTAAGAAGAATATAAAGTTGGAGTTACAGATGTGCCGGTCGCAATACAGTAGACCCTGAAAGGGCGTACTAGTACCGCTAGACACAAATGTTTTGAGACCGCATCTATGAGATGAGATTCTCTATTTTGAAAAGGTCAAGATTGGATTCATCAAAGAGAGCAGATGGTATTCCAATCTGAACACGGTCTCAACGAATTCCGTGAGCGCCAGTGTTCAGAAAGAAATGAACCATAATTTCTCGGATCTGAATCTAAAGATGACGAGTTTTTTTTTTTTTTGAAAAGTCAATATCGGGTTCATCAAAGAGAGCAAAAGGCACTCCAATCTGAACACGGGCTCAACGATTTCCGCGAGCACCAGTGCTCAGAAAGGAGAAGACCAATATTTCTCCAATCTAAACCCAAAATGACGGAAGTTTTTTTTTTTTTTGAAGATTTTGAAGATTTTTTTTTTTTTAAATCTTTTTTTTTTATTTTTTTTTATTTTTATTTTTAAGATTTTTTTTTTTGAAAAAATTTTTATTTTTTATTTTTTATTTTAAAATTTTTATTTTTTTTAAAAAAAATTTATTATTATTTTTTTAATTTATTTAAAAGACGAGAGAGTACACATAGGCCTCCTAACCCGGTCTTATGAAATCTTGATTGATAGAATTGCCCCCAGGTAAGGGTAGGATTACTTAATGAACCCGTTTGGAGGACCCTTGCCTAGAACAGTCAAGCTGTCTCCACACTCTGGACAAGGCTTTTCTTTGAATCAACCATGATCAAAGAACACAGTTGGTTTAACCTTAGTGGTCTATGTCTTTTTTTTTATATTTTTTTTATATTTTTTTTTATGAACTCATCGAAGAGAAACAATGGCCCAAAACCTTAGTCGAACAGGCTCAACATTTCTGCAAGCGCGATGAACGATAGGAACGGATCAAGGTTTCTCAATTTTGAATCCAAATTGAGAAATCTAAAATTTTTTTTTTATACTTTTATATATATATATATATTTTTAGATCTTTAATGAACTCATCGAAGAGAAACAATGGCCCAACCCCCGATCCGAACACGGTCTCAACGATTTCCGTGAGCGCCAGTGCCCAGAAGGGAGAGGATCAAAGTTTCTCAATTTTGAATCCAAAAATGAAAAATCTAATTTTTTTGTTTTTTGTTTAAAATTTTTTTTTTGAAAAGAGAAAGAGTGGAAATAAATTCAAAGAATTAGAAATTTCCAAACAAAAAATCTCATCTCATTTTTTTTAGATGCGGAATTCAACATAGGCCACCAATTATAAAGTAGCCAAGGAATCGAGAAAAGAAATATAAGCATAGAGCAAAATATATGATATGCAAATATTTCATTTCTAGCATCGTGTTCTCAAATAAACGGGTCCCACCGGGTGTGCCAGCTTGATGGACCGCGCCCCGAATGCTCGAGTTCCTACCGAGGTCGGCGGACGTGGGAGTCCGTTTGGTTCCGACCCTTTCGTAACCAGGGGGCAAGGGGCGTGCATCAACATTTCTTTTTGTGTGGGTGTGCCAGATTTTCTATTTTTACTTGAAATTGCAAGTGGCGATCCGGAGATCAACCTTCGCAAGTAAAAAGGAAATCAACTTCTTTCAAGTTTTACATTGCACATATATTTAAGAAAAGAGACATTTTTCTTGGTTTGCCGTGAAAGGCGATTTTTTTTTGGCATTTATAGCCGATTTTGGCGTTTATAGCCGATTTTGGCGTTTATAGCCGATTTTTGGCGTTTATAGCCGATTTACAATCCTTATCAATAATGAAAGACAAGAATTGTGATTTTTGTCTCTTTTAAAAAAATACAAACTACAATGAAAAGCAAGAAAAGGAGGATCTAACTTCTCAGGAGATTGTGGGGGACCCGTTTAGATTGACGGTCGCAAGCCATATGTGGGCTTCGCCATCATCCATGCAGATGAGAACAGAGGATGCTATTGATTCGCTTGGCTTGGCTATAACCTCAGGTTTTTAGAGGACAAAGACCAAAAGGAGGTCCTATGTCCAATAAAAAGCCGAGTAGACGGGCTGAAAAGCCATATCTAAGCCATTGGAGGCAGGAGGAGAAGGCAAGGACCTTGGGGGGGGGGGTACCCCCCAAGGGACTTTTGTCACCTTGTTGCGGTGGCCGGTGTAGAACTTCCGCAGAGTTTTCTCTCTTTTTCCTTTCTCTGGATTTCTGTGCTTCTGTCTGTGTGTTTGTGCTTTTTTTCTGATGCTCTGTCACTATCCTTTCTTCTTGGAGAGCTCTCCTATTTATAGGCTTTTAGGTAGCCTTTTAGGTGGGTTTATGGGCTTTTATTGTCATTAAGCCGCATAATGGGAGGAGTTACAAAATTGAATTGTTTATTTGTAACTCCTTTTTCTTGGCTTCTATTTGGCCGGAGGAGATTGAGGGCATTTAATCGCCTTTAATCGCCATGATGGGAGGAGTTTCATGGGTTAAATGCCATGAATCTCTTGACTTGTAACTCCCGAATGCTTCCTTCTGATTGGGCCGTCCAAAGAAATGGATTAATGACTGTAATAAAGTTAGTCAATTAATCGCATTAAGTGGTCGCCGAGCAGCTGAAGAGTCGCGGGCCGTGCCACGTCTTTTGGGATTCTTCTGTCGATGATCATCGATGGATCTTCATGTAGATCGACATCAGATGACCATATAATTTCAGGTGTTTGTTGCCAACAGTGGGTCGGTGCCATCTGTCCTGTCGATTTCTCGATTGGTCGGGTAGAAAGCACACTTTTTTTGGTTGACCGGGTGGCGATCAATATTGTTTTCGATACTCTTGATGATTGACCCGTGTTTTGGACGGATGTCAGAGGACTTGATGTCTCAAAAGCATGAATTTTTGAAAAGTACCAGAGGCTGGGCTCTTCGAATCGCGAAAAAAACGGCGAAAACCGGGGTTTCCGGGGCTTTCCCGGCGACCCCGGGTTCCAAGGTCGCCGGCGACCCTGGCCCAGGGTCGCAGGGGCCTGCGACCTTGGGCCAGGGTCGCAGGGGTCTGCGACCCTGGGGGGGTTTTCCCCCTTTTGTGTCCCGTTTTGTGTCCGTTTTTGCTGTTTTTCGATTCTTTTTTCTCCTGTACTTTTCCTTGACATTTTGACCATTTATTGGCCTAATTTCTTTGTAGGAAACCTGATGAGAATCCTTGCATTTTATTTTGCAAAGTTTCCAATTTCCTGAGAAAGCCGAAGACTTTGTCGCGCAGAGCTGCCGATTTTCCGTCAGAAGCTGAAACTAGGTCAAACGATGTCGGAATGACCTGAAATTTGGTGTGAAGCCTCCTGAGCAATAAATAAGACCAACCATAGGCTTTTGTTTGATTTTTGAAGCCGTTTGGGGTCCTATCACCAGTAGACTTGCTTTTTGTCGCGATGAAGATGTCGCGGTTTGATGTGCGGTCAACCGATGTCCGATTGACTTGAAATTTGACAGGGAACCTATTGGAGTCATTTTAAGATGATCCATAGGCTCTGTCTTGGAAACCATGGTCCCGGAGAGCTTTGCCGCCGAGAAGCCTGATTTGGCTTCCTAGCGTCAAACTATGGTCAAATGTTGTGGAAATGACTTGAAATTTGACGTGTAGCCCTTTATAAGCATTTTGAAGCCGTTCATGTGCTCTATCTGATGAGTAAAGGCCTCGGTGGTTCTCGCCGCCGAGAGGCTTGATTTAGCTGTTCTAGGGTTGATGTAGGGTCAAACGTTGTCGGTTTGACTCGGAACTTGACGTGGAGCCTTTTGGAAGTATTTTGAGACTATCCATCGGCCCTGATCGAAGATTTGGTGTCTCCGATGCTTTTGCCGCCGAGAGCTCCTTTTCGGCTGTCTGAGAAGCGAAGTTAGGCCAAATGATTTTGAAATGGCCCGAAACTTCTTGTGTACTCCTCTTTGGCTGTCTTGAAGAATCTTGCAGTTTTTGTTTGATTATGACAAGATTTGATTTTTGGAAGCAGCATTGCCTATTTATGGCAGGTTGCGACTTCATGTAGCTCTTTGGATCTTGAAGAGGCAAAGTGACATTTTTGGTGTCAACAACTCTGTTTTTTAGTTTGTGCCACCTTAATCCCATTTTAACTCTAGGCACCGTTTTTATATATTTTACCCAGGTCCGATCAATCGGACAGTGTCTCAGTCAACACAATTTATAATCCGTGGTTCCTCTTCTTTCTTACTCTTACCACTTCTGCCCTAGCCCCTCATTCTCTAGCATTCTTCCAAGATTTTCCTTAGAGGTTTCAAGCTTCTCCAAGGTAATTTTTTCTTTAATCTCATTCAATTCATTTCCTTCTCTTTTTCCTTTACTATTATTTGGTTGTGATTGTTGTCTTGGGTTGTTAGAATGTGATTCTATTTTAGTGGATGTTGGTTTGGTTGTCAAAGATCTCTTTAATGGGTCTTTTTCATGAGTTTGGCAAGATGGTGGTCTGCTTTTTATGTGTTTCACTCGTTCCTGCTTGTTACATTGATGAGTTGAAAGTTGGGTTACTATATTTTTGTAGTGCAATCCAAGTGTTTGCTGTTTTGCCTCAAAGACTTCATGCCTCCAAAAACTTCTCAACCTCGCAAGAGGACTTTTCAGCGTGGTAGTTCTTCTTCTTCTGCACCATTTGATGCTCAAAGGTTTCAAAGTCTTTTGAAAGAATCCTCATTTGATAATGTGTTTTCCAAAAAGCAAGTCATTGTGGAACGACAGGTTAAATTTGCCCGAATGGATATTGACTTCAAGGATTGGCTTCTTGAAAGAGGATGGAACTCCCTTTATGAGTTTTCACCTATTGCTTATGGGTCTTTGGTGAGGGAGTTTTATAATAACATTCATGATATTGGGAACGAATCATTCAAAACATTTGTTCGTGGATTTCTAATTGAAATTGATCCAAATTTTCTCAGTCAATTCCTTCAAATTGACCGGAGTCTAGATGCAGTATATCCCGAACCTGAGCCTGACTCAGATGATATGGAGGATCCAGTGGATGACACTGATTGGGGTGCTGTGGTTACGACTTTAACTGGTGGTCGTCGATGCGATTGGGTTGGAGGAGTTCTTAAATAGAAAAATCTTACTCCCTCATTCCGCATGCTCAACTTGTTTGTCTGTTTCAATCTTGAACCTAAGGGGAGGACTTCTGAAGTGATTATGGAAACTGGTTATCTTTTATATGTAATTGGCACTGGGAAGCCCATTGATGTTCCACTTGCTATTTTCAAGCATATGCTGGATGCCCTTCAAAGTGCTTCAACTACATCTCTTCCCTTTGGGGTTCTTATTTCGAGGATACTCATTGCTCATGGTGTTCCTATCAGCCCTCATGATGATGTTGCAAAAGGGAGAGGACCAATTACATATCGCACTATTACTCAGTCTACCTCCCATGTCGCTGATAGTGATGAAGAAGATCAGGATTATTGTGCTGCTGCAAGAGATTTTGAACCTCCGTCTGAGACACCGATGCCATCTTACTTTCAGGATTTTGAGAACTGCTTATTTGATCAATCGACTCAGATTGAACTGCTTGAACATAGAATGGATTCTCAATTTCAAGACGTGTTTGCACAGATGGAACAGCTGAACCTTGGTAGTAACCGCATTGAGGGCAAGCTTGATACTCTCCTTCGTCGTTTTCCTCCTCCGCAGTAATTGCTTCTTGGTTGTTTTCTGTGTTTGCTTTTATAATGCTACTGTGCTTTTCTAATTTTTTTTGGACTGGTATTGATGCATCATTTTGTTCTCCGATTTGCATCATTCGGCTAATAGAATCTTCTTTATCCTTGTCAATTTATGTCCAAAAAGGGGGAGAATGGTTGATTATGGTTGATTTATAATCTTTTTGGTTGATTTATCATCTTTGATTTTTTGTTGATCTTTTGTCAAGATTGGTTGTGACAGGATTTACAGGTATTGTCAAGATGGAGCTGAAGATTTTCTTTTAGATAGTTTATGGGTAGATTTCATGTATTAGATGGTTTGTCCATGAATTGCCAGAGGGGGAGATTGTAAGTTTTTGAGAGTTGGCTACTTCATGTGGATGGACAAAACATGGGAATGATGTAATTTTATACTTTTTAGATGTGTCGGTGGAGTAAGGTTATCTCCCGGGCGGTCCCACCGAAGTAGAATCTAGATTGGAGACGGACCTAACCTTTGATAATTTTATTAAAAGTGATTGCTCGCAGAATTCAAACCCGTGTTATCACGCATGAAAGCCAAAACTTTTACCATTATACTTGAACCATCTGGAACCTATCTATTTGAACCTTCGGGTATACATTGGCCAAGGCTTAGCCCCTTAGTTACCAGGACAATAAACGATCTCATTCTCATCACATTGACTATAGAATGTGAACTGAATCCAGTGAAAAGTAGGTTGGCTCGCCCACTTGTAACTATAGGCACTGACATAATCACAATTATTTTTGTAACCCAGAGGCGGCTGACAAACAGGTTGATTGGGTCTAAATGGGTCTCCCTGGCTCAGGTAGAGTCCCAAGGGATGGCAAATAGGTCTAGTCGGGTCAAAATGTGCCACCAATACCATGACATGAGGGTTCTGTCAATAGAGGCCCAAGTCATTTATTAAGCGGGTTAGTCAACCCTAACCTGGCCGATAAAAAATATAAAAGAATAAGAGGTTGACCCAGATGGAAATCTATGATTAATGGAAACTCACATGTCTCTCCATTTGTCGATCTCATGTTAATAGATAAGATATTAACTAATTTAACTTAACACAATTCTTCTCTCTTTATTATCCCAAAGTTAAATGAAAAATCATAAATCTCTATATAAATTAATTTTGATTTGTAACTTTGATAGAAAAAAAATCATAATTTTGATTTGTAATTATTTTAAGAATGAAAAATAGTATATGCATGCCAAACACAAGATGCAAATTTTTGCCAGAATCATTTGCCATTATATTTTATTTAATTTCCTATATTCATTCTATATTGATATGAAAGGTATTTTATTTTTTGACATTTGAATAGATCTGTATTTTTAAAATGATAATAATACATTTAAGAATTTATAAATTCCTCGAAGAAAATAAGACTTTATATATATTTGAAAGTTTGAACTAATCAACAATGCTTTTTTGTAAAGTCCTAATCAAGGCTTAAGTAGGAATCAGGTTATCTTATGACAATTCTTATCCTCTTTTCTTCCTAAAAAATATATAAAAAATGAAAATATTTATAATTTCAGACTTGATAGATAGTTTTTTTTTTGTTAATTTTATATATGTAGTTAGTATGATTTTAGTTATGTTTTTTTACTTTCCTTTAGTTTTAAAATTTGATGAAACATCTTTAAAATGATAAAAAATATATATATATTATTATTTTTAATACTCAAGAGTTTTACAATTAAAATCCCCTAAGGCTTTGTGAGGACCGAAATGGTCCTTAAACTTCAATATCGACAAAAAGGGTCGTAAATGAGGGCATCCCAACTTTTGTATATAGGTGAAATAGAAGAATGAACGACGAAATCCCTGCTAATATAGATAATCTACGATAACGCCGCTAAGCAAAATAATAATAATAAAATGATTGATAATATCCCCGTGTAGGGCTTTTTTGGTTGATATCCAAGTTTGAGGTGTTTTTTTAGAGGGCCTCTAAATATACAACGATTTTATCCCTTTACACACGAATTCTATCCACACTCAGTATAAAAACTTTAAAATTCTGGTTGCTTTCCACACACTCAAACATACATAAAATAGCTCTATCCCCTTCACTACAAGAAATCTAGGTTGTTGTGACAAAATTTGATGGCGAATTTTTTTTTTGTCTTAAAAGAACACCCAAAGAGGACGAAATATAAATTTTATCATTTGTTTTAATTTTTCTCAAAAGTATAGGAGACGAGAACAAAATTTCGTTTGCAAAAATAAGGCGCCAACTTCATTTGCATTGGCGCCAATTATTTTAGCTCATTGGAGACGAACATTTTTGTCACAAATTTATAAATTTTTTTTGCGACGAACGTAATTCATCACCAATAAGGATAAGTTATGGAAGACGAACATATTTCGTCACCAAAATAAGGCGCCAATTTCATTTGCGTTGGCACGAATTATTTTAGCTCATTAGAGACAAACATTTTTATCACAAAATATAATTTATTTTTGAGACGAACGTAATTCGTCACTAATAAGGATAAGTTATGAAAAACGAAAATATTTCGTCACCAAAATAAGGCGTCAATCTCATTTGCGGTGGCGCGAGTATTTGAGCTCATTGGAGACGAACATTTTTGTCACAAAATATAATTTGTTTTTGCGACGAACGTAATTCGTCACCGAGAAGGATAAGTTATGGAAGATAAAAATATTTCGTCACCAATAAACACTCCATCATGCCGTTTCATCTTCCTATTAAATGGGCGACAAATATATTTTTGTCTTGGAAGAATAAGTTGTGGGGTGAATTATTTTAGCTCATTGGAGACGAAAATTTTTGTCACAAAATATAATTTGTTTTTGCGACGAACGTAATTCGTCACCAATAAGGATAAGTTATGGAAGACGAAAATATTTCGTCACCAATAAACACTCCATCATGCCATTTCATCTTCTTGTTAAATGGGCGACAAATATATTTTAGTCTCGGAAGAATAAGTTGTGGGTGATGAAAATATTTCGTCACTAATAAATTCTACTTGCGTAATGCTGATTGTGAATGATTGCGCGACAAATATATTTTTCGTCTCATAAGGTTAAGTTGTAGAAGACAAAAATATTTTGTCACCAATAATAAATCCACTACTACAAACTGCACCTTTCCCGACACTATTTGCGAAGATGTGAAAATTTGCATTTGCAAAAGTCTTATTTCCAACGCATATTTGTATTGTGTTGGCAAAAGTAACAGAAAATGCTACTTTTACCGACGCAAGTAAGACCGCGTTGGCAAAAGCTATGGAAACCACATTTGCGCCAACAAAAAAAACCCTCCAAAAGAGAGGAAAAGTTTTGCCAACGCGTGTTTTTTCTAATGGTGACGCAATAATGCGTTGGTGATTATCTTGCCTACTGGTGACGCACAGGTATGCGTTGGAAAAGGTCTGAGTTTTTATTCACACCATTGCCAACGCATGAGTTGCGTCCGTAAAGCCCCATCTTTGACAAACTTACCTTTCCCGACACTATTTTTCGACACAGTGAAAATTTACATTGGCAAAAGTCACAGAGAATTGCTGCTTTTACCGACGCAAGTAAGACCGCGTTGGCAAAAGCTGTGGAAAAAGTTTCCCGACATTATTTGCTGACGCACTCTCTGCATCGTTGAAGACATTTCCCGAAGCTTCAACACGTCGGGATATGTATTACTGGCATTGTGTATGCGTCGTTAAATATGTATTCTGACGCTAGTATGTACGTTGACAAATGTCACTACAAAAATTTACACTTTTACCGACGTTTTTTCCCGACACAATCATTAAATGCCGGGGAAAGTATAAATTTTACCGGCGAAATAGCTTCTTTCACAGGGAAAAGATAGAGTTTTCTCGACAACAAATTTTTGCCGACAAATGTACTATTTTCTGCGGCAAAGGTCCTGTTTATCCCACCAAAAAAAAAAAAGGAAAAGAAATAGGAGATGTTTAGATGGCCTTTTCATAAATGTGTAGAGTGATGGTGCTAGTAGGAGCTGTTTAGATGGCTTTTTCAGAAATGTGTAGAGTGGTGGTGCTAGTAGGGTTGTGTTGCTTGAAGTCAAGCATTGATGTCTTATACTTCCATTGGTTAAAGTGGTGGTTATTAGAACCTGCTACTGAAATGATGCATTCCTTCCCATATATTGTGCATGTGTTTAACTGAAAATGGATGAGCATTATTGTTTTAGCATATGGGGATTTTTGGTCCATGGTGGATCGCATTGGACTTCCTTTTGTTTATTTCTTCATAGCAAATTTGGCACATTGGATTTCCTTTTGTGTATTTCTTCATAACAAATTCGCACACCTAAAAAATTTATCTTTATTATATAAATATTAGAGAATTCCATTTCCCATGAGTTTCTGATGTGCTCATTCAATTGTGGAATTAGATTACAGAGATGTTTTTCTTCATTTTCCTCGTAGGTAAATGGACCTGTTATTGTTGAAGACACTTGCCTCTGCTTTAATGCCTTAAATGGCCTTCCAGGTGTTTGTCTCATAGTTTTCACTCGCAACTTTCCTTCTTTTTTTTTTGAAAAAAATAATTTATATTATATTTGATTATGACATTGATGTATTACTAAAACTTTATTTCAGGTCCTTACATGTAAGTTTCCAATCTTGTCCTTTCAGCAAAGGTAAAGTTTGTTCTTTCTATTTTGACAACACCATTACTTTTGTGATACTATTTTGCCTTGGCCATGGTTAAAAGTTATGTAACAATTTCGCCTTTTAAATACCAGTTTCATTAGCCACTATTATTGTCATGTGATTGCATAGGTCCAAAACATGTTACATAATGGTTTAGGCCATGGTTGTTTGGGTCCAATACCATGTTTCTAAACATTGCCTAGTGCATTTTTTATTGCCTTCTGTTTTCTCACTCATTTGTGGTTTTCTTAATCATTTTTCAGATGTTTCACGTATCAAGAGCCTAAATTTCCTGATATTCTGTTACTTCTAATGTGCATGAATCATCTACAAATATCAACCAACCAGCAAGTGGTTTCTTCAGAAGACTGGTCATGAAGGTATTTTTATACATGCTTATTTCTTTCACTGTGTTTTTCATAACATCTTCCAGGTTAGTTGCACTTAGGCAAGTCCTTCATATAAAGAAAAGGAATTTTTTTTAATATTCTAATATGAAAATATTTTAATGCTTTGATATTTATCTCGCTCCAAATACTTAGGCAAAAATATTGAATGATTCAGCATTATGTTGCAAAAAATTGGTTCAGTTGGATTTGAATGCTTTAGTCTTGCAATCTATTGCAATGCAGGTGGAACCTTAAAAAAATATTCAGCTTGTGACCATTAAAAGCATATACTTTCTTCTGATGTTTCTGCATCTCTTTGCAGGTCTGAACAATATATTAAAGGCTTATGAGGACAAATCACAATTAAAGGTTTGCGCAACACTGTTTCTATTGGTGTATATCACTTCCCTTAGTTCCACTGGGATGACATCTTGGTGAGCTTGTATTATTGAAAGGGCATGTAATATTAATTGTCTAGATGTTGCAATGGCGGGCCTTGTGGGTTACAAGAAATCATTTGCATGGAAACTCCTGATGATGGCAGTATCTATGGCTACTTTTATTTTAAACTCTATCTACAAGTATGGGTACTTTAGCTCTTATATCATTTATGAGAGTTAGTGTAGCTTTACTACTTAAATTGACTACAAGTAAGAAAGGAAGATGTTTTGTTTTTTCACTCTGTTCTTATTTACTTAATCTAATTACTTGAGTTTGTTGGTTTTGTTTCACCTTGAGTTATGGTAGCTTTGACTGGAGAGCATTGAAATAGATATTTGGGTTTGCTCTTATTTATGTGAAGTACCTTTTTCGCTTTTTCCATTCATCATAGCCAACTGACATGGCTCACATTGCTGTCGTTCCCATCTTTGTCACTTTAACATTGGCACCCTTACTAGCAGACCCAAACAACACATTGAAATGATAACTAAAGGCCTCTTGCTGCAAGCTTCTGATATTAACCAAGTTATGTTTGTGGGAGCCAGTTGATGATGTTAGCTGCAATGTTCATACATTTCCACCTAAATATCGACGGATGTTCCTTTTAAGAAGCATGTTATGACAAGTTCCATTAGATGCCTATTTCTCCACTCTGCAACTCCATTTTGTTGCCGGGTGTCATGGCATTTGGGTTGTCTTATGATCTTATGATGTCTCAATAAGTGAACACTTGTGATGTGTACTAATCTACCATTATTCGTGATTTCTTCGTGATTTCTTCCAATCAATAGGAATGTCACCTCAAGATTTGGCAGGGAGATATGTTCTTTGCAAGTTAAGAGAATGGTGTGTGTTTCAGGTTTGAAACTCACGGTTTTTGGTTTGTTCCCCACATGATGATTTCTACTCGGCAATATTTGTTTGATTCTTCCATGAAAGCACAACAAACATTTGATCTCATATGCTTCTGTTCCAATGTTTCTAAAAGCATGGTTGATGCATGAGGAGCTGCATTTAATTTTTGTGATGGGTGGGTGCACATAAGTCATTTTGATCTGTTATTAGTGTTTGGTCATATGTTGGCTGTTTCAATCTGTTAATGATGTTGGTTGGCAGTGTGGTCATATATGGGATGCTTTTTTGATCATTTCTTAATGTTGGCAGGCCATTTGGGTATATGTTGGATGCATTGATTTGGTGGATACAGGGGGTGTGGGAGCTTGAACAAGAGGGGAGGCGGTGTAATGAGGTGTGGCAATTGGAATGGGTAGGGTAAGTGATAAGGGATTTTGATGGGGAGGGGTGTGAGGCCTGTGTACCAATAACCCCAACTCCAAGTGAATGGGCATTACCACTCATAGGATTTGTCACCTCACTATGTTGATGTGCTGCTTGTTAACGATAGTTGTCCACTTCAGGGGTGTCAAAAGCAAATGATAGATTTGATAAGGATGTGGCTGATGCTGAAGTTGTAGTGGGAATCTCAGCGGGATTTGATACAGGTAGTTTTGGGGGTGGTGAAAAGATTTAGGCTTGGATGAGCATTATTGCTTTTAGTAGCTAAGATGCGGGTGGTTGTGTGGATTTCTTTCTTTTTAATTTGGTGAAATGGTTTGTTGTTTTCTATAGTGAAGTTGATGGATATTCTAAGAAGTGTGTGATTAAAGGATTTTTTTTAAGCTTTTCAATTATTAGTGAGAAAATTGTGGTGTAGCCTGTGTCTGCAAATCATTGCAAGCTAAATGATTAATGCTTCTTTGATTCATATCACCAGCTCATTGCCTTTTTCATTGATAAACTTTCATTTCTCATCCATTGGTTGTCTTTAATTTTTCAGATTGGTGAGGCTGTTGATGGGCTGAAGATGACATGATTTACGTTGTTTCTAGATGGGGTTCAATATGATTATGGTGAACATACTTTTGCCGCATTTACTTACAATCAAATTACTTCTCTTGTTTCAGATTATAAGTTTCTTGGGTTCTAATATTTCAAAATATTTGTTTCATAGCGTTTGATGTTGACATTGGAGATGGAAAGCTTGTTCGCAAGTTACCGTACAATAGAGCAGGTTTATCTTTGCTCTCTCAAATTGTGTATTATTGTTGAACTATTCATGGATCTTATTAGCATTGATGTTCACTGTTTGGCTAGAGTCTGTTAATTGGTTCTTTTTATCTGTAACGATAGAGTAGGTTTATCTTTGCTCTCCTAGATTATGTATTATTGTTGAACTATGCAAGGATCTTATTAGCATTGGGGGATTATTAACTTGTTTATTTTCTTATTTTTCAGAGGTAGTTATCTCAGGAGGAACATCAACACCTCATATATTGTCCACTTTGGAGATACCAGACAGTTTGGCGGACCACACAAGAGTGTTACAATTTGGAGGATTTGTCATAGAAAGTGCATATCAGAAAAGTAGTTGGATCAAAGTTAAAAGGCACAACAAATATGATGGGATATGGACTCTTTGGTTTTTAATTTTTTAGAAATGAAGTGGATATTTTTAGTTAGGTTATATGAGGTCGATGCATCATGTACGGATATTCAAATTTTATAAATTGTATATTTTTGGTGTAGTGAAATCGTTATCTAATGGTACTTTTTTAGACAAATTGTTTTCGTCTTCATTTATATTAAACGTGATAAAATTATTTCATCTCTATTTCTTATATTTATGACAAAATATTTTGTCGTTAATGACTTACAAGTATGTTCCCACAGAGTCGATTGGAGACAAAAAAAAATTGTCATCCACTGGTAGATTTTTTGACAAAATTTTTTCGTCCTCCTCTATATTAAACACGACAAAATTATTTCATCTTTATTTCTTATATTTATGACAAAAAATTTTTGTCTCTAATTTCTTCCTTTAATGACAAAATATTTTGTCACTAATTACTAACGAGTATGTTCCCAACAGAGTGTATTGGAGACAAAAAAAATCGTCACAAATTTATCTTTTTCAATGACGAATTTTTTTCGTCTCCAATACCTTTTAGAGACAAGGCTTTGGCAATAAAACGGGTGACGAAAAATTTTCGTCTTAATTAGTTTCGATGACGAAATGTGTACATTTTGGGACAAATTTGTGTCATCCTTAAACCCTAAATTTCTTGTAGTGCTTTCTCTCTACACACAACTTACCTCCACCATTTGGAGCCTTCCTTACCATCGGTGAAAACCACCCTCCTCATTTTCTTCTTATTCCTCTCTATCTGTCATATGGTGAGTGTAGTCAAGATCATCATCTTCTTCGTCTCCTTCTCCTCTATCTATTTTTCCAGCCATCCATCCATCTATCAATACCATTCTCTCTTGCCCCTCCCCCCCTTTCAATCAAGTAATGTTTGCTACATTTTCTCCATTTGTTGTTCATCTCTGATTGCGTATTTGAGCTTCGTAATAGATAGGGTCATCATAGACTATGATATGCCATGTCTAATTTGGATTTTAGCATTTACAACTAGTCCACAATAAAACCCACAGCAAACTCGTTGTTGATTACAAATTAAAGAAAAATGAGAGAAAAGAATGATATGTTCAGCCCTATGTGGCTAAACATGAGCTTTTTGTTCAGCCAGATACGGCTGAATAGAATTGATATGTTCAGCTATAAGAGGCTATGGCTGAACATAAACTGCTGAATAAAATTGATATATTCAGCTATAAGAGGCTGAATATTAGTAGTTTGTTTTGCACTGAAAGTCCGAACGTTTCGCGGCAACAAAAATTAAAAAAAGGCTTTACAAGCTTCGAGAAATGGAGGAAATAAAAATAAACAACACAACAACTCATCTTCTCACTGATGTTATGTTCGGAAATTACATTTTGCTTATTAGTTTGCTCATCCTCCATTAGACAAAAAAAATGATATGAAGAGTGATGCTTCACTAAGAAGTAATATGTTTGACAATGGTGGGCTACGAAGGGAGAGTAGAATGTCATAAATGAAGAGATGATGATGTGAAGGGAAGAATGAGATTGGAGGAAGAAGGGAACTAGAGTGAAGGGATGAATGAGACAGTGGAATGAGAGGAACGAGAGTAATGAGAATGGAATGATGAAAGTAAAATGGGACTGTGTGCAAAAAAAAAAAATTAGAGGTTCGGGTGTGATAGGTGATTTTTCTTTTTGGTTGTTTCATATAGGGGAATAAATGTAATAATTTAAAAAAAAAAATTCTGTGTGTAAAAGACAAAAATCGTTGTGTATTTAAAATCCCTCTTTTTTTTATCCCTACCAAATCTAAGGGGATTTTCCAAAACATCCTCATTCAAATCCTAAATTTAAAATGTACGTATTTTTATCATCGAGTAGCTGTTCATCTCTCTCCCTCGCACCTCAGGTATCTCTCGCTGTCTCTCTCGATCAAAACGAACCTAATCCGAAACACTAAATCTCTAATCCCCAAATCCGTATACCCGAACCATAATCCTCAATTCCTAAACCATAAACCCTAATCCTCAAATCTCTAATCTCTACATCCATTCCCGAATCCCTTAATCCCTAATTCCTGAACTCTAAACCCAATCTCCAATCCCTAACCGTTTCCACCTTAATCCCTAAACCCAATGCTAGAATGATTTGCATGAATTGAATGTCAGAATGTGTGGGTTCAATCTTGATGTATTAAATGTTGATATACGGATTGAATTTCAGAAAAAATTGCATGGAATGAATGTTGATGTATGGACCGAATGTTGATACATTTGTACCATTTGTTACTGTTGAGCTTAGGTTGGATGCCTAATTTCAGAAATTTTGATTCCAATAGTTTGTATTAGTGCTACTGAATAGCATAGGTTGGATTGCTAATACTCTGCAGTTGTAGTGGTTTGGTGTTGTCTCTCATATATAGACAATCCTTTTTATTTCCTGATGATGACGATCACATTTATATATATATATATATATCCCTTTTATTTTCTCAAATTTATGATTGTTTAACCTTTTGTTCATGAATGTTGGAGAGTTTGGTTGTTTTCAAGAATTCTTTACTGATTTTATGCTAGATTATTCTTGTTTAGGCGATCTGTTTGTCTCGGTATTTTTAAAGATAAACGATGATGGATTAATTGATTTGATTAAATGAAATGTTTTTTAATGAACTGTTGTTAGATAGTTAATTTAATTTTTTTTTTCATGTATTATATCATGATGTGGTTGGTGGTGTTTGTACTTTGTATTTTGGAAAGTGTGAAAAGATGGAATCAAATGGACCTCGACAGCTAAATCATTTATTCCAAAAGTAGATTTGGTTGAAACACCAAAATTAGAAATGTTTTTTTTTTCTCTAAGATAGAAAAATAAACTAACTCTCAACTTTTATAATACTTATGTGAAAAGCTAGGGGTTATAAACATGTTTTATGGAAGTTTTTATTTATAAGTATTTACATTTGAAACTTCACATTTAAGCATGAAACCAAACATACTACTTAAGGCCTGAAATTTTGGTTCTGAACTTTTCTTCGAAGAAAAACATGATACCTGAACCCATTCGCACTAACTTTTTGGTGTTTTGCATTATTGTTACCGAAAATTTTAATGTTTTTTTAATCTTCTATCCCAGTTATACCCATATCAATATTGTATCATACTCATCCAATTCCTTCTTAAGCATTATTGTTCTTAGGTCAGCTTTTTAAAACGAGATTAGCGGTAGAGTTTGCGATGCTCTATGGCCTTATGCAATATAAAAGGAGTTTGGAATTTTACCATACACAAAAAATGTCCAATGGACACTGCAAGTTGTCCGATAAGGCCATGAAATGAAGGCTTAGTGGTAAAGGATCCAGGGAAATGTTCTCCTACGAGCAACTGCATCAGCCCATAATCTGGCATTAGGCCTAATTTTTCATTCGTTGAACCTTCAATCACCATTTGATTGAACCTACACTCACCTTGATTTGGCAATTTATAAGATATCATTAAACTTTAAGGCTGTGAAATCAAGACCTACGAAAATCTGATGGGACTGATTTTTTGGCTTCCCCTTCTCTATAAGGAGACCTGGCCATCTGCCCTCTCCTATTGATAGCCATTCATCTAAGTAGACCCCATAAACTGGACGGAGTAAATGCAATATGCAGTTTGCACATGAGAAATTCTTCATACACTAAATACACACTGGTTTTAGGATTACATAGGCTCCTATAGAGCATGTACACTTGTGACGTGTTTGTCATGATGTTTAAATCCACCAATATCGTCACAAACAGTCTAGAAGAGAGACATTATCCGGAGCTGAGTCCTCCATCCATCTACACAAGACAAGCACTTTGAAAATTACAAAGAGGGGAAGACAAGCCCTTCCCCAGCTCCAAAAGGATCCACATAAACTAGAAGGCCCTTGCAAATTGACTACAGTTAAGTCTTGATGTTTTTCATTAATGAAACCACACATTGCCTATGACTTCTGCTATCATCGTGTATATTAGGTGTAATTAGGGTTGTAGTATATATTATAATCCCTTCATTCCCCTTGATATCACCACTCTAGGCTTTCCAATTTATTTACTATCAAGCATCTGAAAGCTGGGGTTAGTTGATTCATTCCTATTTTATAGATGATCTGAAATTCTATCTGGTCAACTACGAGATTGACCCGGTCAACGAACTTTGTCCAAATTGGGCCCAATCAACGACATCAGCGATTTCAAGTTATCCTTTCCACATACTGGATCAAATCACACCAATGATCTGAGTTCCAAATGCTGCATTGCTCACCAGGGCCCATTATTTCTATCTAGTCATAATGGCCCAGATGGCCCACTTCTCTGATGATGTCATCAGTCCCCATTCTCTGCCTCTTGAATCGAACATTATTTTCTAAAGTCATGTTCTACAAGTAGAAGGCATGGCTCTGCAGGTGCATTCCATTTCATTTTTCTATGGAAAATTGTAAATAGTTTATTTCTTAGTTTGTAATCGTGTTAGTACTTATGGTGTTTGAATTTTGGATGTAACAGAGCAGCAAGTGGTTTGAAAACTTTGGCCAATTCAGTTTTTCTGCTTTCTCTCCCTCAAATCTATACATATGGCAATCAGCATTGTTGTTTTAGGGGTGTAAATGTCCTAAATTGATTCCAGTTTCCATGCCTGTCCAAATGCACAGTGAGACAGATGATTACTCCGTTCTGCTAAAATCAATCGAACCCATTAAATTCAAAACTAATATAATTCCAGGATTTTCTTTCTTTTTTTGTTTTTTTTTGTTTCTTATATATAGTAATTTGAACCCTGAGAGCCTATACTTCCCCACGGAAACAAGAATCAGTGTCTCCAAGTCAAGAAGTTTTGGAATAGAGAATGTTTTCAATAGGTTCGAGCATATCAAATCAATGTCTGTCACCCAGAAATAGCCACTACAGGGCTTGATACAACATGATTTTGGTCATCAACCCACTTGAGGTAACCATACGCCACTGGGCTCTCACTCCACGCTTCTTTGTCCATCTCTACATTTACCACAAAGCCTTGCTTCTGGTGCTTGGTGCTGAATGTGAGAGAATCAGGCTCTGTTCGAATTCTCATTCCTCTAGGGGCCTCTGGAACTGCTCGGTAAATGGCAGTGTCACTTCCCACATTAGTCACAACCCTACTGAAATTCTTTGCGGTCGGAGAGCCAGTCGTGTTGGAGAAGAAGGCAATGAAAGAAGGGTAGTTTAGTTCTTGAGGAATGCTACTACAGTTCCATTGAGATCGTCTGATAACAGCCTCCATTTGTGTCCTGTTGTAGCCAAGGCCGCAAAGGAACTCTATATAGTCTTGGAAGTCCACATCATAGACGAGCCCCGGGTCCATGGCTTTGTTAGGATTGATGTGGCCGGCTCCAAATGCTAAAGGCGTGGCAGGCAGCCCGGTCCACTGATCTCTAATGGTTGAATTAGTGTTGTCCACGGTTGTTGCAGTGGTCATGATTGCCGAACGGATGGCGGCTGGACTCCAGTCCTTATGGATGGCTCTTAGCAAGGCTGCAACCCCAGCAACATGGGGTGCTGACATTGATGTACCCGACAATAGTGCATAATCCGTCACCAAGTAGTCTGAGCCCCTGCTAGCAAAGGGCTGGTTGGGGATCCATGCTGCCAGAACATCCTCTCCTGGTGCAATTACATCCGGTTTTAGGACACTTGGGTTAACTGGATCTGGCCCTATAGAGGAGAAAAATGCCACCTGAGGTGCTGGTTTGAACCGCAGCTTCGTGATTTTGAACTTCATCTCCCTTACTGTTGCATTAACTGATTCTGAGGCATATTGCTTCAATGGAGCGGTGGCGCCATCACTTTTCAGGAGAACGCTAGGGATGTTGAAATCTGATGGATCGATAACCAATGTATTACGTGTGTCCGAGAAGATGAAGATACCGGCTTCCGCATTGCTCCTATTAACCTCTCGCATTTGCTCATAGGTATTACTCGTGTTGCTAGTGTCACATAGAACCACTTTCCCTGCGACTTCGCTTTCATTTAATGACAATGAGTTACATGCCGCTTTCCCTGCATCACCTTTGCCATAGAACAGCGGTGCATCAGCAATGTAAATGCTCTCGGGGTAGTAGGATTTTCCTTCTAGCGATACACCGTTTCCAAATGTTACTCTTGCCAAGAAATCCCGGTCGACTGTACCTGCACCAACTGTCATGATCCAAGGTGCACCATTGTAGGTGGAATTCTTCACTCCGTCATTCCCTGCTGCACAAGTAACAAAAATGCCTTTCTCAATGGCTGAAAGCGCACCCATGGCAATGAAATCACTGTAGTATGGTGTTTGGTCAAAGCCCAGTGACAAGGACATGATGTCTACTCCATCAGCGATCGCTTGGTCCATTCCTGCAAGCACATCTGTCGCTGCACTTGCTTCGGTCTCGGTAGCCCAGAGCACCTTGTACATGGCAACTCGAGCACCTGGAGCTACTCCTTTGGCTGTACCCTCTGCATATCCAAAGTAGTCGGCACCGGAGACATAAGCACCAGCTGCAGTGGATGAGGTGTGTGTGCCATGTCCAGACGAGTCTCTTGGTGAGTCGTATTCACCAGTAACTAGGTTTCTACCAGCAGCTTTTAGTCCTTTGCTGAAGGATCTTGCGCCAATGAGCTTCCGGTTGCAGAGTGAAGGACTGAACTCTGTACCATTCTCACATGCTCCCTTCCATCTCTCTGGCACTGGTGACATCCCCCGGTCGTTAAAACTCTCACTCTCCGGCCAGATTCCTGTGTCGATGATCCCAATTATCACATCTTGGCCATATGAGGCCGCAGGCCATATGCCAGTGTCATGTCTCAGGCCGAGATACCTTGGTGTATGAGTTGTGAAGAGCTTGCCAAAGGACTCGCGGTATGTAGCGCGATGAGCTGGCAGTTTTTCCAACTCAGAGAGCTGAGTGGTAGTCAAGGTCGCACTAAAGCCATGGATGACATGGCTGTAGGAGTAGAGCAGCATTGCTTCTGATTCATCCTCTGATGTGGCTTGTGTGGATGACAAGGATGACAGTATGGATCGGTGCCATGAGTCGTGGGTGGAGAATGGCTCAGGTTTTTGGGTGTGGTCCATGTGGATGATATATGTCTGGCGTTCACCCGATGCCAGCGTCGCAGTGGGGCACCCCATTAGTACTAGTGAACACACCACTAGTTGGTGTAACATGAAATTTGTTGGGCCTTTCATTCTGAACATTCACAGGAAAGGAGAGTGAAGAACAAGAATAGTAGAGAGCACTTCTTATAGAGATTAATTGTTATGTCAAACACGGCGATCTATCCTATACGTTTGCACTATTTTAGTGCTGTAATCTCATAGACTGTTTGTTGTTTACCAAAAGACACGAGGGATCCAGTTGGAGCGCACTGAAGCTGTTTAGTGGATTGTTATGTTTCAGCATCTTGCAACTATTTTTCCTTACATAAGGTCAAGATCCATAGTTTGTGTACAGGAATTACGAAATGTATTTTTATCGGGCCTCCCCTCAAATGATCATCCATCCGTCCGCTCCATCGAGAAGAGCCAACTCGAGAGCCTCACCACGGATCCACCAATCGTGAGTACTGCGCTTTTCCTGCGCATCACTAGGCCCACCACCTTTTGTTTGGCAATCTGAGGATTCTCCGGGCTAAGTCTGGGCCTGGGCTCTGATACCACTTTGTTGTGATCTAAGGCCTACAATGAAGAGATCAATCATGCACAAGTAGAACACAGAGATTACGTGGTTCGGCTTTTGGCCTACTTCCACGGGAAGACGGGAGAAATCACTAGGCAATCAGAATAGAGGTGTACATCCTAGAGACTCTGAGTCTCTATTTATAATATCAGCCCCAAACCCTATTACACCCAAACCCTACTTCTAATCACAGTATAACTTAGGCAATACAGGGCCCGGTTAACCAAGACTTGTTAACTTCTATTGAGCCATACAAATTAACAAATCTCCACATTGGCGAACATTGAAGCTGATCATCATGCACAAA
The DNA here is from genome assembly GCA_012931725.1 of Litsea cubeba. NCBI lineage: Eukaryota > Viridiplantae > Streptophyta > Magnoliopsida > Laurales > Lauraceae > Litsea > Litsea cubeba. The sequence goes on from CM022945.1 coordinate 85,939,576, forward strand.
ATATGTCTCACCGTCTCCACCTGCCCCTGAGGGCACTCAGGTACTGATTACATTGATCAAGTCCAAGCAATGCTTGAACTTGACTGCTGAAATAGTCTTGGTCATCATGTCTGCTGGATTCTCCGCCGTAGCAATCTTAGTCATTGCAATAGCACCCTCAGCGATGACATATCGAATAAAGTGTGCCCTAACATCAATGTGTTTGGTCTTTTCATGATACTTAGGATTGTGTGTCAGATCAATCGCACTCTGACTGTCACAGAAAACAGTAGTCAGCTTCTGTTCCAATCCCAGATCTTCAACCAAGCCTGTCAGCCAAATAGCTTCCTTTACTGCCTCTGTAGCTGCCATATATTCTGCTTCAGTGGTAGACAAGACAGCTTTGGATTGCAATGCTGCCTTCCAACTAATGGCACCGCTAGCAAAAGTGAAGACATAGCCTGTCAAGGACCTTCTTCTATCTAAATCTCCAGCAAAATCTGAATCAACATATCCAATAACACTTCCAGAAGTGTTGTTGCTTTTGTCATACACAATTCCAACATCAGTAGTACCTTTCAAGTAACGGAGTATCCATTTGACTGCCTGCCAATGGGCCTTCCCGGGGTTATCCATGTATCTGCTAACTACACTAACCACATGAGAAATATCTGGCCTCGTGCAAACCATGGCATACATGATACTCCCAACTGCACTAGCATAAGGAACACGAGACATGTGCTCCACCTCTTCCTCAGTTTGTGGTGACAAAACAGCGGAAAGTTTGAAATGGGCTGCCAATGGAGTGTTCACAGGTTTCGAACTTTGCATACCAAAGCGTTCCAAAACCTTCTCAAGGTACCCCTTTTGTGACAAAGACAATTTGCCCGCTTTCCGGTCCCTTCGAATCTCCATTCCAAGAATTTTCTTCGCTGCACCTAAGTCCTTCATCTCAAATTCACCATCTAACTGAGCCTTTAATCTGTTGATCTCAGACATGTCCTTTGCAGCAATTAACATGTCATCAACATATAACAGCAAATAGACATACGAGCCATTTGAGTGCTTCTTATGATAGACACAACTGTCATATGCACTCCTGCAATAACCTTTTCCAACCATAAAGGTATCAAAACGCTTATACCACTGCCTAGGCGACTGCTTCAGGCCATACAATGATTTCTTCAACAAACATACGTGGTCTTCCTTTCCATGAATCTCAAACCGCTCTGGTTGATGTATATAAATTTGTTCATCTAGCTCGCCATGTAAAAACGCAGTCTTGACATCAAGCTGTTCCAGCTCTAAATTCAATTCAGCAACCATAGCAAGTAGCACCCGGATAGAACTATGCTTCACCACAGGAGAGAACACTTCATTAAAGTCAACACCCTCCCTCTGAGTATAGCCTTTTGCAACCAGTCGTGCTTTGAACCTAGCATCTTCCACCCCTGGAGTTCCTTCCTTTTTCTTAAAGACCCATTTGCAACCAACAATCTTTTGGCCTTTCGGAGGTTTCACTAACTCCTAAGTCTGATTCTTGTGAAGAGATTCAATCTCCTCACCCAGGGCTACAGCCCATCTTGCTGATTCTTTGCTAGTGACGGCATCCCGATATGTAACCGGCTCTGACTCAATACTATCAGCTGTATTAAGAGCGTAGGCAACAATATCTTCATACCCGTATCTCTGAGGTTGCTTAATCTGCCTCTTTTCTCTGTCCCTGGTAAGCATGTAATCATTTGGAACTGCAGTTTCCTCGTTTGAGCTTTGCATCTCCTCTACATCCTGTCGAACTGGGACATCCGCTTGCACCTTATCCTGCACGTTTTCTGAAGCTTCCTTCTCAAGCTCCACCTATTTACTGACACCGTTTTTTTTTTCTACCCTTTTACTGACATCATTTTCATTTCCAGTATCATGGCACTCCCTTGGTTTCAACATAGTAGACTCATCAAAGGTCATATCTCTGCTTATAATGCATTTGGGAGATTTCCCATCGAGGCACCACAGCCTATATCCTTTCACACCATCTGCATATCCTAGAAATATGCACTTTCTTGCCCTTGGTTCAAGCTTTCCATCATTCACATGAGCATAGGCAGGACAACCAAATATCCGCAAGTTGGTGTAATCAGCAGGAGATCCAGACCATACCTCTACAGGAGTTTTACATTCTATAGTTGTTGATGGAGACCGGTTAATTAGATAACAAGCTGTGTTAACAGCTTCCGCCTAGAACTTCCTAGGTAACCCTGCATTGGAGAGAATGCACCGGGTCTTTTCTAGAATAGTCCTGTTCATCTGTTTTGCAACTCCGTTCTGTTGCGGTGTATTTCTGATTGTGCGGTGTCTCACAATCCATTCATTCTTGCAGAACTCATTAAAAGCACTATTACATAATTCCAAGCCATTGTCAGTTCTCAAGTGCTTGATTTGTTTACCTCTCTGCTTCTCAATTATAGCCTTCCATTGCTTGAATAGTGCAAAAGCTTCATGTTTGTGCTTTAAGATATAGGCCCAGACTTTCCGAGAATAGTCATCAATGAAAGTCAATATGTATAAACCACCTCCAAGAGACGGAACGCGAGAGGGACCCCAAAGATCAGAGTGGATGTAATCCAAAGTACCTTTGGTCCGATGAATAGCTGTCCTGAACTTGACCCTACACTGCTTTCCGAAGACACAATGCTCACAAAAGTCCAGCTTTCCTGTTTTCTGACCACACAGCAAACCCTGTTTAGTCAACTCATCCATACCCCTCTCACTCATATGCCCAAGTCGCATATGCCATAACTTGGTAGTTTCTGAATCTAAATCTGTGGACGACACAGCAGCAGCACCTGTAATTGTACTACCTTGAAGAAAGTAAAGGTCATTCTGCTTCAGTCCCTTCATCACTACAAGAGCACCCTTCAAAATTCTCATAACTCCACCTCCAGCTTTGTAGGTACAACCGTTGGAGTCAAGCGTACCCAAGGAAATCAGATTTTTTTTCAGCTCTGGAATATGCTTGACATCTGACAAAGTTCTCACAATACCGTCATACATCTTAATTTTAATTGCACCTATCCCAACGACCTTACAGGCTGCATCATTTCCTATAAGCACTTTACCACCATCAATATATTGATAATTGGTAAACCAATCTCTATAAGGACACATATGATAGGAACACCCGGAATCAAGAATCCACTCAGCAGCTGAGCTACCAACAGTAACCGAACTTCTGCACCATCAGAATCTGCAACTTCTGTTGCTACTCCGGCAATTTCTCCAGAATCAGATTTCTCCTTCCCTTTACGCTCTGGACAATCTTTTCTAAAATGCCCTTCCTTGTGACATTTGAAGCACTTTAATTTTCTAGTTTTTTATTTTGACCTAGATCGGCCTCTTCTATTCTGCTCTTTCTTCTCTGTTCTACCACGCGCTACCAAACCCTCACCAGATTTATCAGTGTTTTCAGTTGCAACCTTTTTCTTCAACTCCTTAGAGTTCAAGGCTGACTCAACATCTTCTTTAGAAAGAGTTTCTCTACCATACATCATGGTATCAACAAAGTTCTCATACGAGGGTGGCAAAGAGCATAGCAACATGATAGCTTTGTCCTCATCATCAATTTGAACATCGATGTTTTCAAGATCCATAACAGCTTTCGTAAAAGAATCAATGTGAGTTGAAACAGACGTACCTTCCTGCATTTGTAAAGTGAACAATCGCTTTTTTAGATACAAGCGATTCGTGAGAGACTTCGTGATGTACAAGTTTTCCAACTTCTGCCATATGCCAGCAGCAGTTGTCTCATGAGCAACCTTTCGCAGTATACCATCGCTCAGAAATAGCAGAATCTGACCGTACGCCTTCTCCAGCAACTCATCCTTCTCATCATCTGATAGTCTGTCAAACAAAGCATTATTTCCCTTCAAAGCTTTCTGTAACCCATTCTGAACCAGCAAAGCATGCATCTTCAAACGCCATAGACTGAAGTCATTGTTTCCGTCGAATTTCTCAATCTCGAACTTAGCAGCCATTCAGCGAATCTTTTACTATATCTGCGTAGATCTCCTCGAAACGAGTCCGTAGGTTCAAACGGATCTCAGATCGGACTCCGGATCGTCAAGATATCGCGAAAAACAATTTCAGCCGTCGATCGATCCAATCTGCCTTTGACCGTACCGTGCTGACGTGTTGCTGACATCAGCGAATGGCTACAGCGCCTTTCTGCTGTCGTTCTGGGCTCTGCCGCAAATGGGTCGGGCTGACCTGGACTGGACCCAACCCGGAATGGACCCAACCCAGACTGGGTTCTTCTTCCTCAAGCTTCTGGTTCTGTAACCAGAAACACGCACAGCGCAGTGGCGCTTCTTCTCAGGTGACGCGATTGAGCAGGACCGGTGACGGGATGCGGAGCTCGGCCATGGCTCCGGCGACGACGTGCTGTCCTTGGCGACAATGTGGGGCCCAGCAAAGAATCAGCGAAAACCAAATAGCGTCTTCTGCCTCTCTGTTTTAGACGCAGGTTCTAGATGAACAGGATGCTTCCGGCGATCTTATTCTCCGGCGTGGCAGCAGCGGCAGTCCTCAGGCGAAGAGAACGATGACCGTGGCTCCGGAAACTGAGCGACGGAGAACAGTCCGTGGCTCCAGCGATCTTCTTCTTCAACGATCGTGACCCACCAATGATCCTTTGATCGTCGCACGATCCGCGGTCCTTTCGAGATCCGATTCAACGGATCTCCTCTGATCACGCAAAACAAATCGCTCTAATACCAGTTTGTTATGACATGTGGACCACCACAAACTCCACATTGATATGATATTGTCCACTTTGGGTCTAAGCCCTCATGGATTGGTTCTTGGGTTCTACCCAAAAGGCCTCATATCAATGGAGTACTTAGTCCAACTTATATGCCCATGATCTTTCCCAATTCTAGCTGATGTGGGACTTTGGTTGCACATCCCCAACAATCCTCCCCTCAAACAAAGGACCATATCTCTTTGGATATTTTTACCGGGCCTCCCCTCAAACGATCATCCATCCGTCCGCTCCATCGAGAAGAGCCAACTCGAGAGCCTCACCACGGATCCACCAATCGTGAGTACTGCGCTTTTCCTGCGCATCACTAGGCCCACCACCTTTTGTTTGGCAATCTGAGGATTCTCCGGGCTAAGTCTGTGCCTGGGCTCTGATACCACTTTGTTGTGATCTAAGGCCTACAATGAAGAGATCAATCATGCACAAGTAGAACACAGAGATTACGTGGTTCGGCTTTTGGCCTACGTCCACGGGAAGACGGGAGAAATCACTAGGCAATCAGAATAGGGTTGTACATCCTAGAGACTCTGAGTCTCTATTTATAATATCAGCCCCAAACCCTATTACACCCAAACCCTACTTCTAATCACAGTATAACTTAGGCAATACAGGGGCCCGGTTAACCAAGACTTGTTAACTTCTATTGAGCCATACAAATTAACAGATAGATGCATGTATGTACCCCTGAGATTTTCATAAAAAGAAAAAAAAAAAACGCATCTTCTACACTGAATCTTTCTAAGATTAATACTTGAATTTTTAAAGAAATCAAACAAGACATGAATAAGACATGCATGCAAATAAATGCATATTATAAATCTATTTTATGGAGATTATTTTTATAAGTTCTTATATCTGGAATTGAGCTTTGCATTTAAATATGAAACTTAAAACGATGCATGCTGCTTCAGGTCCAAATCCTATATAAGATGCATATTGCTTTAGTATAATTGGATTAAAAATGCTTTATTCAGATACTTTGGATACTCGGATAATGGAATAATTATTTGCAATGCATAACCCACAAGACAGGATTTCACATGTGAACCATAGAAGATGTCGAGGAACTGTTTTAATGTGATGGTGAAATCATCCCAGCAGAAAATGATGCATAGAACCCATAGATTGTGAGGAATCAATGAAATTTGTCGCGTGTACACTTGCTTTATCTTCATGTTTAAATCCACCAATATCGATCATTACAAAGAAGCCTAGCGACAAAATCACGTGCCGAGTCCCATCCATCTAGACAAGAGTAGCACTTTGGAAATTACGTACAAAGAGGTGAAGACAACCCCTTTCCCATCTAGAAGAAGGATCCATATATATTTAGAAGGCCGGCCAAAGACCTTGCAGACCAATACAATGCCAATTGACTGTTTCTAGTCTTGATGTTTTTTTATGAATGAAGCCAGCTTTACCCATGATTGTGAAATCATAAGTATGTATTAGGTGTAATTAGTGTGGTAGTATTATATTCCCTTCATATCCATTGAAACGCATCTCTAGGCTTTCCAATTAATATACTATCAAGCTTTGAAAAGCTAGGGTTAGTTGATTCTGTTTTATCATGTAGATGGTCTGAAATAACATTGACCCAATCAACAAACTTTTGTGCAGGATCCCCATTTGTGAAAATTTCACTTTCATGAATATATTAGGTACAAAGTTAAATTGCAAGGCCCATTTAAAAGCAGGGTATGCAGCATGTTGCAGCAGCCCACTGGCCTCACAAGTTCAAGGGGCAAGGGGGTGTGGGTTGTGAATTATCCATTTACAGGAAGTCAACTTTATTGGACATCGCCACTTAATCCAAGGGTCCAAAGGTGTGGCATAAATAACAATTCTCCACCACCCATTTTGACTTATTACTTGAGCACATATCCGTCCGGCCAGATAATAAGGCTCGGGCCCTGTCTCTAAGTAATAAAAGAGAAGGCCAGTTCATTTTAGATGTGTCGGGGTAAATGTTATCATCCAGTGCGGTCCCGTTGAAGCAGGATCTTGGGGTCTAGATTGGAGACAGACCTAACCTTTGGTAGTTTTGTATAAAGTGGTTGCTCGTAGGCAGTGGCGGATGCATGCATACGAATGGGTAGGCTCAAGCCTACCCATTATTTTTTTTTAATTACATATACTAATGTATAGGTGACCAAGCCCACCCAAAAAAAATATACAAAGCCCACCCAAAATCCAAATGTTAGAGCCCAATTGCCCAAAGCCAAAGCCCGTATAGAAATGTCAGTATATTGCTCCTTCATGATCAACTTGACACTTATGTCGCCGACATGCATTCTAGTGATGAATTTGGAAGCTTAGATGGGATTGGTGATCTTGCAAGAGCAATGGTGAAGACAAGAAGAAATAAAGTATATCCATTGGTTTACTTGCTTCTGACTTTGGCATTAGTATTATCAGTCGCCACTGCATCGGGTGAGAGAGCATTTTTCAGCCATGAATATAATAAAGACTCGGTTACGCAATCGAATGAGTGATGAATGGTTGAGTGATATCTTAGTTACATACATAGAGAGCGAAATTTTTGAAAAGATCGACAATGATAATATCATGAAAGGTTTTCAGGATATGAAAACTCGAAGATGTCAATTGTGAAAGTTTGAATTTTTGTAAATTTTCATTGAATTTTTCAATTATATTATGTTGGATATAATCATGCCAACAGTTAGATTCCAAATTTTTAACCACTATAATCTCAAGCCCCCCCAAAATATATTTTCTGGATTCGCCACTGCTCGTAGGTTTCAAACCTGCGTTATCACACATGGCAGCCGAGACTTTTACCATTGAACCATGAAGAACCTATCTAATTGAACCTTCGGGCATACATTGGCCCAGACTTAGGCAATTAGTTATCAGGACATTAAACAATCCCATTCTCATCACATGGACTATAGAATGCGAACTAAATCCAGTGAAAAGCAGATTGGCTTTTGTAACTATAGGCACTGACAGAATCATAATTAATTTTGCTACCCAGTGACGGGTGACAAACGGGTTCATTGGGTCTAAATGAGTCCCCTGGTTCAGGTAAGAGGCCCAAGATAGGGATGGCAAATTAGGGGTGAGCAAAAACCGAACCGACCGATTTACCAAACCGAACCGTAGCCGAAATTTAATTTCGGTTCGGTTATTTCGGGTAATTCGGTCCAGTTCGGGTAAATTTCCTGGCAAATTCGGTTATATAATTTCGGTTCGGTTAATGATCTTATTTAACCGATTAGCCGATTAACCGAAATATATGCAATTTTGTTTTGAATATTTTTATTACCCATTACCCAACCTATTAAATATTTTTAGACTTGTTAGTTGGAGTGTTGTTTATGGTTATTGTCTATTTGTGTAATTGTGTTTAATGTATTTTCAAGCACTTCTATGATATATCATTTATGGATAATGGATTTATGGGCCAATTATTAAGCCCAATTTCATAAATGAAATATATATAATATAGCAATCTAGTTCTAAATTTTAAAAAACTTGGGCAATTATTAAGTTCAACAAAATGCATCACATTAACCGAACCGACCGAAAACCGAACCTAAATAATTCGGTTCGGCTCGGTTCGGTTAAAAATTTTACAAAACAAAAAATCGGTTCGGTTCGGTTAATACATTAAAGTGGTCAAAAAATCGGTTTGGTCAAAAAATTTTAAAATAACCGACCGATTAACCGATTCTATGGCAAATAGGTCGAGCCGGGTCAAAATGCGACACCATGACATGAGGGTTCTGTCAATAGAGGCCCAAGTCATTTATTAAGCGGGTCCTGCCCTACAGACGTAAGCCTCATTAATTTTTAAAATCTTGTTGCATGTTAACTAGAATTTATGCATTTTTTGGCCAGAATGACGATAAAAATTGTGATTAAAGTATTAGTAAACACCAGCAAGATCCCAATTAGTGCCAACAGAACTTACAAATATTATTTATTTCATATTATTTTATTTATTAGGTGTTTTTTAAATATAGAATAAATACAGGTTAGCAGATCAGCCCTAACAGGACTCAAATTACTTCATGTTAGGTTACTTTAATGTGAATGGCCCACATCAAATTTTGCAGATCACATCAAATTTTGCCATCCCCACCCTAAGACAGCTAACATGTCATTGTAGAATGTTATCCAATGATGTGAACCAACCCCACATGTTGGTGCATCTAATCAAACCATCCATATTTTGGGTCCCACTGCTCAACGGCTTAGCCCCAATCAGATGGCTCGTCGAATCCTAGCCTCTGGCTTATGATCATTTGTCCTTTGAATTTGGCATCTCCATTGTCATCATTTCAACTGTCCGTTTGATTGCTGCAAATTATACACTCCCACCCACTTCTTTTAGTTGTATGGTTTTGGGTTATGTCCCTATGCACTGTGGGACCCACAACATGAACCATTTTGAATTACCCATGTGCATTAGTGTTGATAATCATACTCTGTTGGAGCATCACATGATTGATTCCATTACAAGTAAATGTTCTGTTTTAATTCATTGGCCCCATTGATTTCACCCGTTTATTCACATCCGTGAATGATGAGTCTCATTGTGCCTTTTATAGTATTCAACCCGTGCATTGATTTGGATTGAGATAAGTCCCTTATAATATTGAAATATATATAATATATTGGCGTTGTAGATGTTGAGAGAACATCGTGATTTAATTGGAATAAAGCGATAAAAATCATAAAAATTTTAGAGGTTTTTACTGAAAAAATCCCGAAATATAGTCATTTATTTCAAAAGGTCCTCACAAATTGTGTAGCACTAATGGGGTCCTCTCGTAAATTTTTAATAATTTTTTTATATTTTTTTTATGAGCGACGCATGGGTGACGCTAGCGTTGCTTGTCAGACAGGACAAGAGATCAGATGGTAACTCCTGGAAACATTCATCAAAATGTTGAGTACAAGGGGAGATTGCAGTGGGTCTGATTAGTGTTCTGGACTCGTCTCATTTTCATTGGGTTCTCTTTTGTTCTTTTGAATGGCTCCGATTAACATGGCATCAGACTGAAACTCTGACCTTTATATTCCTCTCTACCCTGTCTCGATTCAATTTGATGAGCCCTTTTTGTATATACTAACAGGAAACAAAAATTGGCTGCACTGTAGTACAGGGCAAAATGGTTGAAAATTGATTGCACATATATGTTATCCTAGTTGTTGATTCTGTACAACTTGTAATTAATAGACAATAACTAATATATAACACCAATCCAATGGTCAGATGACCAACACAAGAATGATGCATATGTACATATTAATTGCACAATTCAATGTTTCCTCTTTGTAAATCTCATATGGAGAAATAGGAGGAGAAGAAGAAGAAAATATTATGAGATGTTCTGACGAGCGATGATGACGCTATCGTCACTCATAAAAAAGTATAAAAAAATATAAAAAATTGACGAAATGACCTCATTAGTGCTACACAATTTGAGAGGACCTTTCGGCATAAATGGCTATATTTCAAGATTTTTCCAATAAAATCTTCAAAACTCTACAACAATCAATTTCAAATAATAGTCTTTTAGTTTTTTCATTTTAATTAAATAACATCTTGATTTCTTTCACGGTATTTTTTATAATATCTGAAAAAAAAAAAACTAATATTCAGACACTTTCTCAAGATGATGGCTTAAAGAAGGATATTTTTGGCTCTAATTGTAGCGTGTTTAGACCCAACAAGCAACCGATATTTATGGCTTTGATCATAGCTCTTTTAGACCCAACAAGCAACCATGTCATGAATCATTAGATCTCTTTTTTAAGAAAAGGCAATTAATCTTGAAAGGCTAAGTTTCATTAATACGTACAAGTTACATTTCCCATCTGAAAAAAGAAAAGGAAGAAGAAAATAAAAAATCCATCAATGTAGTACTTATGCCATAAAGATGTTAATGAAGTACAACCCTTGGATTTGCTACTTTTATCCCCTTCTCATTCCTCAGTTTTATAAGAAAAGTTGTAGGTCCCATATTAGTCCTACATAAAAACAGCTACAAGAAAGGAAAGAAGAGAAAGATAATGAGCAAGACCAATAACTTTGAAAGCTGAAAATGAGATAGCCACTAATCCTAGGAAAGGAAAAGGAAGAAAGAAGACAAAAGCCACAAGTAAATAGAAGAAAGAGGTAATATTATATAAAGTGGAAAGCAGGTGGTCTTTGCAAAATGATCATCTTTCTCTATCACAATGTAATTTATAAGATTCCACCAAGTTATCACTGTCAGTTATGGGACTGATGGAAAGTGGAAACAAGCAGTGAACAAGGAATTCCCGTGTCCTGTTTCGATGATTCTGATGGGACCGCACTCCTGTGCAAGCATGGGTTCAGAGGTTTAAATGATATCCCTAAAAACTATATGTGTTTTTAACATAATAATAATAATAATAATAATAATAATAGTAACTATCCTTGTGCAGAAGAAGGGACCGAGGGGGGTGATCATCTGAAGATGGGAGGTATGGCTTTGAGGGCCACATATATATTGCCCCCACATGCTAACATATAGGCCATGGAATCAAAAGTTCTGATACAAACCAGTAAAATTTTGTTCTTGTTAAATATTAAATAGATTACTGTATCTCTTAAATTGGAGTTTTATTCTATCCTATTGCCCCATTATCTTCATATCTGACCTCACGTCTTATCTTGGATTGGAAAAGATAAAGTTAGCATGGTGAGCTCACATCCATATCTTGTGTGGAGAAGGATGGGTCTACCCTCCTTACCACCTGCTGGCTGCTAGGCATAATATCTAGCTAGGAAAGAAAGCGGGTCGAGTTTGTAGTGTACTCCCGCTGTGCCAAAATTATTGATGGGTGCAATCTTTCAAATCATCAGCGTCACAGTTATCACCAAAATTATAAATTATTGACATCCAGCCATTTTGGATGTACCGTAAATTGAAGTACGATGGTGAAGCATCAAATCAAGAGATAATAAAATATAAGGTATTATAATGATATTTTATTTTTAATCATTTGGTATGAAATTTTTTTAACTTTTTGTATAGAAAAGTGGAGTTTTTTTTTATTTTTTAGTGGAGAAATGAGATTGCTTTTTTTACTTTTTAAAAAATTCGGAGAAAATTTTAAAATTATGTACTTTTGATACGATCCCTTGTCATTTCTTCTCTGGGTTCACTTTATTTTACTTTAACTAATTAATTGCCAAACAAGCCTACAGTTTCTTTATTGTCACCTATGCAAGTCAAATCCTTCGATACTTACTTCTTCAAATCTATCATTATTACTTCTATTCATATCTTCTCTTGGCGTACCTTTTATCGTAAGTGGGCCATCAACGTTGCTTTCAGTGACATTAGAAGAAAATAGTTGTGTTTATTCCCCTTTTCTTTTCCCACAAGAAAGGTGTCAAATAAATATAGAAAAAAAGTGACAAACCACAAAAATTAATCAATTTCATTTTCGCAACTTTTCATTTGAGTTCGACAAATCAGCCGTAATTCTACACATAAAAGAGAAGGGCATAACATCAGTGCAGCAACCCTACTTTTTTGTGGACTAAGATGACAAAGATAAACATGGCAAGGCTGTGCTCTGATGATGCAAAACAGATGAGAAGGTGTGAAGATTGATGCATGGTGTTGACATGTGAAAAAGGTTTGGGTGAATCAAACCCGTGACGTCATTGATCATATATACTTGATTAGTTCATTGGGTCAATGATCATAAAGATTACATCCAGATCTGATTTGGTTGATCCAAGCATACTAATTGTGTGGGGATTTTTTCAAAGATACTGAGATTACATTAGTTTCGGTAATGAAACCAGCTAATCATGTGTCGACCTCGGCCATGCGCACCTCAGCAACGGTACCAAGGACGCCAACCGAGATCAAGGTCACTCCTGAATGACTGAAGGCACCATAACCTAGCCTCGGTCACGCATTTCAGCAATAGTGCCAGATGGCTAGCCGAGACAGACACTGACAGTCGAACTTCTACGGAAGCTCAACCACGTCATGGGACGTGTGATAAGACAATGGAATATGCAAGTAGGGCTGATAAGCCATCTTGCCACCCATAAACCCTGACATTTCCGCAGCTCCCAAGGCGCCAGAGTAGGGCCCGACGGGACAAGATGAGCTATGATGGGACTGTTATTTAATGAAGAATGGGCTGATGAGGTTACGTCTCGGGGGCCACCCTCCATAGTCGGTTCCATCTTCTATAAATAGAGGACCCAATTCCAAATATAAGGTACGTGCTGTGCATAACTTGCAACACATATAACATACAACCCCTTAACTATTCATCTTCATCCTACTGTTTAATACTGAAGTAACTTAGGCATTGGAGAGCCTTGCGCTGACTACAGCTAGGGTCCTCTGACTTGCTATCTCCCTTCCCTTGCAGGTTCCAGACATCTCTCTACCTTCAAAGAGGCCAAATCTCATTCTAATCCACCATATCAAGTCCCTGAATTTTTATGCACTTACACTAATCACCTTCTTGGAGTCGACTCTGGAGTGCCACACAATTTCTTGAGACATGGAGTAGACTAAATGCCATGATCTTGTTGGAACAGTGGTGGAAAATAGGAAGTGGAGAAAACACGGTGAAAAAGTGGAGTGCCGCGTGCATCCTCGATCATGGTTCTTTTCACTTGTGGGATGGAGATTGAGGTGGGTATGGGTTGGAGTTGGACTCTGAATTTCTGGTAGGCAACAATCAGAATTTCTGTATGGACATTGTTATAGATTCAATATTGGTGCTCACCTTTCCAAAATCTAAACGATATAAAGTTACTGGTTCTGTCTCATCCTGCTCTACAGCTCACTCCTGGAAACATGATACAGCTCTTATCCAAGTGAGCTCCTTCAGTCCTCCATTTTTCCCCTGCAAACAGGGTGTTTTTACATTGCCCCCCCAAAAAGAAAAAAATTCATAGTGGCCCCTCCAAGGCATCTTTCTTGGTTCTAACCCATTGTCCTGGACTAAGCCCACACAATCAATTTATTAATTTGTTAATCTAACAACTCTGAAGTAAAAAGGGTGAAACCCAACCCTGAATTACTGGGTCCAGTTCTCTTGCTAGTAATGGGTTCCTAAGATGCCATCCGGATATGATGATTGAAATGGCACCCACTAATTGCGGGAATCCTTAAAAGCCCAAGTTCACACATATGACAAGGTCAAGGTCCAGATGATTTAAAATACAAGATATTATATATGATCAGTCATTTTAAAATCACTTTAAAAATCTCCACGGTCTTCTTTAATCAGGATTCTCATAGGCGAGACCTCATTTTGTAAAGACTAACTATATAAATCCACCAGCAGGGCCCACCTCTAAAACCGAAATTGCTCAAAATCACTGTCCTCCTGTGCATGGACTCTGCACTGCTCCCCCACGTCGTGTGTTCGAAACAAACTTAACCCGCAGTTCGGGAGAATACCAAGGGATACCGTCAATAGCAAAAGAAAAAAAAAAAAAAAACCCACTAATTTTGTTCACAATGAATGGCCTACCATTTCACCCATCACAGTCAATTTTGTTCAAGCCAAAAAACACGGAAAAGCAGTTATTATCAATGGTTTGGATTTCCGATGTGACATCACTGTTTAAAGTTTGGTAGTATCTACCAACAGCAGACATGCAAAGAAAAAAGTCTAAATAAATATAAATAATTTATCTTAAGTGTTTATAAAAATGGAAAATATATAACATTGTGCAGAAACTACAATTCCTTTAACATCCAGAATCTAAACTGGGGTTCTCTTAACAATATTTAATAATTGAATAGACCCCTATGGGATACCAACCACAAAGTGGTGGTGCCAATTCAAATGGGATTGGCCCCCTCTTTTATCCAGTTCAATTACACCGAACAGTATAATTTGGACTTTTGATCCTCCCCACATCCCAAGATCTCTTGCGCGCACCATTATAAATGCATAGTATGTGCAGTCACAACCTTGCCATGGCCTCCAACTCCATGGCATCTCCAACACCAAGGCCCCTCTATGTCTGGTTCTTGATTGCCACTGTCCATTTCAGCTCCATATCAGCTCAAATGACCACATATATTGTCCACATGGATTTAACTGCCATGCCCAAGGCCTTCTCCGACCACCGGAGCTGGTATACAGCCACCCTCTCTGCCATCAAAGGCGGCACCCCTAACCTTATTTACACATATGATAACGTTATGCATGGATTCAGCGCGCGCCTATCACCGTCTCAGCTGGGCGTGCTCCAGAAGTCCTTTGGATATGTATCCTCCTATAGAGACAGACCTGTGAAAATGGACACCACCCACACTTCTGAGTTCCTCCACCTTGAGGCCGACTCCGGCGCCTGGGCGGCGTCCAATTCAGGTGAAGGTGTGATAGTTGGGGTGATCGACACGGGAGTTTGGCCAGAAAGCAAGAGTTTTGGAGATGATGGGATGATGCCTGCGCCGGAGAGGTGGAGAGGGATTTGTGAGGAAGGCACCATGTTCAATTCATCCAATTGCAATAAGAAACTCATCGGCGCGCGCTTCTTCAACAAAGGACTCCAAGCCAGCAATCCCAATATCACATTCAGTGTCAATTCTGCCCGTGACACAGATGGACATGGGACACACACATCATCAACCGCGGCGGGGGGGTATGCTGAAGGCGCATCCTACTTTGGATATGCCCCAGGAACTGCCAGAGGGATGGCACCACGGGCACATGTAGCCATGTACAAGGTCCTGTGGGATGAAGGGAGCTCCACGGCGGACATTCTCGCCGGAATAGACCAAGCAATCGCCGACGGTGTCGACGTCATATCCATATCATTAGGCTTGGATGGGGTTCCCTTATACAGTGATCCAGTTGCCATAGCCTCCTATGCGGCGATGGAGAAGGGAATTTTCATGGCTTCATCGGCAGGGAACGAGGGGCCATTGTTGGGGACCTTACATAATGGTATTCCTTGGGTACTAACCGTTGGCGCAAGCACCGTGGATCGCGAATTCTCCGCAGTTATCACTCTAGGCAATGGAAATTCAGTCACTGGCCCATCTTTATACCTAACCAATTCATCTTTGAGCCAAGTGCCACTAGTTTTTCTAGGGGGGTGTAACAATACAAGGCTACTGAAAGATGTTGGTTACAAAATTGTGGTGTGTGAAGACAACAACCATTTAGATGATCAAATAGATAGTGTTTCTTCTGCCAAGGTAGCTGGAGGGCTTTTCATATCAAACACCACCACGCTAGAATTCTACATACAGTTCTCATTTCCTGCAGCAATAGTAAGGCCCCAAGATGCTCAAATCATCTTAGACTACATGAAGAAAATCTCAGACCCAATTGGGAGTATGCAATTCCAAAAGACCCTGTTGGGTACAAAGCCAGCTCCAGTAATGACTTCCTACAGCTCCAGAGGGCCATCTCAAAGCTGTCCCAGTGTCCTTAAACCTGACCTTGTCGCGCCGGGCTCCTTTATATTGGCGTCATGGCCGCGTAACAGCTCAGTGGCAGTGCAAAACTCACACTTGTTGTACAGTGATTTTAATCTCATATCTGGGACATCCATGGCCTGCCCCCACGTGGCGGGAGTGGCTGCGCTGCTGAAGGGTGCACACCCAGATTGGAGCCCAGCTGCTATCCGGTCCGCCATGATCACCACAGCTAACCCATTGGATAACACTCTAAATCCAATCGGAGATTCATCAGAAACTGACCAGCATGCAACTCCACTAGCCATGGGGGCAGGGCATATTGATCCCAACAAGGCCCTGGACCCAGGTCTAGTCTATGACATTGACGCAACCGACTATGTGCGGCTCCTTTGTGCAATGAATTACACAAAGGACCAAATTCATACCATCACTAGGTCGCCTTCATATAATTGCTCGGATGCATCTAATGATCTCAATTATCCATCTTTCATTGCCTTTGTCAATTTTAACCTTTCCTCTTCTTTTAAGGAATTTCGACGTACAGTGACAAATGTTGGGAATGGGATCTCGACGTATAGTGCCAAGGTGACACCAATGGAAGGTTTTACAGTCAATGTTGAGCCGGAGAAGCTGGTTTTCAAAGAGAAGAATGAGAAACAGAGCTTCACGCTGGTGTTAAAGAGCAGTTCAAAGGTGGAAAAGGCAGTGATTCATGGTTACTTGAGTTGGATTGATGAGGCAGGAAAGCATGTTGTGAGTAGCCCCATAGTTATTACAACAATCATAATGGATCCATTGTAAGGTTAGATCCACATACACCAAATGATTGGTATATTACAACTACATGATAAGGAATGGATAACGATTAGATGGAACAATTAGGGAGGCCTACCTGACAAGGATGTAGGGAGCCTCAGACAATAACTTCAAATAGAATATACTGCAAAGTTTGTTGTGTAGACCAGATTATTGCTTTCTTGTACTCGTTATTCCTTTCATATGCTGAAATAAAAAAGAAAAAAAGAAGACTACATTTGGGTTGTCTAAGTACTTATTGCAGTTAGGATTTGAGTATGTACCAATGAGGCCGCTGATTCTATGATCCAAATCATTGTTTCGATGGTTCGCACCATGGTTTGAGCATGCACCAAATATCTCTCTTGATCGTACAGTATGATTCAGAAGATCAGTCACAGTAGAATACAAGAAATATTGAGTAGTTTAAGGGTGATGGTTATGGTGATGATGATGTAAGATATTGTTAGAAACAACATATAACAACAGCACAAGATCGACTTAAAACATCTCAGGGTCATGCATTGTATTATATAATTAGATTAAGGAATATACGTAGAATACATAGAATACTGTTCTAATTGCTCATGTATTAAAATTAGTAGATCACGCCCTCCAGTGCCGTTGATCTGATGGTTCTTGTGATTCTCTGAAAAGAGCCATACAACATATTTCAAGCCCAAGCCTAGCCACCTCAATGTATTTAAATTTCTGGGCATGGGCATGACCCAAGCCTGACCTACAGACGTAAGCCTAATTAATTTTTAAAATATTGTTGTATGTTCACTAGAATTTATGCATTATTTGGCCAGAATGACTATAAAAATTGTGATTAAAGTATTAGTAAACACCAGCAAAATCCCAATTAGTGCCAACAGAACTTCTAAATATTATTTATATCATATTATACAATAATATTATTTTACCTATTAGTTGTTTTTTAATATAGAAGAAATAAAGGTAAGCAAATCAGCCCTAACAGGACACGAATTACTTCATGTTAGGTTGCAATAAATTTGAATGGCCCACATATATTTTTCCATCCCCACCCAAAGACAGGTAACATGCCATTGTAGATTGTTATCCAATCTTGTGAACCAATTACCCTGCATGCTGGTGCATCTAATCAAACATCCATATTGTGGGTCCCGCTGCTCAACGGCTTAGGCCCAATCAGATGGCTCGTCGAATCCCAGCCTCTGGCTTATGATCATTTGTCCTTTGAATTTGGGTTCTCCATTGTCATCATATCAACTGTCCGTTTGATTGCTGCAAATTATACACTCCCACCCACTTCTTTTAGTTGTATGGTTTTGGGTTTTGTCCCTATTTGCTGTGGGACCCACAATATGAACCATTTTGAATTACCCATGTGCATTAGTGTTGACAATCATACTCAGTTGGAGCATCACATGATTCCACTTCCTAATTCGCCATTGATTGATAATGTTTGTTGACTTGGCTTTATTACAAGTAAATGTTCTGTTTTAATTCATTGGCCCCATTGATTTCACCCATTTATTCACATCCGTGAATGATGAGACTCATTGTGCCTTTTAGTGTCCTTTGATGCAACCCATGCATTGATTTGGATGGAGATAAGTCCCTTATTTGTTTTACCAAAATAAAAAAAAAAAACCCCTTACATGATGCTTCAAAGTTCAAAGGCAATGGTTGATGTCATGTATTACAGCTATTGTCACAAATAGGAACAATATTTTGAAAATTTTCTGATATAGTTATATTGAAATATTAATTTTCTGATA
The DNA here is from genome assembly GCA_012931725.1 of Litsea cubeba. Lineage (NCBI taxonomy): Eukaryota > Viridiplantae > Streptophyta > Magnoliopsida > Laurales > Lauraceae > Litsea > Litsea cubeba. The sequence goes on from CM022945.1 coordinate 85,958,358, forward strand.
ATATTGAAATATATCTAATATATTGGCGTTAAAGATGTTGAGAGAAAATCGTGATATAATTGGAATAAAATGGAAGAAACCATAAAAACTCTACAACAATCAATTTCTAATAATAATCTTTTTAAACCCAACAAGCAACCGATATTTATGGCTTTGATCAGCTCTTTTAGAGTTTAGACCCAACAAGCAACCAATATTTATGGCTATGATCGTAGCTCTTTTAGACCCAACAAGCAACCATGTTATGAATCATTAGATCTCTCTTTTAAGAAATTAAGGGCAATTAATCTTGAAAGGCTAAGTTTCATCATATAATATGTGCAAGTCACTTTTCCCATATGAAAAAAAGTAAAAGTAAAAGAAGATAAAAAAAAAAAATCCATCAATCTAGTACTTATGTCATGAAGATGTTAATGAAGTACAACCCTTGGATTTGCTACTTTTATCCCCTTCTCATTCCACAGTTTTATAGGAAAAGTCGTAGGTCCTATATCAGTCCTACATAAAAGCAGCTACAAGAAATTAAGAAAAGAAGGGAAAGATAATGACTAAGACCCACAACTTTGAAATCTGGAAATGAGATGCCACTAATCCTAGGAAAGGCAAAGGAAGAAGAAGACAAAAGCCACTAGTAAATAAAAAAAAAAGAGGTAATATTATATAAAGTGGAAAGCAGGTGGTCTTTGCAAAATGATCATCTTTCTCTATCACAATGTGTAGAGGGAGTGACCATCTAATGTATATATAAGATTCTACTAAGTTATATATCACTGTCAGTTATGGAGTGATGGAAAGTGGAAACAAGCAATGAACAAGGAATTCCCGTGTCAAGTTTCCATTATTCTGATGGGGGCCCTCCTGTGCAAGCATGGGTTCAGAGGTTTAAAAGATATCCCTAAGAATATCTGTGTTCTTTAATAATAATAATAATGTGTGGGATATTTTCAAGATGTCGATATGATCCTGATTTCGGTAAAAGTACTGACTAGGTATGTCTTGGTCTCGGTCTTATACATCTCGGCAATAGTGTCAGAATGCTTCCATATTAAAGTCATGCCTGACCTTCGTACCATCTTCAGTTCGGTTCGGTTAATCGAGACAAGCACAAACAACTATACATTTATAAAGACTCAACCACGTTACATAACGTGTGGAAAGATAAGGACATGCATTGGATAGAGATAAGAAGTTATCCGTACTCGATGGTTACATCCACAATCCCTGAAAGAGCGGGATCCACAACTTCCGAGAAGTTAAGGTAAGGTCCAATGGGACTCTACCATTAAGGCACCAGGGTAAGGTCCAATGGCACCCTACCATTAAGAAACTAGGATAAGGTCCAATAGGACTCGACCTCCAAAGAATCAGGACAAGAGTCAAAGGACTCCCAACCTATATATACAAAGAGCTTATATAGAAAAGGTATGCACAAACACATATGCCCAAAATCTTGTTTCCCTCTCCTTCCCTTTGTTGACTTACTGAACTAACTTAGGCATCGAAGTGCCTTGCGCCGGAAGCGACCAAGGTCTCTGACCGCTGTTCTCTTCTTCCCTTTCAGGTCTCAGGCATTCCATTTTTCCCAAGAAGCTTTGTATCCACCCGAATAAGTCCGTAATTATTTAGGCACGCACAATTGGCGCCGTGTGTGGGAAAGGATTGAATCAAATTCATAAACACCATGCCTCCAAAAGTTAGAAAGAGCGGAGAATCATAAAGGACCTTACCACCACCACCGGTATTGCCAGCGCAATTGCCGCCATTTCCTCGCCAGAGGAGATCCGGGGCAAAGTCTGGTGCGGTGAGCGTGGAAGGGCCCGAGAATCAATCAGGTTCATCCTCAAGGGGGGTGACGGCACCTCCCCGGCAAAATGAGCTTCTGCTAGAGCATCCCCGACAGGATAATTCCCCAATACCGAATAGATCATATCAATCCCATCACCGGACTAATGGCGACAATGATAGCAACCCGCTCCTCGCAGATATCAAGGCCCAAAACCTTGTTATCCAAGAAAAAGATGAGTTGATTCGTCAACTTCAGCAGCAGCTACATGAAAGGGCGACAACTCTGGTTCCACCCTCTAAACTTCCTTCAATTGGACAAAATTTGAGGCATGTCCTGAATAACAAGAGGCGCAACCGAGCTTACGACGAGAGCTTGAGTAGCAGCCACTTGGATAATGCCTCAATGAAACTGAGGCGAAGACCGGAGGACAATGATGATTTGAGAGAGTGGATCAACCGACAAGTCAAGCAAACAGTCCAGCAGAACATAGAGGTAGTCAGTTTCACCCGAGATCGGCTGAATGCTTACAACTCTGAAGATCTCGGTACATCTCATTTCTCTCAGGAGATAAGAGACTTTTCTCTCCTTGAAAGGTTTAATGTTCCGAGGTTCGTTCTTTATGATGGGACTTCGGATCCAGCAGCACATCTCCGACATTTTACTCAAAGGATGTCGGTATGTGGTGATATAGGTCACCCGAACTGTAGGGTTTTCTCTTCCAGTTTAGGAGACCTCCCCCTAAAGTGGTTCTATGCACTCCCACAATGATCAATTTCGAGTTGGCGGCAACTCTGGAATTCCTTCGTGGAGAATTCCAGGCTCACAGGCTCATCCCCAAGACGGACAATAACCTGAAGGCCATCAGAATAAGGCGGACCGAGAAAGATTCACCCTGGCCATCAGTGCCTTCTGGACTGTATATAACCAAGTTGAAGACGTCACAGATACAGTGGCAATCAGGTCCTTCAAACAAGCTCTACAACCAGGTAATGAGCTTCGGAAGGACTTGGTTCGGTTCCCCGTGGTCACGGTGAAGGCACTGATGGCCAAGGTGAATCAGTTTATCGAACAGGAAGAAGATGAGGCCCGAGCTAGGACAAGAAGTAATCTCGGAAGATAGAGGCAGACCGAAACAGGGCATCTACGAGCTCAGCAGTAGTCTCGGCCTCCACCTCGGGGGGTAAAAAGAAGTCCAAACCAGTTGCAACTTCCTATAAGCTGTGAACACGGTCTTTAAGGAACCAATCTACAAACTCCTTGGCAGGATCAAGTCGCAGCCATACTTCAAGTGGCCGTAACCAATGAAAGGAGATCCTTCCACCCGAGATCAGAACAAGTTCTGTTCTTATCACAAGCAAAATGGGCACAGAATCGAAGATTGCATGACCTTCGAGTTCCACCTTGAAAGCCTCGTCAAGGACGGACAATTGAAAGATTACATCAAAGAGGAAGTCAAAAATAACAACCGAGCTCATCAGCGTCGAAATGATGATGGTCAGGGGATCACTAACATCATTACCTAGCTCCCGCACCAAAGGTGAGCAATCAAGCTCGTGCCGAGGCCAGGAAGGCTTCGCACAACAAGCACGTGATGATGGCCGAGCTAGAACCAGCTGCCAAGAAACATCTGGTTTTTAGATAAGGACCTAGATGGGGTCCGGCTCCCCCACAACGATCCTTTGGTTGTGACCTTGAAGTTAAAGAACTTCAAGGTACAGAGGATTCTCGTGGATCCCAGGAGTTCATCAGATATCATCTACTTCGACTGCTTTAAGAAGATGGGTCACAAAGAAGAAGACTTGCACGAAGCACGCACTCTTTTGGTGGATTTCAGCTCGAAACCAGTGTACCCCAAGGGGAAGATCACCATCAAAGTTCAAGCTGAAGGATCCAGCATGTTAGCCGACTTTCTCGTCGTGGATGCACCATCCCCATACAATGCAATAATGGGAAGAACTTGGTTGCATGATATGGAAGCCGAGCCTTCCACTCATCACCAAGTGATGAGTGTTAAATATTGCATATTTTACCCCTCATTAGTCCGTGTTTTATCAGTATCTCATATGCATATAATTTACTTTACACGGAGATTTTATCATTCTATCAGATTAAACGGATTATCATGCATAAATCCGATTATTTATAGCGCATTTTTATGTTATTTTCTCTTGTGTAGGTGGACCCCGTGACTACCCCAACCTTCCAGCTAGTATCCCAAGGCATCAAGAAGAGTTGAAGAATTTCAAAATAAGAGGATAAGACTTTAAGCATAAAAGAAGTCATTTTCTAACACAAATGAGTGGTTGGTGTATTGGTTAGAGCTTGGGTTCTTATGAAATAGATAATGGGTTCAAATCCCAATAATTATATATATATTTTTTACATAGAAGATATTTCATCCAACGCTAACCTCTCCACCAATCAAAGATTGTCATGGTACAAATCCATGTGAAAAGATATGAGCCAATCAAAGGCCTACAAAATGAAGGACCATAAAAAGCATATATGTTTTTGAAAGGAAAGTTTGTTGCAACCAATCAAATTGAAGTAATCCATTTAAAAGCAAAAGAGTCAATCAAAAGCCTTCAAGTTGCAACCAATCAAATGGAAGCAATCCTTGTGAATAAAAATGAGTCAATCAAATGTCTTCAAAGTTTTTATAAATTGGAATGTTGTTGTAGAGAAAAAAAAAGGAGAGCTTTTGGCAAGTTAGTCTTTTAGGAATTTTATTTTACCTTCTCTATACTTTTATATTGTAATTAGGAGCTTCTTTGTAACTAATCTAGAGAGTGTGTAATTGAAGATTATTAACGAAAATTTGGAGCACTTTCTTGATGTTTAGTGGCTAAAGCTTTTGGATTGGGCTCTCCTTTTGAAGCTAAGTAATGTGATTAGTTTAATTCCATGCATGTTTTAATTTAAATTCCCTACTTGTGCCTTAATTGATTAGTAGATTTTAGATCTAGTTATGCTAATCTCTCTCATTTCTCATGCTCTATCTCTACACTTGATGCTCGGATAATCTCAATTGATGCTTTGTAGTTTGATTAAGTTCTCTCACATAGCATGCTCTAGAGCCCTTATCTTTGATCTTTTGTAGCTTGATTTTGATGATTATTGTTAGGGTAGCTAGATGATGATCTATGATCTTGGCCTTTGATTTTCTTTTACTTTAATCTTCATTATTATATCATCCAATCTAATTAGGTAAGAGATTGCTAATTGGATTGTAGATTTGGGATGCTTTTGGAACGAAAGTTTGTTGCAACCAATCAAATTGAAGTAATCCATGTGAAAGCAAAAGAGTCAATCAAATGCCTTCAAGTTGCAACCAATCAAATGGAAGCAATCCTTGTGAATGAAAATGAGCCAATCAAATGTCTTCAAAGTTTATATAAATTGGAATGTTGTTGTAGAGAAGAAAATGATAGCTTTTGGCAAGTTAGTCTTTTAGAAATTTTATTTTACTTTCTCTATACTTTTATATTGTAATTAGGAGATTCTTTGTAACTAATCCAGAGAGTGTGTGTAATTGAAGATTATTAATGAAGATTTGGAGCACTTTCTTGATGTTTAGTGGCTAAAGCTCTTAGTTTGGGCTCTCCTTTTGAAGCTAAGTAATGTGATTAGTTTAATTCCATGCATATTTCAGTTTATATTCCCTACTTGTGCCTTAATTGATTAGTAGATTTTAGATCTAGTTGTGCTAATCTCTCTCATTTCTCATGCTCTATCTCCACACTTGATGCTCAGATAATCTCAATTGATGCTTTGTAGTTTGATTAAGTTCTCTCACATAGCATGCTCTAGAGCCCTTATCCTTGATCTTTTATAGCTTGATTTTGATGATTTATTGTTAGGGTAGCTAGATGATGATCTATGATCTTGGCCTTTGATTTTCTTTTACTTTGATCTCATTGTTATATCATCCAATCTAATTAGGCAAGAGATTGCTAATTGGATTATAGATTTGGAAATTGAATTAGAACATGCATTGTTTGAATTAATTACATACTTAGTGGATTTTGGATTGCCTAATCTATTATTCTTATTGTTGTTAATTTAAATCTTTATTTGATTTGTTATTTTCACTTCTAAATTTTTAGATCTACACTTCACACCACTTGTTTTAAAATCATACACATTTTACACCACATCTTCACCTTAAATTTTCTATTTCCACTACCATTCAGCCACTAATTTAGTGTAGTTTGTTAGATTAGCTTAGACCTTGTTAATTTCATATTTTATATTATTAATTAATAGTTTACATTACATAGTTTAGTAGTTTTAATTGTTTACTTCAATTTTCTATGTTAGCTATATCTTAGTTCAATTCTCCTTTAATTGGATTCATTGCTTGTTCCATCCTCTCTTCGTGGGATCGATAATCCGGACTCTTTAGTCCTTTACTACTTGACGACACCGTAGTCTTGCGGTTAAAAGTTGCACATTTAAGTGTCGATCACCAAGAATTGAAGTTCCCGATAGAGAACGAGAACGGCAAAATTGAGGTGATCACAGTCAGAGGTGACCAACACATGGCCAAACAATGATTGATGGCCGTAGTACCTAGTGAAGCAAAACCAAAGTAGGTGCATATGGCCGAGCTCGACGGGGAAGCAAAACTCGATGACGTTGGCCAAGATCCTGAACAAAAAAGCATTGAAGATTTGGCCAAAATGAGGATCGATCCCAATGACCCTGAAAGATATTTTCTGCTTGGAAGCCAACTCGTTGAAGCTGAAAGGTCCGAGCTCTTTAATTTCTTGTTACAAAACAAGGAAGTTTTCGCCTGGACCTCATACGAAATGCCTGGTATCAACCCCGAGGTCATGTGCCACAAATTGAATGTGCACCCAAAACACAAGTCTGTCGTCCAAAAGGCTCGAAGAACGGGGATTCCACAAACCGAGTCCGTGATCGAGGAGGTTGAAAAGCTGTTAGAGGCCAAGGCTATTAGGTTCACCACCCAAATTGGCTGGCCAATACAATCGTGGTAAAGAAGAAGAACGGGAAGCGGCGGGTCTATGTTGATTTCACTGACCTCAACAACGCATGTCCTAAGGATAGCTTTCCCCTTCCCACGATCGATCAGATGATTGATGCGACTGCCGGGCATGACATGATGAGTTTCCTCAATGCTTACCAAGGTTACCATCAAATTCCAATGCACGGGCCTGATGAAGAAAAGACTGCATTCATAACACCTAGATGCATCTACTATTATAAAGTAATGTCATTTGGTTAAAAAAATACAGGGGTAACTTACCAGAGGCTAGTAACTAAGATGTTCCAGGCCCGCCTAGGAAAGACAATGGAAGTGTACAATGACGACGTGGTTGTCAAGTCTAAAAGGCCACAAGACCACTTGGCAGACCTAAGTCAATCATTTGATGTTCTGAAACAGTTTGCGCTTAAACTAAATGCATCCAAGTGTGCGTTTGGTGTCAGTTTCGGTAAATTTCTGGGGAGCCTAGTCACCAGAAGAGGAATTGAAGCACACCCAGACCAGATATCGGCACTTCAGGAGATTCAGAGTCCAATTACGGCGAAACAAGTTTAACGGCTCGCTGGAATGGTTGCCGCACTCAATCGTTTCATCAGCCGAGCCTCAAACAAATGCCGACCCTTTTTTCAACTTTTGAAGAAAAAAATGAAATTCCTGTGGACTCCAGAGTGCGACCGCGCTCTGCAAGAGCTCTACTCTATCTATACATGGCCGTCTCAGATCACGCAGTGAGCTCAGTACTCATTAGAGAAGAAAATAGACAAACAAAAGCCTATTTACTACACAAGCAAAATCCTTCTAGATACCGAAACCAGGTATTTACCATTGGAGAAGCTTGTACTAGCACTTGTCAGTGCTTCTTGCAAACTTGCTCACTACTTCTAGACTCACACTATAGTGGTTGTTACAGAACATCCACTTAAGTCCCTTTTCAGAAAGGCAGATTTCTTTGGAACAATATCAAGATGGGTTGTCAAGATGGGGAAGTATGATATCTAGTATCAGCCCAGAACTGTAATAAAAGCCCAAGTTTTAGTAGACTTCATTATGAAGTTTGTCTCTCCTAATTCGGCACCGAGCCAGCTCGATACCAAACTGAGGGACAAGGAGGATAAGGATGAAGTTACCGAGACAGAAGGAGATCAATCTTGGATGCAGTTCCTTGATTCATCATAGAAGGTCTTCGTCGATGGATCATCAACCTTCAAAAGGGCTGGTGCCGGTATAGTCCTCCAATATCCAGAGGGCTTGGTTAAATAACAAGCCTTAACACTTGGCTTCAAGGCGTCCAATAACAAAGCTGGGTACGATGCATTTATTGCAGAGCTCAACAGTGCCAAAATCCTAGGGGCATGACAATTGGTGGTCTTTAATGAGTTTCAATTGGTGACGAACCAGTTGAATGGAGACCACCAAGATCGGGAAGAAAGGATGGCAGCATGCCTAGCTCATGCAAAGCAGCTCCTTTCTCGGTTCGAGAGAGTTGAAGTCAAACAAGTCAGTAGATATCTAATTCTCATGCCGATGCCCTTGCCAACCTGGCCTCTGCTATTGAGGCTGGAAGAAAAAGAACTGTCGAAGTGGAGACGTTGGAAAAACCAAGTGTAGAGCCTCAGCCGCCTCGGCAGATTTTGTGTGTTGATCTCGGTCCGAGTTGAATGGACACAATCATTCCCTATCTTAGGGATGATCAACTTCCTGAAGACAAGAATGAAGCTCACAAAATCAGGCTGTAAGCAACTCGGTTTTGGTTGTCTTCGGACGGCAAGCTTTGCGGAAGTCTTATTCCGACCCTTACCTCCAGTGTGTTCACCCAAGTAAGGTTAAAGACTTCCTTTATCAAATCCATGAAGGAATTACCGAGCTATTAGCCAAGGCTATTGGTGGCCTTACATGCAGAAAGACGCTCAATTGTATGCCAAGAAATGTGAGAAATGCCAGAAGTTTTCACACTCCATCCATCAGCCAGCACAGGACCTGAGCACACTCTCCAGCCCATGGCCCTTTGCCCAGTGGGGCTTGGACATTATGGGGCAAATTCACCGAACTCTATGAAACAAGAGGTGGCTAATAGTAGCCACCGATTATTTCACCAAGTGGATAGAAGTCAAACTATTGTCCTCCTTCACTGAACAGGACTCGAAAAACTTTGTGTGGAAGAATATCATCACAAGGCTTGGAATCCCACAAGCCTTAGTCTCGGACAACAGGACTCAGTTCGACTACAACCGCTTTAGAAACTTCTGCCAGGAGCTCAACATCAAAAATTACTATTCAACCTCGGCTTACCCACTAAGCAATGGTTAAGCCGAAATTTCGAACAAGGTGGTGCTCAACAGACTCAAGAAGAGACTTGACTGAGCTAAGGGAAGATGGGTGGAAGAACTCCCAAGTGTCCTGTAGGCATATAGGACTACTCCAAGACGCTCCACTTCCAAAACTCCCTTCTCCTTGGCCTATGGAATGGAGGCCGTGATCCCACTTGAGATCGGTCTCCCAACCCTAAGGTCAGAGCTCTTTGATCAAGGCCAAACAAAGTGGATGTGGCCCGAGAACTAGACCTAGCCGAGGAGCGAAGGGATGCAGCAACTATCCGCCTAGCTACCTGTTAGACCCTAAGTTGTTTGCAATTTGATGTCTTGCATTTGCATAATATGCATCTCATTACATTCATTTTCATTTCACAAGTTTCTTCTTGAAAATCATCTTTTAACTTAACCTACTCATGTTTTAATTTAAACTCTTCTTGGTTGATTTGAATTTTGATTTTAATCATATTTTTCTTGATGAAATAATGTATAAAAACACCCTTCAAATCTGAGTTTTCAAATGGTTATCAAAGTTTCGTTCTTCAAAAACATCAGATCTTCAGAAAATTGACCTGACCACTCTGTCGGTCAAGTCGTCGGCTCCCATCGGTCAGCCCCTCGGTTCCCATCGGTCAACCGATAGTGTATGAATTGTAAGACTGAGGCTTGTCGGTTCCAAAAACAGACCGCGTCTTTTTCATTATCTTTGTGCTATCAGTTCATCTATCGGTTCCTCGTCGGTCAACCGATAAATGACGGTCAACCGACGAATGCAAAGGGGTCAGGAGAACTTTCAAAAATATGACCGTTGCAAATGACCGTTTAGCTATCGGTCAACCGATACCTAGTTGTCGGCTGACCGATAGGCATCCGTTGGACCACTTTTTCTATAAAAAGCAAGTTCATTCCAAGAAAAAATGTGACGAGAATAGAGGCCATTTTTGGTGTTTTTAGTGCCCAAGCAAAGGGAATGAATTAAAGAAGCTTGTTTGGTCCAATTGGAAAGCTAAAGCTTGATTACCAGAAGTTAAATCCCAGTAAGCTTTAATTTTCTAGTGCATGTGTTTCATGCTTTGTTTTAAACCTTTGGAAAATGTTTTCTAGCATGCTAACTATATTTGTGTGGAATCCATATTCTATTTAATCTTTGTTTCACATGTTTTGGATTTCAACCCTTGATTTCAAACCAAGTTTTGTTTTAAACTTTGTTAATCATGCTTAGCCAAAATCTTTAATTTCTTTACAACATGATACATTAACTTGTTTGAATCCTTCTTTGTTGGTTTCATTCATTTGAACTTTAGTTAAACCTTGTTTTGAAAACAACATAGAATATGCATCACATGTTTAGAAATATTTAGTTTCATACAACTTGTGAGATTTTGATTTTCATATCATCATCAAGTTAACTTTTATACATGTGATTTGCATATTGACTTCAATCATATATTTGAGTGCTTTAAACCTTCAAATTCATTAAGCATACAGTAATTGAGCTTATGTTTTAAACTTGATTGAAGCCTCCACACACACATATCATGAGCATTCATCTTTGCATTTCATTGTGGTGTGTGAGTTAGATTTTCATTTTCATATCCGTCTACTTAGAGGCATTTTACTTAAGCTTAAATTGTATTCTCTTAGAGTGTTTTGTGAAAACACTTTCTTTAGAGAAATCATTTGATTGTAAGGTTATTGCTTAGCCACATAAAAGCATTGTGTATAGGTTGTTGTTTAGCCTAGAAAAACAACATTGTAAGGTTATTGCTTATCCTTGGAAAGCATATTGTTGAGGTTATTGCTTAGCCTATTGCAAAAGCATAAATAGTGGAAATCCGGTGCGGTGTTGAGCACAAGCCGGTAGTGGATGTAGGCATTGAGGCCGAACCACTATAAATCATTGTGCAATGGTGAATTACTTGTGGTGATTGATTAGTTTATCTTCCGCACTTTCTCACATAATCATCACTAGTTAAAGGTAAATTGGAAAGGAATTAAAATTGGCCATTAAATTGAAGATCACCCTATTCACCCCCCCCCCCCCCCCCCCCCTCTAGGGTTAGGATCCCGGACTATCACTACCTACCAGCAACAATTGGCTAAGGGGTATAACCAGAGGGTGATAGAGAGGAAATTCTCAGTTGGAGAATTGGTCTTAAACAAGACACTTCCCGGGGAAAAGGATCCAAATGAAGGCAAGTTGGCACCGAACTGGCTTGGTCCGTTCAAGGTAATCTCAGTTGTTAGGCAATCAGCATAAAGACTTGAGGACAAGGATGATAAAGAGTTACCACCACCATGGAACGCAATCCACCTCAAGAAATATTATTTCTAAATGTTTTTGTCAAATTCTATTCAAAATCAATGAAAGTTATTCTTGTAGAATGATTGTTCTTTGTTGCTTTTGATTCTCGCTAAGTTATAAAACTCGACAATTACTTACCTAACTGCTTTGGAGCATTAGGGAAATAGAGAAAAGCCTTAAATAGTTAAGGCACAAACGAAACATTGAGTTAGAGAACTCAGTGGTTACCTTGGTGCGGCTGTCTCGGTGTTGGGAATAAAATTAAGTTTCGTTACGGAACCAAGTTTAAAGTACTTTATTACCGAGGTAAAAATATGCAATACCTTGTACTCTTTATAGTTAAAGAACTCAATCCAGTTTGTTCTTCATAAGTTTTCTGTTAATGAACCAAGCTACAATACGGACAAATTTGGTATTTCGATACGAGTTAATTTTCTTGAGTTAGGGAACTTAAGATAACTTTAATGTTCGGGATTTCAGTTATTGAACCGAACTCAGCGAATTGATCTCCCAAACATACAGAGAGCTCGGTTAAGGAACCGAGGTCAAACACATGTAATTTTTGAAGTAACGTTTGGTTGCAAGCATGAAAAAAGGAAAATCACATTTGTATTATGAAAATGTACATCATTACATCAAAATCAAATTAAAGAGAAACAATAGTGAAAATCTTCAAGTAGCGGGCTAGATGGTAACATCAGCCTCGGTTTGAATGGCTTCAGTCGTGGCAGCTTCAGCAAGAGCCTTGGCCTCAGAAGACGGGGGACAGAGCTTGTTCCTGGCTCCGAGCTCTAGTACTTCAGGGGATTCTTGTAAACAGGGTGATCCTCAGGGACTCCCGCTTCTTCAGCGCGGCCAACCACCCGAGCTCCCACACTTGATCCCTCAAAACAAGGACCTGAGCCGTATAGATTGTAGTCACCTCTGCCACCCCTTCATTGAAAGCAATGTCGGTTTTGGCTTGAAGCTTGGCCTCGAAGTCATCCTTTTGTTTCTCTAGGGAGGCTTCAAGTTCGGCTGCCCTTAGCTTTTGGATCTCTACCTCGGCCTCCAATCTGCGATTCTTAACCATTGCCGTGTTGAGTTCGGTCTTGAGGCCGTTGTTTATTTCTATTTGCTCCCTTATTTTCTGGGTGCTAGCATCCATGGCTGTCTGAAGGTTTTTCTTCTCTGCTTCCAACCTCGAAACCGTTGGGCCGTTCTGCTGAAGCCTCTCCAGAGCGACCTGACACTTTTGCACCATTTGTAGAAGAAACGGGCATTAGAAAGTGGTTATCGAAATGAAACACTTGCCGAGATTTAAGAAAACTTACCGAGATGGCCGACTGCATTGATGACAGGACCAGCCTCACATCGTCGAGCTCCATGTGCCTTGCCATGTCTTGTGGCAAAGCACAGGCTTGACCGAGTGCAGCAATGATCAGGGCATTGCCGGGGACGCGGTCCTCTACCGTCATCAGCCTTCCTGGCTCGACTTGGAGGCTCGGTTTCCATAGAGCCGGGCCGGTGGAATGCGGCACCGCAACGGCACTAGGACTCTTCTCGGTGGGAGTCTCGATCCTAGGCCTCTTCTCTCTTTGTGCTCCCCCTTGTGAGGTCTCGCTAGTAGTTGGTGAACGTTGCCGAACTCCTGAATTTGGACAGGAGCAGGTGCAACAACAGCAGGGGCTGTGGGGCACAGGGTGCTCTGTTTCCTAGTGCTAGAGCCCCAAATCCTGAACCACCACCGGAGGTCGATGTCGTGCATGTCATCTTCTTCCTTCGAACTGGAGGAGTGGACTACTTGGCGTGATCTTCTTGACCTTGAAAGGGTCTCGACTCCTACTGTAATTATATTGGTCTTGGCAGACCCAGTGGCCTCCGAGTCGAACCCAGAGGTGGTGGCCTCGGCACCAGAACCGGTCCGGTGCTTAACGTCGGTTGGGACCTGTATAGGCCATACTCTTTCCGCTTCGGCGTGACCTGGGCGCCTTCCCCGAGGTTGATCAGTCTTCCTCTTAATAAAGGAATGGTACCTCAGTTCGTAATTTAGGAGCGACTTGGTGGCTCGGTCTTCGTGGCCTCGATAACTACTCACCGCTCGAAACCAAATTTCGTTCCTTACCCAACCGACTTGGCGGGCTTCTTTTCTTCTTTGGTGGACGTCTGCACGACAAACAAAAAAATGTGTCAAGTACCTCGGCAGAGAAAAGGAGAAAAATACGAGGGAAACATAAAGGCTGGGAGATTGGTGGTTACTCGGTGGGCTCCCGAAGTCGCGGTGAATCTTGTCACTCCTTGCCACTTCGAGTACGGTTCCTGCATATTCTCAGTTGCCTGATACAAACAGACGGTCATCCCTGGCATATCTGTTGGAGTCTTCTAAATGATCCACTCCCGGTTTGCCTTAGCTCGGAGATAGTAGGTGTTGTCACTGCCAGATGTGCAGAGGTCATAAACCATCTCGATATGATGGACGCCGAGGTTAATACTAAGGACTCTATTGAGTTCGGCAATGCCCATTATGATTATGAAATAGTTCGGCATCAACTGGTAAGGGCGGAGGTGCTATTTCCTAAGACAGCTTCTAAAAAGGGGGTGAAGGGGGGATCGAACCCCACCTTCGACTATGGTGACCAGATAAAATGGCATCCAGCCATTAGTAAAGGAATACCATCGAAGGGGTTTTTTGGGTCATTCAGCCTAATGAGGACATCATCAAGAATCCCGTAATCACCCCAAAATCTGGCTATGGCCTCTAGGGTTTATACTCTATGCCTATAGATACCCATTATCAAAGCTTGAGTTCGAAGGAACTGAAGAAATAAAGAACAAGAAGTCAAAAGGGGGAGAAGGTCAAGGTACTCAAAAGAAAAAATAAACAAGATGGGAAGGGAGGACTTACAAACATGAGACAGACGAGATTGGGCTCAAAGGACACTGAGCTCGGATTTGTAAGAACTCGGCCTCGGCGGAACTTCTCTCTTCAACAAACCCTCTCTTTGCTCTGACGAAGATAAAAGTGGATAATGAGAGAGACGTCTATATATAATGGAAAAATGGCTCCCCTTTTGAATTCTGAAGACGCACATGCGGAACGTCGCTTCGAGTACTGTGCACGTCTCTTCAAGGCAGTGCACACCTTTTCAAAATGATTGGATGACCAACCAGGTAGTGACACGTGGTGCTGCTGGTACATCTTCTGCATCGATCGAGGTGTGCCATTAATTATCTCGGGCAGATGAAGTGACATCGTGATAGGGATCAGATGTCATCAACCGACACCAAGTTGAAATACATTATGAGCTTCAAACCTAATATTCAAAAGGTTCTCCCATCATAATGTTTAGCTTCCGACCTCAAAGAGTTAGGGAACTCTAAGAAGTCAGAAGCTAAGGGGCAATTGTGTGGGACATTTTCAAGATACCGAGATTATCTTAGTTTCGGTAAAAATTACTGACTAGGTATGTCTTGGTCTCGGTCTTATACATCTCGGCAATAGTGCCAGAATGCTTCCATATTAAGGTTATGTCTGACCTCGATACAATCACTGACAACTATACCGCGAGAAAGACTCAATCACATTACGGAACGTGTGGAAAGACGACGACATGTATCGGATAGAGATAAGAAGTTATCCGCATTCGATGGTTATGTCCACAATCCCTGAAAGAGCTGGATCCACAACTTCCGAGAAGTCCAGGTAAGGTCCGATGGGACTCTACCATTAAGGCACCAGGGTAAGGTCCGATGGGACCCTACCATTAAGAAACCAGGGTAAGGTCCGGTGGGACTTGACCTCCTAACAATCAAGATAAGAGTCAAAGGACTCCCAACCTATATATACAAAGAGCTGATCCAGAAAAGGTATGCATAGACACACGCCCAAAATCATGTTTCCCTCTCCTTCCCTTTGTTGAGTTACTGAACTAACTTAGGCATCGGAGTGCCTTGTGCCCGGAGCGGCTAAGGTCTCTGACCGCTGTTCTCTTATTCCCTTTCAGGTCTCATGCATTCCGTTTGTATCCATCCGAATAAGTCCGTAATTATTTAGGCACGCACAAATAATAATAATAATAACTATCCGTCTGCAGAAAAAGGGGGTGATCATCTGAAGATGGGAGGTATGGTTTTGAGGGACACATATATGTATGGCCCCCATATATTGGTGGGCGGGCCTCCTATGTTGGGCTTACTGTAGTTAATCCAGACCCATTTCAGGTCTCTACCAAATTATGGGACCAAGTTTTTGCTGGGTCAAGCCATCAGTTAGGGGATGATTGCTCGATTTTTTAAACCCATTATCTAGAGCAAACCTCTAGTGCTAAGGACGCTACTCAACCCTCTGCCTTCTGTCCTAGCAATGCAGATGCTACTCCCACCTTTTTAGTAGGCATGAAGGGTAGAAAGGGGGATGTTCCAGTGAGAAGTTCGGCGTCTTTTCCTCTCCTCATAACTAAGTTGAAAAGATTGAATAGAGCTTCTAAAGGGGTTCACAATAATGCCTCACTTAGAAGGAAGGTGGTTGTTGTTCTTGCCAATCCTCAAAGGCATGGTTCCAAAAAGGGTTTGGACGACAGTCATATCTTGAGGGAAGAGGTTGTAGAGCAAGATGTTGAGGAATCTATATCTAGAGCTGACAGGTGCATCCAAGCATACGGTCACACAGAAGCTTTGGAGGTTGTTCATGTGGGTAAGCATATTGGGGTCTTCTTTGGTTCTCATGAAATGGAGATTCTACGTCGAATTGTAGTCTTGGAATCCAAGTTGGAAGATGACAAAGGCAAAGGCTTGGTCAGATTTTGTTAGAATTTTCAGGGTAGGCCAGGGCATTCTGCCTGAGGGCATTGAGGTTGTTTATGGGGTGACTGATTATTTTCTTATGATTATCGTCAATTGGAATGTTAGAGGGTTGGGAAAGCCAGCTACGTGGGCGGCGATTAGAAGATTGGTGAGGTTTCACAAGATGGATCTACTTCTCCTTCAAGAGACCAAAATTTATAAAGATGTGGAGAACATTGTTTTCAGTGTTTGGGGTTCTAGGAGGTGTGGCTGGGAGTGGGTGCCGTCAGAGGGAGCCTCAGGAGGTCTCATTTCTATTTGGAATGAGGACTCTTTGAGGAAGGATGATGTCTACTTTTCTAACAGGGTGCTTGCAACAAATTCATTTCAGTGGGTGATAACTTCACATGGACAGTTGCCAATGTTTATGGGCCGAATGATGATTCTGCGAGGGGTCGTTTTTGTGACAATATCTCCAACACTCGAATGCTCTAGTCGGTTCCTTGGTGTGTTGGCGGAGATTTCAATATGGTTTGCTTTCCTCACAAGAAAAGGGGGGCCGTGTACTAATCTCGGACCTTGGAAAGGTTCTCAGATTTCATTGAGGCCAATGAGTTCATCGACTTGCCTTTTTCAGGATCTAATTTCACGTGGTCGAATAACCAAACTGCTGCGGCTATGAGCAGGATCGATAGGTTTCTTATTTCTAAAGAGTGGGAAGATCACTTTTCTGGGGTAATTCAATAAGCTCTCCCTAGAGGCATTTCTGATCACAAGCCTATTAAGCTCATCACTAATGAAGTAAATTAGGGACCGCGACCTTTTAAATTTCAAAATTGTTGGCTTTTGGATAAAAATTTCTTGTCATTGGTAAAAGGGTGGTGGGAGCATTCAGAGTTTCAAGGGTTTGCAGGATTTAAGCTAGTGAAAAACTTCAATTTCTTAAATCTAAAATTAAGGAGTGGAACAAAGAGGTTTTTGAGAGGATTGAGGCTTCTAGATTTTCTATCTCTAACCCGTTTGGCATTTTACTTTTAAAGTCAAGTGAAATAAAAAGAATTAATAAAATATGTAGTGTATTATGATGGAATATTGTTGACTTTTGGTATGGAAAATGGAGTTTTTTTGTCTTTTAGTTAATAAATGTAGTTGTTTTTTGACTTTTTGTTGTAAAAGTTGGTGGGAGTTTTGGTAAAAAGTGTTTTTGATATAATGTTTAGGATGACTTAACTTGACTTGACTTTACTAGTCAAATTACCAAACTTGAGGACTAAGTGGGATTTGATTGAGGAGGATAAAGGGTTGAATCAAAAAGAGAAGAAGGCGAGGGGTATGATTGCTAGCAAATTATGGGACCTTGATCGTATGGAGGAAGTGTTGTGGAGGCAGAAGTCTAGAGCTCTGTAGTTGAAAGATGGGGATAGGAACACAAGGTTTTTCCACCATATGGCAACTGCTAGAAAGAGGCTCAACTTTATTGGCAAGATTCGTAGGAGTAATGGTTTCACTAGCGTTCATGAGGAGGTAAAAGAAGACATTACATGTTACTTTGAGAAGTTGTATGCAAGTGATGTGTTCCCAAGGCCTACCTTAGAGGGATTGTCTTTCTCTTCCATCTCTAATGGTGACAGAGCGTGGCTGGAGAGGGAGTTTGAGGATGAGGAGATTAGAGTGGCTTTGTTTAAATGTGGGGGAGATAAGGCTCCAGGGCCGGATGGTTTCAGTTTCTCTTTCATCAAGGCAGCTTGGGACATTGTGAAAAGAGATTTTTGTAACATGCTAACAGAATCTCACAGGAGGGGTTGACTGAGTAAGGAAGTTAATACTACTTTCTTGACTCTCATTCCCGATGTTTCTAATGCTGTGGATCTCAAAGAGTATAGACCTATTAGCTTAGTGGGTTGTATATATAAGTTGCTGTCAAAAATCCTTGCCAACAGGTTGAAAAAGGTCCTTCCATCTATCATCGGCCCTTTTCAAGGAGCTTTTGTGGACAATAGACATATCCTTGATGAAGTGTTGATTGCTAATGAACTCATTGATGCCAGAAAACGGTCAAAAAAACCGGGACTTATTTTTAAAATAGATCTGGAAAAGGCTTATGACCATGTGGAGTGGAGTTTTGTGGATTATATGTTGAGGAGATCTGGCTTTGGGGAAAGGTGGTGTTCCTGGATTCGAGAATGCATCTCGTCGACTTCTTTTTCAGTTTTGGTGAACGATTCTCCTTCTCGTTTGTTCAAAGCATCTATGGGGCTTAGACAAGGGGATCCTCTCTCTCCTTTTTTGTTTACCATTGTGGTAGAGGCTCTCAGTATGCTATTCTCTAAAGCTAAAGATTGTGGCCTCACGGAAGGATTTGAGGTTGGTAGAAGAGCAGAAATTACACCCATCTTCGGTTTGCTGATGATACCATCATTTTTAGTTCTTCGAGGTGGGAGGAAATTGTTGTCTTAAAAAAGATTCTTAGGTGCTTCGAGCTTTCCTCCGGGCTTAGGATAAATTTGTCCAAGAGCATGTTGGTGGGGATTGGAACCCCTAACGATGAAGTTCAATTGCTAGCTTCGAAGCTTCTTTGCAAGTCTGGGAGTCTGCCAATTTCCTACTTAGGTTTGCCTGTTGGGGGCAGAGTGAGATCTATACAGTTGTGAAATCCTGTGGTGACAAATTTTAAAAGGAAGTTGTCTATGTGGAAAATGAACTAACTCTCTTTGGGAGGAAGAATTACCCTAATCAAAGCCTCTCTATCCAATCTACCGGTCTATTATATGTCCCTTTCGAGGATGCCAGTGGCTGTTAGGGAGCAATTGAATCATTTAAGAAGGGAGTTTCTTTGGGGTGGGAGGAGCACCATAGGAAGATTACATCTTGTAAAGTGGAAGGAAGTTATTAAGCCTAAGGCAGTGGGGGGTTTAGACTTGGGCAACTTGGAATTCAAGAATTGGGCTCTTTTGGCTAAGTGGTGGTGGAGATTTAGGGAGGAGAG
The DNA here is from genome assembly GCA_012931725.1 of Litsea cubeba. Taxonomy (NCBI): domain Eukaryota; kingdom Viridiplantae; phylum Streptophyta; class Magnoliopsida; order Laurales; family Lauraceae; genus Litsea; species Litsea cubeba. Next base: position 85,977,516 of record CM022945.1, read on the forward strand.
GGAAGCTTTATGGAGAAGGATTATTATTGCTAAATATGGCAAGGACAAGTGGGGTTGGGAGCCTAGAAGAGTCCATAGGTCTTGTGTCTTGAGTGTGTGGGGCAATATTCTACGGGTTGGGGATTTATCTTCTGCTGGTGGTGGGGGGGGGGGGGGGGGGGGGGGTGTTTAGAAGGGGGGTGGGTTTCAAAGTGGGGGAAGGAAGGCGAGCCCGATTCTGGGTTGACGATTAGGTGGGGGTGGGTCCTTTATTCTTGTCCTTCCCAAAGTTGTTTAGGGTTATGGTCAACAAATGGGCTTCGGTTCAACTATTGTGTGGGTTGGGGGGGAGTTGGGTCTTAGAATGTTTCTTTCAGGAGAGTTTTACGTCTTTCTGAGGAGTCTGAGTATGAGTCTTTGGTTCGTCTTTTTGCTAATAATTTTATTTGGAGGGATGTGACAGATTCTCGTATTTGGAGACCTACTACTTCTGACAAATTCTCCTATAAGTCCTTTTCAAGAGAGTTGGGAAATCCATCACATTTGAAAGCCTCTTCTTCTCTGACTTGGCAGGGTCTGGCTCCACCTAGGGTGGAGGCTTTTGCTTGGCTTGCTATTTTGGGGAAGGTTTCTACAGCGGATAGCCTTAGGAGGAGAGGCTTGGCTTCTGAAGCTATTTCAGACTTTTGTGTGTTGTGCAGGAAGGAGATGGAGACAGTAGACCATTTGTTTATCCATTGCGAGTTTTCTCATACCATATGGTGAAGGCTCCTTCTACGGTGCAGTGTCCTTTGGTATAGCCCAAGGACTTTGGCGGGGATGATCGAAGCTTGAAGGTGCTCTAGTTTTTACGGGTGTGGGTTAGCTCTTTGGAGACTTATACCTTTTGATATTTTTTTGGTCTATTTGGAAAGAAATGAATGACAGAGTGTTTAAAAGGTCTTCGTCGTCGGTGGAAGACTTGACGTTATTGGTGGTGACACGAATTGCCAAATGGGCCGCTTTCATGTCTGAGTTTGATAGGCTAAGAGTTGATAGTGTGTTATATAATTGGGAAGCCTCTCTACTTTGTGGGGTTAAGAAAACGAAAAAGGTGTTTTCCTGGGCTCCTCCTTCTGAAAGTATGCTCAAGCTCAATGTGGATAGGGCAGCTAGGGGAAAACCAGGGCCGGCGGGTATTGGTGGGGTGCTTCGCAATAGTGAATGCATTGTGTTGGCTTTGTTCTCAAAACATGTGGGTTGAATGGAGTCTAATGAGGCCGAGGTTGTTGCTATTTTAGAAGCTATCCAGATTTTCACTTCAACCTTTTCTCGTTCTAGACTAGTGGTTGAAAGTGATTCTCTTAATGCTATATCTTAGGTATCTTTTTCAACTATGTTTCCATGGAAATTTCAATTCTATTAGAATGAGATTAGAGCTCTATCATCTTCAATTCAAGTGAGCTTTATTCATGCGGAGGAAGGGGGGGCAACAAATGGTTTTGCTGACTCTTTAGCTAAGCAAGCGGTTGATAGGTCTTCTAATTTCTTAGCTTTCACTATGTAACTTGTTTTGTGGTATAATGCTTTTATACCATAGTGGCTTTTGGCCGGGGCTTCTTTGTATTATCTTTCCTTTCTTATTCTTTTCTTCCTTGCCTATCAAAAAAAAAAAAAGACCAGTACTGCATCTCTCAAATTGGAGTTTTATTCTATGTCCTATGGATCCCATTATCTTCATATCTGGCCTCACGTCTTATCAGTGGCGGACCTACACTTATGGAACCCGGGGCGGGTGCCCCAAGTTGATTTTGAATTTGCCCATAGTTTAACTTGGTCTCACCTGTCCCACATATATCTCACCCCACGTCTAAACATTGTGATCACCCCATGTTATAAAACCTTAATGACTGAAAGTACCAGATCCTCATGCCTTTCTCTTTCAACATCTTCTTTTTACTGAGAGTTCGAGACCCTCTTTGTGCTGATCGAGCTTCTCGTTGCCAGTCTTCTCATGGTTAGTCTCTCACCAAATAGCCATAACTAAAAAAGTCTCCCTCCCTCCTCGGATTTAGTATAATCCTAATAACTCTATGCCCAAATCTGAGCCGCTAATTTCCAAATCCTAATTTCAATCCCTTAATCCCCAAATCCTAATCCAAACTCTAAGCCCAAAATCACCTAATCTAACATATCTACAAGTCCGAAGATGACCAAATAACCATTGGGCACACTTTAATATTCAATTCACAAATAAATCAGGCCTTAGGATTCATATGTTCGATAACTTGAGTTAGATTTAAGTGAAAACTTTTCTTCTTTGCCATTGCCATGACCAACTATAGAGAATTCTTTTTAGAGCTAGGTAAGTGCAGGTAACCAAATTTTTTAGATCGAAATTGAACTTCTTTGAGATGAATTGATGATCACCTGAATTTGGAAGGGGCAGTGGTAGAGCCCTTCAATTAGGCAAGAGATATGAGCATGGAAAAAAGTTTTGTGTCTATTTAAATATAATATATTTTCTTTTTAGTATTTTTAATGTGAAAAAAGTTAGCAAAGTTGAACAAAAAATAAGCCCCACCTAAATAAAAATCCTGAATCTGCCTATGCGTCTTATCTTGGATTGAAAAAGATAAAGTTCGCATGGTGAGCTCACATCCATATCTTGTGTTGAAAAGGATGGGTCTACCCTCCTTACCACCTGCTAGGCATAATATCTAGCTAGGAAGGAAAGCGGGTTTTGAGTTTGTAGTGTACTGCTACTGTGCCAAAATTATTGATGGGTGAAAACTTTCAAATCATCTGCATCACAGTTATCACTAAAGCCTTGCCTTATTATCATCTATCCCGAGTCAAATCATTCAACATTCACGTCTTCAAATCTATTCTTATTACTTCTATGCATATCTTCTCTGGCCTACTTTTTCTCATTAGTGGGCCATCAACGTTGCTTTCAGTGACATTAGAAGAAAATAGTTGTGTTTATTCCCATTTTCCTTTTCCACAAGAAAGGTGTCAAATAAATATAGAAAAAGTGACAAACCACAAAAATTAATCAATTTCATTTTCACAACTTTTCATTGGAGTTCGACAAATCAGCCGTAGAAGGGCGTAACATCAGTGCAGCAACCCTACTTTTTTGAGGACTACGATGACAAAGATAAACATGGCAAGGCTGTGCTCTGATGATACAAAACAGATGAGAAAAAGGTGTGAAGATTGATGCATGGTGTTGACATGTGAAAAAGGTTTGGGTGAATCAAACCCTTGACATCATTGATCATATATACTATTAGTTCATTGGGTCAATGATCATAAAGATTATATCCAGATCTGATTTGGTTGATCCAAGCATTCTAATCACCTTCTTGGAGTCAACTCTGGAGTGCCACACAATTTCTTGAGACATGGAGTAGACTAAATGCCATGATCTTGTTGGAACAGTGGTGGAAAATAGGAAGTGGAGAAAACACGGTGGAAAAAGTGGAGTGCCGCGTGCATCCTCGATCATGGTTCTTTTCACTTGTGGGATGGAGATTGAGGTGGGTATGGGTTGGACTTGGACTCTGAATTTCTGGTAGGCAACAATCAGAATTTCTGTATGGACATTGTTATAGATTCAATATTGGTGCTCACCTCTCCAAAATCTAAATGATATAAGTTACTGGTTCTGTCTCCTCTTGTTCTACAGCTCACTCCTGGAAACATGATACAGCTCTTATCCAAGTGAGCTCCTTCAGTCCTCCATTTTTCCCCTGCAAACAGGGTGTTTTTACATTGGCCCCACAAAAAGATAAAAAATTCATAGTGGCCCCTCCCAGGCATCATTCTTGGTTCTAATCCATTGTCCTGGGACTAAGCCCGACACAATCAGTTTATTAATTTGTTAATCTAACTACTTTGAAGTAAAAAAGGGTGAAACCCAACCCTGAATTACTGGGTCCATTTTAGGGTTTTTTTTTTTTTTTTTTTGAACGATAACAAAAACATTATAATAAAAAAAAAATAAAAAAATAAAAAACAATACACCTCCAACAACAGCTATAAAAGACTTGTGCCCGAAGAAGAAAGAAATGGCACCCGCTAATTGCTGGGATACTGGGTCTAGTTCTCTTGCTAGTAATGGGTTCGTAAGATGCCATCCGGATATGATGATTGAAATGGCACCCACTAATCGCGGGGATACTCAAAAGCCCAACTTCCCACATATGACAAGTTCAACGTCCAGATGATTTAAAATACAAGATATTATATATAATCAGTCATTTTAAAATCTCCACGGTCTTCTTTAATCAGGATTCTCACAGGCCAGACCTCATTTTGTAAAGCCGACTATATAAATCCACCAGCAGGGCCCACCTCTATAACCGAAATTGCTCAAAATCACTATCCTCCTGTGCATTGACTCTGCACTGCTCCCCCACGTCGTGTGTTCGAAACATATCTAACCTTCAGTCCGGGGGAATAGTCCGATCCAATACCAAGGGATACCCTCATTCGCAAAAGAAAAAAATAATAATAATTTTGATCACCAATGAATGGCCTACCATTCACCCATCACAGTCAATTTTGTTCAAGCAAAAATACACGGAAAAACAGTTACTTTCAATGGTTTGGATTTCCGATGTGACATCACTGTTTAAAGTTTGGTAGTATCTACCAACAGCAGACATGCAAAGAAGAAAGTCTAAAAAAATCATTTATCTAAGTGTATATAAAAATGGAAAATAAGATTGTGTAGAAACTACAATTCCTTTCACATCCAGAATCTAATCTGGGGTTCTTTTGAAGTATCTCATAAACAGTCCAAACCCTATAGTAATAGAGATAAAATGATTGATATCTTTAATAATTGAATAGACCCCTTATGGGATACCAACCACAGAGTGGTGGTGCCAATTCAAATGGGATTGGTCCCCTCTTGAATCAGTTTTTTATCCAGTTCAATTACACCGAACAGTATAATTTGGACTTTTGATCCTCCCCACATCCCAAGATCTCTTGCACCATTATAAATGTATAGTATGTGCAGTCACAACCTTGCCATGGCCTCGCTCCCACTCCATGGCATCTCCAACACCAAGGCCCCTCTATGTCTGGTTCTTGATTGCCACTGTCCATTTCAGCTCCATATCAGCTCAAATGACCACATATATTGTCCACATGGATTTAACTGCCATGCCCAAGGCCTTCTCCGACCACCGGAGCTGGTATACAGCCACCCTCTCTGCCATCAAAGGCGGCACCCCTAACCTTATTTACACATATGATAACGTTATGCATGGATTCAGCGCGCGCCTATCACCGTCTCAGCTGGGCGTGCTCCAGAAGTCCTTTGGATATGTATCCTCCTATAGAGACAGACCTGTGAAAATGGACACCACCCACACTTCTGAGTTCCTCCACCTTGAGGCCGACTCCGGCGCCTGGGCGGCGTCCAATTCAGGTGAAGGTGTGATAGTTGGGGTGATCGACACGGGAGTTTGGCCAGAGAGCAAGAGTTTTGGAGATGATGGTATGATGCCTGTGCCGGAGAGGTGGAGAGGAATTTGTGAGGAAGGCACCATGTTCAATTCATCCAATTGCAATAAGAAACTCATCGGCGCGCGCTTCTTCAACAAAGGACTCCAAGCCAGAAATCCAAATATCACATTCAGTGTCAATTCTGCCCGTGACACAGATGGACATGGGACACACACATCATCAACCGCCGCAGGGGGGTATGCTGAAGGCGCATCCTACTTTGGATATGCCCCAGGAACTGCCAGAGGGATGGCACCACGGGCACATGTAGCCATGTACAAGGTCCTGTGGGATGATGGGGGCTCCACGGCGGACATTCTCGCCGGAATAGACCAAGCAATCGCCGACGGCGTCGATGTCATATCCATATCATTAGGCTTGGATGGGGTTCCCTTATACAGTGATCCAGTTGCCATAGCCTCCTATGCGGCAATGGAGAAGGGAATTTTCATGGCTTCATCGGCAGGGAACGAGGGGCCATTTTTGGGGACCTTACATAATGGTATTCCTTGGGTACTAACCGTTGGCGCAAGCACCGTTGATCGCGAATTCTCTGCAGTTATCACTCTAGGCAATGGAAATTCAGTCACTGGCCCATCTTTATACCTGACCAATTCATCTTTGAGCCAAGTGCCACTAGTTTTTCTAGGGGGGTGTAACAATACAAGGCTACTGAAGGATGTTGGTTACAAAATTGTGGTGTGTGAAGACAACAACAATTTAGATGACCAAATAGATAGTGTTTCTTTGTCCAAGGTAGCTGGAGGGCTTTTCATATCAAACGCCACCACGCTAGAATTCTACATACAGTTCTCATTTCCTGCAGCAATAGTAAGGCCCCAAGATGCTCAAATCATCTTAGACTACATGAAGAAAATCTCAGACCCAATTGGGAGTATGCAATTCCAAAAGACCCTGTTGGGTACAAAGCCAGCTCCAGTAATGACTTCCTACAGCTCCAGAGGGCCATCTCAAAGCTGTCCCAGTGTCCTTAAACCTGACCTTGTCGCGCCGGGATCCTTTATATTGGCGTCATGGCCGAGTAACAGTTCAGTGGCAGAGCAAAACTCACACTCGTTGTACAGTGATTTCAATCTCATATCAGGGACATCCATGGCCTGCCCCCACGCGGCGGGAGTGGCTGCACTGCTCAAGGTTGCACACCCAGATTGGAGCCCAGCTGCTATCCGGTCCGCCATGATCACCACAGCTAACCCATTGGATAACACTCTAAGTCCAATCGGAGATTCATCAGAAACTGACCAACATGCAACTCCACTGGCCATGGGGGCAGGGCATATTGATCCCAACAAGGCCCTGGACCCAGGTCTAGTCTATGACATTGACGCAACCGACTATGTGCGGCTCCTTTGTGCAATGAATTACACAAAGGACCAAATTCACACCATCACTAGGTCACCTTCATATAATTGCTCGGACCCATCTAATGATCTCAATTATCCATCTTTCATTGCCTATGTCAATGCAAATGATTCCTCTTCGTTCAAGGAATTTCGACGCACAGTGACAAATGTTGGGAATGGAAACTCGACGTATAGTGCCAAGGTGACACCAATTGAAGGTTTTACAGTCAATGTTGAGCCGGAGAAGCTGGTTTTCAAAGAGAAGAAGGAGGAACAGAGCTTCATGCTGGTGTTAAAGAGCAGTTCGAAGATGAAAAAGGCAGTGATTCATGGTTACTTGAGTTGGGTTGATGAGGCAGCAAAGCATGTTGTGAGTAGCCCCATAGTTGTTACAACAATCATAATATATCCATTGTAAGGTTAGATCCACATACACCAAATGATTGGTATATTACAACTATATAATAAGGAATGGATAACGATTAGATGGAACAATTAGGGAGGCCTACCTGACAAGGATGTAGGGAGCCTCAGATAATAACTTCAAATAGAATATGCAGAAAAGTTTGTTGTGTAGACCAGATGATTGCTTTCTTGTACTCGTTATTTCCCTTTCATATGCTGAAATAAAAAAGAAAACTACATTTGGGTTGTCTAAGTACTTATTGCAGTTAGGATTTGAGTATGTATCAATGAGACCGCTGATTCTATGATCCAAATCATTGATTGGATGGTGCGCACCATGGTTTGAGCATGCACCAAATATCTCTCTTGGTCATACAGTATGTGATTCAGAAGATCAGTCACAGTAGAATACAAGATATATTGAGTTTAATGGTGATGGTGATGATTGAAGGAGGGAAGAACCCACACTTCAGCAGGTATTGTATACACTTCAAGAGACGTGACTCCCTAATCATGCTTTTGTCCCACATCGATTGTGAGCGCCTCCCACCCAAAGGCTATAAACCGGGGGTGGGAGGCGCTCACACTCGATATCTCAGGGTCATGCTCTGTATTATATAATTAGATTAAGGAATATACATAGAATACTGCTCTAATTGCTCATGTATTGAAATTACTAGATCACGCCCACCAGTGCCGTTGATCTGATGGTTTTTGTGGTTCTCTGAAAATAACCATACGACATATTTCAAGCCCATTTGGATGATTGGCATTGGACATGGTTTTATACTCTTGACCACCCAGACTTTGATCATCTCTCAAGGTGGATTTTTTTTTTTTTTTTTTTGTCTTTTAATCGATGGCCTATCTACTCAAGAACTCACAGATCAGCTACCATAGATACAACTATAAAGGTAATACTTTCTTTTTTGTTTATACCAGTTGAGTGACCCAATTGACATGGAAGTGAACCGTGAACCCAGTGGGAGGAGACCACCCGCACGAGCAAGAAAAAGGACCACTTACAAATACAAGAAAGAGGACCCGAGGATCGGACACTAGGCATTTGGTTTGGGTGAGAACGGGACTCCCAACGACTGGCTGCCCCTTATTCTCATCAAGGGTCATACTTGAGCACTCTCATGCCCCTGGAACATTATCCAATCAAAGTGTAACTCTCCAAGAGTCACAAGCTTTTATGGCTGACAGCCTATTTGTTATCACTCGACTCCCCTGTTCCTAGTCTTAGGACCAACACATGATTCACAACACCACAGGAATTAGTAATCAATCAGATCCTTCTTAAATAATAATAAAAATAAAAACCAGTCGTTTCCTGTGTATTCACGGATTGAATTTTGAGGGCAGGCAAGTTCCATGTAGTGAGGCAATTTGCATTGCACCTTTTATCTCCCCTGATCGTACAGTATGATCCAGAAGATCAGTGACAGTAGATTACAAGACATTCATCGTAATATTGAGTTTTGAGGGTGATGGTGATGATGATTTCAGATATGGTGGTTATAAACAAAATATAACAACAGCACAAGTTTGACTTTATTATTTCTGGGTCATGCTCTGTACTAATGTCGAGTAGTTCTCTAAATTGAGTTTTATAAATTCAGTTGCGGTGCCCACCTAAAAATCCAAGCAATTCAAAAGCATGGAGCCCCTATTTATAAGCACTAATCCACATCTAACTCCAGTAGTCCAATCAAAGTCGCACCATATGGTTGCCCACCAGAAAAACATGAAGTTTTACTTTGGTTTTCATTTTAAACATGTATTTTACACATAATCATTTTATGTGGGCACAACTTTAATTAGTAAAATCTCACCACATTAAATATAAAGAACAGTTATCTTCGGTGATTTGGGTTTTAGATGTGGGCCCTAATAATTGCCTAAACATGGACACTAATGAATTAGTTCATCGAACTTGTCAAATTCAAATTGCAAATTAGACGGACTGATATGCGAATCAAATGAACCTAATTCATTGATCTAATATTTACTCGAATGCGAATTAATCGAATTGTAAAGTAGGTAACTATGGAGAGGACCACATGCAACTGAAAGGGAGAGGACTTGGGCATCAAACGCCGGCAGTGGATGAGAATGGGACTTTGAACGACTGGGCTGTCCCTTTATTGTCATTAGTAAAGGGTGATACTTGAGTGTGAATACTCTCAAGTTCTTGGAACAATAATGCCCAGTCAAAGTGTAATTCTTCAAGAGTGAGAATGGGACTTTGAACTACTGGGCTGTCCCTTTATTGTCATTAAGGGTGATACTCGAGTGTGAATACTCTCAAGTCCTTGGAACAATATTGCCCAGTCAAGAGTGTAATTCTTCAAGAGTAGCAAGATTTTGAGGCTGGCAGACTATTTGATATTAATGAACTTCCTGTTTCTAGTCTTATTAGGACCAACCAACACATGATTCACAACACCACATGAAGTAGTAATCAATCAGATCCTTCTTAACTAATAACAAAAATAAGAACCAAGCTTTTCCTGCATGTTCACGGATTGAACTTTGAGGGCAGGAAAGTTCCATGTACTGAGGCAATTGGCATTGCAACTGGCATGAAAGAGAAGTTCCACATATCCACATGGCACTTAAATCTTCTGTCATATTATACTGAGAGTCTAGGCTAAGGTGTGGGAGCACTGTATAGTATCTTCATCTATATGATGAGGCTTGGTATGGTCCTTATTACACGTTTTGGAGTGTCTACATCAACCAAATCCATGTGTGTCAACATAAATGGGCCCTGGGGCCCAACAAATTGACCCATATGAGAATTGTTTAGACGGTATGCGATGGTGGGCAGCATATCTTGCATCTCCTTCCAGAAAATAGCCATGATTTTTCAAAATCATGAATCAATCTGCGGTTCACTTTCATTATTTAGCGGTTTTGATCATACCAGTTCAGGCTTAACATGGACAGTTCAAAGGCCCAAAGTTAATGAGATCGACCTTTGCCTAACTTAAGCCATTATATACCACATGCCCTCCTCTGAGTAGACTGCAAAATGGCGATATAAGGCCTAGTTCAGCCCAAGCCCAGCCATTGTTGGTGTTTTGGTTTAAATTTGAGCTATTTGTTTAGGACAGGATTTGTTTTTCAACCATTTGCTAAATGAGGTTTGATTGGTTGTACATTGACTAAATGCCCAACTGATGGCCCAATAGTCTAAATGCACTCGAGTTAGAATTCTGAGCTCAAAATCTAGGGCTTGAATCTTTCATTTGGTACCATATTAAGCTTGATAACCAAATGGGCTAGGCTGAAATGAACCTTGTAAAGTCCTAGTTTAGCTTATGTTTCTATGCTTAGCATTGTTCTGTTTCATTTCTTGGTTTGGGCTGAAGAAGCAGATCCGCTCAATCATTATCAATCTGACTGCAATCTATTTTGGCCTGTGAGGATCTCCACAGAGGCAAAAACATGAACTTCTGATGTCCCTATCTGACTGTTAAAATGGCAGGGGAGCGTAAAAAGAAAAATACTGGGATCCCATAAATAAAAGTGCCCAATGAGACATTTACATGCACACATCCGCAGGAGAAAATTAACGCACAGCAGAGAGCCTTGTACTTAACTGATATTCAAATCCTTTTCACCTCTACAACTAATGTATCTTGGTTTTTCGTGGCCTCTACAGGGTTTAACACCAAGTATTTATTACCAGGGCCTGGGGCTGTCAACAAGCTGAGAAAGCATCTGAGGAAGCTGGACTGGGCTCAGTTGTGCTTGGGCATGACTAAAGCTTGAGCAGAGCTAGCCGCAGCTAGGACCTTTTCACTGGGCTTAGCTCATATTTGTTTCGATCAAGCTAACATACACAAATTCGTCACATATACAAGATCAGGTGCTAGCTCAGGTCATTAATAAATAAAGTGTACAATTGCTGTAAGCCAAGCCCAAGCCCAAGCCCAAGCCCATACTCAAGTTCTTCTTGTTTAGAATTGGGCTTGTAGTTGCACCTGATTAGTTTACTACCTCTATAAGTTGAAGATTAACCCAACCTTGAGCTTGGCTCCTCGAACTCAAGTGGAGTCGAACCAAGTCAAGCCATTGATCAGAAATTGAACTTGAGGTAGGTCAATGCAGATTAATTACACCCATGGCTGGGCTTGAGACTCTGGATCTAACAAAAAGAAAATGAAGGCGTTCTCTTCATCCGCTACGCCCAATGTCGAGAATCATTCTTGCATTGTTTGTGGTCCACCTAATGACCTGTCGCATCTGCCGCAGAGGCACATAATGGTGTATAAGTATGCAACTTAGGTTGATGGCCCGTCTCAGTCAGAAGTGAAATTTGGGTTGGGCTTCTTCAAGTTTCTTTATATCAAAATCTCATATTACTTTTCGATGCCAATTTATCAACTCTACTAATAAAGTCAACTTAAGCAAAAGTTGATTTTGAAGAAAGAATAAAATATAAATGGACTATGATAATATTTTATTTTTAATTATTTATTATGCAATCTTTTTTAGTTTTTGTATGGGAAAGTGGAGTTTTTTTATATTTTAGTGGATAAAAGTTGTTGTTTTTTTTACTTTTTTTTAAAAAGATGGAGGGAGTTTTGTATTTAAGTGTTTTCAATGTGACATTTTGCCTGAAAAATAGAGGCTTAACTTGACTTTTACTATGCTAGTAAAGTGCCAAACTACTCAGTTATGCTTCAAAATTGATAATTATCTTTTAAAAATTGTAAAATCTCCAGATACTTCACATTGGATGACTCGGTTTCAGCCTTGTCGGATCTCAGATGCTATCAAAGCAAAATGCTCAGTCAACATTATTCCAATTCCACGCTCTTCTCGGATGCTTAGAAAGATGAAAAGAGTATTGTCTCTCCCGGCGTATTTTTCAGAATTTGAGTGAGCTCAACTTTTGGGCACTAGTTCGGTTTAATTCCTGTACTCAGGACGTGGGTTTCTTTCACTTTAATTCAGACCATGTTGTGGGCTTTTATTATTTTCATGGCTTTAAACTTTCTTTTTTGCCTTACTCAACTCTTCAGAATGAGGTGCGTTGTTTTTGGGGTTTTTTTCCCTTTTGAGTAGAATCATACTTACTATTGAAAAAAAAAAAAAAAGTTAGGGAGCCATTTGGGCTGAGATTTTAAAAATTGGATTTGGGTTGGTCAAGTTTGAGTTTTAGATACTTGAATTCAGCCGTTGTCCTCAAGCTTACTATATAAACCCTATGATACTTTTTTCATCACCTTTGTTTGCCATCATATCTGATTTTATACTCATTAAACATTCACTCCCTACTGGATTGAATCTCAAAAAGACCTATGTTCAAAATGTTATATTTATAAGGAGACATTTCCATCTTGCCTCTTTTCATTGATACAAATGCATCCAAGCGGGCTCCATGAGCTAAACTGCATATGAGCAATATGCAATCTTCATAGTGCAAAACACCATCATCATCAAATGCTGATCCCAACTATGTTGGGGTAAGCTACATGAATTATGTTCCTCAATCTTCATAGTGCAAAATATTATCCTATGGATATATTTAGTATAGTATATAAAAAATGTGCATTTAAGGAATTTTATATCCATTAAAAAGCAAGCCAAATTTAAAATTCTGGTACCTAATATCCGACCCAAGTACAAGGATCACAAACTAAGGGCATGCATCTTTAAGAATTCCTTAAGAATTTGCCATGTTTTGGTTTTCTTAGACATCATACGACATCGTGTCCCATGACATTTGCATTTATCATGTTTCTCAAAAAGAATTCTAACCTCCTAAAAAGTCTTAAATGACTTTTGGAATCTCTGCAATTCTAACTTTTTTATGGAATTTTTTAATGTTCAAGTACGATGGTGCATTTAGGAGTCCCACCATGCCGGAGAATACAAAATTTTCTAGACTGAAATTCCATGAATTCAGTAAAGAATTAGGCCCTACAAACACATTTGTGTGTGTGTTTTTTTTTTTTTTTTTTGGATTTTTCATGTACAATCACCCAAATGCATCGATAACTTCCCCTTGTTATCAAATTAGACAAATTTACCTACACGTTCTCCATACCATCTGTACCTCTACGCAGGCCAAAAAGTCAATTTTTCCTTTGTAATATCACAATTTATATTGTGATATCGCAACTCAAAAAACCCTTTTCATCCTTTTATCCCTCTCTGCTTTGACTTTTCCTCATTGTCACCTATTATAACTCACTCCCTCGGCCGATTTCACTCTCCTCCCTCGCCAACCTATTTGCAAATATGCAAGGTCCCCCGGCATCTGTTCGACGTCGACGAATCAGCAGGGTCTCCATTGGCTCCATCAACGAGGGATTTTGGCCTCCATTGTTTCACAATTTAGGCATTCCTGAGCTTGGTGTTATGGCAGTCGCCCCTGATAAAACCTGGTAATCCTTATTCCCTCTCTCTTTTAGCGAGTTTGTTCTAGGACCCACCATAGGGCGGATCTACAAAACATCCTACATTATTTTTTGCAACTGGACATCCAGTCCAAAACTCGAAGTGGTAATTCATGATATGAGAACAACATGATTTCTTTAATATATCAACAACCGAATGTTCAAATGTTATTGAAATTATGTAGACTGTCAAAAGTTATAAGGCTGAATGCCCACATTTTCAACGTGGATGTTCATAAAAAAGTGAGGTTATACTAGTCCCCTATAAGGTCACTACTAATATTTATATAAAATATTTCAAATGTTTCTACATGTGGGATTCCTTATACCCTAACTACCTTTAAAAGACACAAAGAAGGAGAAAAAATAACACAATAAATAAGAGGGAGATACATATAGGGTGGGAAAAAAGAAATGAATACTGCTGATGGATTCGACAATGGTAGCAGAGAAAGATATAGAAGAAGACTCAATGCTATATATGAAAAAAAGAAGGGATTCACTTGCAAAGAAAGGAAGAAACGAACCCAAGCAAAAGACGAAAGCTACAGCGGAATGAAATTATAAACAGAGATGCATTCGTTGACTTTTAACGTAAAACTTTATGCGAACTTTATGCGATATCACAATTGAATAAATTGCGAAATTGTAATATAAATTTGGATTTGGATTTGGATGTCGCAAAATTTATTGTGATGTCGCAAAGGAAATTTTGACTTTTGGATGTTCAGAGGTACGGACGGTACGAAAAACGTGTAGGTAAAATTGTCTAATTTGATAACAATAGGGAGTTATTGACGAATTTACGTGACTGTGGAAAAAAAAATTTTATCCACCTACAAACACTTGGGATTGAGTTTGGGTTGGAAATTGCAATCATCCACAGTATCAGCATGATGTGCTAATAATGGGAAGCTAAGCTCCAACAAATTAATTGCAGAATAATGTAAACGCGAGACCTTCGTGGGGAGGGGGCTTCCAGCTTCCCTACCCACATGCACTCACATGTCTCGTGTGGGCCCCACCTTCCGACAGCACTTACAACCACAATCCGCGGCGATGAAATCAAGGATTCCATGCCCCGTCAACCACGACCCAAAATTACTTTTAAAATCACCGATTTCTGACACCCATTGAAGACTTAATAAGAGTCGTACATAGAATAAGATATGTGGCCCACTTGTGATCGGCTGCTGATCAAACTCTTGTGGGGTTTGGACGATCAGGATCCTTTGATATAAAAGAAAATCATCTCAGTCGGCCCACCTTAATCCAAACCTCATAATACATACGACTCGTCTCGTCGTATTTTCTTATCTCAATAAAAACTTTATCTCACCTCATTTCACTTCACCAAACATTCAAACCAGGAAACATAAGTAAAAAAAAGAGTGAAATAAAAAGATGACGCTTTTTATAATTCAGTGGCATAGTAAAATAACTTTTGAGACTTTTCGGTGAATAGTAAAAGCGTGTTTTGAAATATGGTGTTTTTCTATTTAATTCAAAAGAATTATCTTTTAAAATGATCATTCACCTTACCACTAGTAAAGTAAATTTACTATAATTGGGAAAGTGATCATTACCCATTTTGCATCCCATTCTTACATGACACGTGCTGGGAGCATTAGCACGAGTGCCCTCTTCTAGAAGCATTCTATGATTGCCCTGTCCACTTTGATCTTGGTCAGTCTTTTATTTATTCTCAAGCTTAAAATTCCCACTAATTCAATTACATGAAACAAATAAGTAAATATTTTGAGATCCATCTTATTCTATAATAGGATTGAATTGGATAGAGTAATGTTTAATAAGAAAGAGGTTGAGGCCGTCACATGATAAAAAAAATTCAGTTTGCATTTAGGTTTTTTAGCCATAAGTAGAAATGAAAGAGACAAAAGTAGATCAAGTACAGCAAGTCCCCTGTTGAATCTGAGCAGGTTATTTGACTTTAGAAATATGTATTTTATAAGTAGTGAAAAATGAGAAATTAGAAAGTGAACATCTGTGAATAATCATCAAGTATTAGACATTCCTTTCATAGAATCTCGTCAAGGAAAATGGAGAGCCTTACCAATAAGAAATATAAAATAAAAGAAAAAAAAGGACCGAGAGATGGAGAATTAATATTCAGCCAATGTTCTCATTATTTCAAATACTAAAAAGTAGGTCTGGTTCTCATCTACATCATCTACATCTCCAATAGCCTCTACCTTTTTAATGTTCATTTGGTGGAGCTCATTTGACCAAAAACTTGGATATATTCAATTCCGATACTTTTAATCAGTAATGTATTCAATTCCTATGGAACATAGTAAAATTAATTATACCACTCAAAATAAAGTGTGTTTTATACATTGATTAATTCAATACTAGCTATCCTAACTCTTATGAAGTGAAACTCTGCCACAGCCAATGACAAAGAGGACATTTGTTTCAGTGGTTTAGGTGGACCCACTCAAGATATGATAAAGTATTATCAAGACATTTCTTTTATTGTCGTGTCGGCCTAAAAGGATTTGGACTTGCGGTGTATATTTATGATCATATGTAAGGGCTGTTAACATGTTTGGAATTAGATAGGACCTATTTATTTCATCATGCATATATAAGGTTTGGTGAATTAACTTTCTATTAGAAAAATGGTTTTAGTAAACAAATGCTAGCCATCCAATTAAAAGCACTGGTTTCAAACATTCTGTCAGCTTTCATACTTACCAATAGAATTCAATTTCTTTAATCATGAGGTGGCTAATAACATTAGATGAAGCTTTTTTTTTTTTAAATCACTATGGAGAAACTTATAATTTAGAGGATTTTACCTGAAAAATCCTTTAAGACTTGTCAATAGCCAAAAGCACCATGAACATCTTATAATGACCACAGTAGTCTCAAAAGCCTAATTTGGTTTTTCTTTTCTTTTCTTCTCTGAGCAGGTCCCTGCTCCTTTCCCTTAAATCAAAATTAAAAACCCAAAAATCCATCCTCTCCCATATCAGATCGAGGAAGGAAGTAAGAACCTAACCCTAACCCTAAAACGAAGAAGATGCAGATCTTCTAGAACAGGAGCTTTTTCCACATTCAGATTCTTATGTTTTCGAAAGATGGGTTTTAAGGATTGAATCTAGAGTTCCCAGCTGGAATTTGGGGTTTTTCTTATTACAAAGTAAAAGGGTTTTCTGGGATCTGCAAGGATTAAAAAGTTATTGTGCTTGGATTCATCATTTTGAGGGGAGATTTGGGTCTTTTTCATCTGGGTTTAGATTAGAACTTCTACAGTTGCAGAAATCAGATTCCAGAATGTGAGGAAGAAGAAGACAGTGCACGCCCAAATTAGTGATGTGAACAGGGATATCCCTGCTTTTGTTAGTGCTGTGAGCGGGGATATCCCCGCCCACCAGAGTACTGTGTGTGCTGTCTCTCAAAGACTGGTTTCAGTTGGGACGGGGATATCCCCGCCCAAATTAGTACTGTGAACAGGGATATCCCTGCCTCTGTTAGTGCTGTGAGCGGGGATATCCCCGCCCACCAGAGTATTGTCTCTCTCAAGGTGGTTTCAGTTGGGACGGGGAGCTTGACCTTTTTCTTCTTGTGCTTGATCTTCTTGGGCTTGGTGTAGGTCTTCTTCTTCCTCTTCTTGGCCATGCAGCCACGGAGGCAGAGGACGAGGTGGAGGGTGCTCTCTTTCTGGATGTTGTAGTCGGCGAGGGTTCGGCCATCCTCGAGCTGTTTTCCGGCGAAGATCAGGCGCTGCTGGTCCAGGGGACTGCCCACCTTGTTCTGAATCTTGGATTTCACATTGTCGATGGTGTCAGAGGATTCGACTTCTAGGGTTATGGTTTTGCCTGTTAGGGTTTTGACGAAGATCTGCATCATCTTCATTTTAGGGTTAGGGTTCAGTTCTTCATTCCTTCTTCAATCTGATATGGGAGAAGATGAATTTTTGGGTTTTGGGTTTTGTTTAAGGGAAATGAGCAGGGATATCCCCGCTCAGCGCTAAAAGTTAAAAAAAATACCCAACAGGGCCTTTGGGACTATTGTGGTCTTTATGAGAAATTGATAGTGCTTTTGGCTTTTAACAAGTCTTGAAGGATTTTTTAGGTAAAATCCTCTATAATTTACTATATGCTTGTTGTTCTCTTCTTGACATTATCTTCTTTCTAGAAGATGTTAGTCTTCTCCTATCACTTGTCTGTCATCATCACTCCCTCTTATATATATGAAATTCTATGAATCCCACAAGGGGAGAAGATTCTGTCCAACAGTATGATGATAAAAAAGAAAAACACTCACTAGTCCACAATAGAGGTGGTGAGGGGTGGGGAGGAAGTGAACTGACAAGAATGATGAATGAAGTTAAAGAAGTTACGGTAAAATTTGTAGTGGGAGGGAAGTTCTAAGGGTTGGCTTTATATATTTTCTGTCCTGAGGTATCATAAATTTGACATAATATATTGAAGTATAAAATTGACATTATACGTGAAATATTGTTTCATGTAATTGAATTCTTAATATTTTAAGAGTTTGTAATTATGTAAGTCGTTAAAAATGAAGAATCAAAAGTGAATACTCAAAAAGAGTATCATCATATAGTCTCATCTTTAATGGAAATGAACCAAGTTTAGATGAGAAAGATTACTCAGCCATCATCCTAGAATAGGAAGCCAAGGTCTTATCTACATTGCTATCTTACATCATTCACCTCTTACCTCCTTTCATTTACTTTTACCTCTTTAATAATCCTTCAGTGAATCTCATTTTACTATGAATTTTTATATATTCAGTTCCTATATATTTTATGCAAACAAACAAGCCCAAAGGTAATTGTGTCATCTCATTTGTTGTTCCTACAGTACACTTTATTGTGGAAGCTAAAGGTTGAGCATGCAACTCTATGTAAATGCCCAAATTTAGGTATTTTATGAAAAAAAAATATATTTCATTAAGAATTTGTATGGAGTTTGAATAATTTAAAATAAAATCAAAGAACCGAACAATTTCTTACACCAGGGGTATGGCCTAATTGATTACAAAAGTTTTCAAGAAAAAACCCTTCTATCACTCTTGGAAAACTCTTTATCTCAAAGACGATTTACATAGAGCATGTCAACTTCCAGATAAACCATTATAGATACCTGATGCCTGCCATCACTAAAAAGCTCTAGGCTTTCATCAAAACACGTACAGCACATCAGCAAAATATGTTCTTGGCACATTACATAAAAAAGCAAGTCCTTCAAAGTGGAGAATTTTAGCTGATATGCTGATGTACTGTCCTTTAATTGGAAGTTATAGCTCTTATGAATTGTGATGTTTTACATCAGGTGATTTGTATTCATATCCCATACCTGCCTGAGTTCAATCAATTGAATTGTTAAGATCATATACCACCCTCTCAGCCTGTCACCCATTAAAAAGTGGGGCCATTTGCAAATTGTTGCTATATATGCAAAAACATGCATAAAATCTTTTCTACCAAACCACCCAGTCCAACAATAGTACAAATGAAAAACCCAACTTCCAACAAGAATGATGTATTTTATCCTGGTAGATCTACTGATGCAGGATATATGCTTTCCCATTCCATTCATTATTCAATTTCATGTCACACCATACCATACCATACCTGCAAGCAAGCCCTCACATGTTCCCCCCTATTTAACTCCTAAAATGACAAAAGGTAGGTAATTTTATAAGGAATGATTACTTAATCTTTCTAATTTTTATAACCATTTTTCTTAATTCCACAATCTCAACCAATCATTTTGACCAGCAGCCAAAGAGTAAATATCTACTCACTCATGAAACATGAAAGTTACTCATATCTAACCTTACCTACTCGGGCTTAAATGCATGATATTATTAGTCATGAATAAGCCTGCTTGAGTTTAATTTACTTTCCGCATTAATGCACTTGATTTAATCTAAACAAGTTCAAAACACTACTCTAAATAGTAGGAGCTAATCAGATTAAGGTCTGAAAAAAAAAAGCTCTAGTTTTAAATTCTAATTATTTACAATTAGTGTGTTTGGTAAAATCATAAAAAGAGGCACTCTTATTTCATGAGGTAATTGAGGCCCACCTTGAGAAATTGTGGTAATTGGGCCCACCTTCTAAAAATTACAATGTGGGACCTGGTATTTGTGTTATTTCAAAAATCTTGTGAGATTATTTTCATCCAAAATACTTGTGAATGTTACATTTTCCACATCCGTCTACTTTAACTTAAAAAGCTCTAATTAAAAGCAGCTTCCCTTAGCTAATTTTTTCAGAGGCAAAAGTTTTGATTTGTAAATAAGCTCTATAATTAGAAAATACAATTAGAGGTTTCCCAAGCTCTCTACTATATAACTAAGTTCTAAATTATAAAATAAAAGTTTATTTTTAGAGTTACCAAACGCCCCCTTAAGTCATTTGTATCATTTTACAATAAAAATATGTTGACTTCGTCCACCATTTGTTGTTCAAATGTAAATATGAGGTGACTAAGATTTTTAGGTCAAGAAATGGGCAGCTGGTTGTTGCAATTGTCAGAACTTACAGGTTGGTTAATTGGAAGTATGTATTTTAAACACAAGTGGTGCGTGCTCATGGCTGGGCCGGACCAGCTTAACCATGCCTCATCTTTCTGGGCTGGATTTGGGCTTTATTTTTAGGCCCATTGGCTGTATTTAAGCTAGTTTTCAGTCATTATTTTTAACTGGGCCGGACCTGGTCTTATACATGATTGAGACCATCCCAACCCAACTTATTCAACACAGTGGACTGTATATATTTTGCAAATTGGCTGAGCCTGGATCTGACTTTCAGGCAATGTGGAATGAAACAGGCTTTAATTTCAGGATCGACAAAGAAATGAGTTGTTAAACAAGATCTGACCCAATTGAACCCACCCAAGGAATTCGGCAGAACCCACCTTCCAATAAATTAACATGCATTTTAACCTGGGATAATATTCACCTGCACATGCACAGGATACTAGTGCATCCAGGACATCCCAGAAGGAAGGCCCATCCACCTCTGAATTTCACGCGTTACTCAAGAATCAAGATTCCAAGTGCGCACCGTGCAATCAGGACATCACAGGAAGTGAATTTCACACGTTACTTGTGATGGCCCAGGGGCACATCGCATACTTGTCAAATTCGTTTTGTCTCGGAAGAAATTCTCGAAAGTTTTCGTTTCAATCCACATACCGAAATAAAACAATACTGTACAACTTTTCGGTCAATTTCCACCGTTTCGGTCAACTTCGGGAATTTCGGCCGATTTCGACATAATTCAAAAAATTAGCCCAAATTGAATTAAAAAAAGACTTTATGCAATTTTCTTCCTTCTAAAAAGCCCCAATCCTTACCCTAGGCCCCTTTTCAAACAAAAATAAAAGGAATAAAAAGGAGGATAATTTCACTTAAAAAAAATTAGTAATCAAATTTCACTTAAAAATCCTTAATCAAATTTCTACATGCATATATATATTTATATTTATATTTTTTCGAAACAAAACCCCGAATAGTTTCGCCGAAATTTTCGAATCAGCCAAAAATTTTTATTTGGAGACCAAACTGAAATGATGTTCGAAACGAAATCCACAACTATGACATGTACATGTTATGCACTGTGCATGGATGAATATCTTCCACATAGTGTTATACTGTGATTTTGCTATTCCTGCTCATATAGCACACTCGACTGAATTTCTATTATTCGAGATATGATAGATGAAAAGGTCGCATACATATTAGATTAGCCCCATAAAACCATAAAAAGTTTTTTTTAGATGCAATGTGAATCAAAGATGGACCCGAATGGGCCCAAAGAGCTGAACATCAAATTCTGCTCTTAGGAGAAAACTCTCCGAAATAACATGCCAATTGTCACACAATATCTAACAAGATTTCACATGTTCTCTTCCCCCATTCCTGTTAAATATAATAAAGAGCCAAGATCCCTCAACCTTTCCATCCTGTAAAGCCAATCAAACCCACCAACTCTAACACACCCCACCATCAAAAACCACCACTCCCATCAAAAGAAGAAAACCAGAGAGAGTGAAAGATCCATCGACCAGAGATGCATGCAAAAACAGACTCGGAGGTGACCAGCCTCGCAGCCTCCTCTCCCACAAGGTCCCCTCGCAGGCCAGTCTACTACGTGCAGAGCCCATCCCGCGACTCCCACGATGGCGAGAAGACCACCACCTCCTTCCACTCCACCCCAGTCCTCAGCCCCATGGGCTCCCCTCCCCACTCCCACTCATCCCTCGGCCGACACTCCCGTGAGTCCTCCTCCAGCCGCTTCTCCGGCTCTTTCAAGCCTGGATCTAGGAAAATGAAGAAGGAGTCCACCAAGCCATGGAAAGATTGTGCTGTCATTGAAGAAGAGGGACTCCTTGAAGATGATGACATGGACAAGGGCTTTACTAGGAGATGCTATTTTCTTGCTTTTGTTCTGGGGTTCGTGTTTCTCTTCTCCATCTTTTCTTTGATTCTTTGGGGGGCTAGTCGACCCCAGAAGCCTCTGATTTCTATGAAGGTAATTGGTTCTCCCATCACTTAACCGGCCTTGATCTTCAGTAGTGCTCTCCATTTTTTTTTTAATATATTGACAACTGAATGCGTTACCCATTTGACTCTAGCTTTTTGGGCTTGATTTTCATTGAAAAAGTGAAGTTTTTGCAGTAGCTTGTGAACCCATTTTGGGGTTATTGGATTTGATTGTTGTAGATCTGTTTTTCTCCATCCATAGACTAAATGCATCTCTAGCCATCAGAGCATATAGGTAATTGGCTTGTTTTCTTTTTCGAAAAAAAAATGTTTGCACAAGTTCATGAACCCATTTTGGCGACATTAGATTTGATGGTTGTAGATCTGTATTCCTCAATCCATAGACCAAATTCATTGGATCCAATGATTTTAACCAGCTAAATGCATATACTCATTTGAGCATTTAGCTAATTGGGCATGATTTTCACTGGAAAAAGATCTAATTTCTGCACAAGTTCATGAACCCATTTTGGTGAGATTTGATTTGATGGTTGTAGATCCATGTTTCTGCATCCACAGACTAAATAAGTCGGATCCATCGATTTTAACCACCTAATTCAATCTACCCATCTGAAAATATGTCTTTTTAGGCTCTGTTTTCTTTAAAATCGCGATTTTTGCTTGCAAATACATCTACCCATTCGAGCATATAGCTTTTCAGGCCATTTTCATGACATGGGGTGGTAACAGATTCTTGTTTCTTCCTTCCATGAACAGAGCATTACATTTGAGACATTTGTGATTCAAGCGGGGACGGATTCAACAGGAGTGCCCACAGATATGGTCTCCATGAATTCCACAGTAAAATTTACCTTCCAAAACAAAGCAACATTCTTTGGTCTTCATGTGACATCAACCCCTCTCGATCTCTCCTTCTCTCAGCTCACCGTTGCCAGTGGAGCTGTAATCATCCAAACCCACCTCCCTCTTTTTTTCTTATTTTTCTAAATCAAACCCATTTCCAACAAGCAATTTTCTTTCTGGGTGTTGCAGATAAAGCAGTTCTACCAATCGAGAAAGACCCAGAGAACCATGAATGTGGTTATTTTGGGCACTAGAATCCCCTTGTATGGAGGTGGGGCTAGTTGGAGCAGTTCAACAGGAAATACAAATGTGCCTGTGCCCTTGAATCTCAGTTTCATGGTCAGATCCAGAGCTTATGTCTTGGGGAAGTTGGTGAAACCAAAGTTCTATATCAAGGTGGAGTGCTCAGTTGTTTTGGACCCCACTAAACTGAATAAGCCTGTTTCTCTCAAGGACTCATGTCAATACAGTCGATAGTGATATGGTGAGATTAAGATGTCTATTAATGAAGAAATCAATGGAGTGGGGTCCGGGGAAGAGACAAAGGTGACAATAGGGTTATTTGTTTTTATTTATGTATTCTTTCTTACAGCTGTTTGGGCAGCTTTTGGGGTTGGAAAATGGATGGGCAGCGTCTGGAAGACGCGGTTTGGGTGCCAAGCTGCCCAGAAGCCAATTAGATCTGGGTACTTTATTGTATGTAGTTTAATAATATTGTTAAATTATATGAGGGGTGTTCAATAAAAGAGGTTTGGACTTTCTCTTGGGATTTGCTTTTGGGTTTTGCTAATTGACTTTTTGGATGTGTCCCACCATGTGGGTTTGGAATGCTGACAAAGTGCATCCATTCATTTCGATTTTCTCCTGTTTTGATTTCTTCTTTATCTATTTTTGTGAAGTTGATTAGGAAGTGTTATTTATTGGTGATAATATCAGTGGGACACCACATTTTTTATAGTGAGATTTATTTTGTGGGTGTTGTGTAATGTTTCATCTGGCTAGTTAAGGGTTAGATTGTGACTCAACCCTGACCTGACATGCTAACATCCATAGTTTTAAAAGGAGTCCAGGCGCAGCTATTTCAATCAGGCCTTTGAATAATCGAGAAATCATGGTTTATTGACACATAAATAATGCACTGCATACATCTTATATGATCATTTGTGAAGAATATGTAATGTTCATATGGGAATTTTTATGCAGATGAATTAGTTCGACTAAAGTAGACTCCATATATACTTGATCCAAAATTTTCTTCATTTAAAATGAGTTAAAGCTATCCGTTCGATTTTTTTTATAGAAATAGAAATTTATAACAATAGCTATAATATGTTTCACATATGTTATTATTATTATTGGAGTGAAATTTGGGTCACTGTGGGGCGTATTACCCCCACATGAGCCAACTATAAATCAAATGGACAAAACCTCCCATGCCCATAGGACATCAGCATAAGATGCCCATAGGAATATGTGGGGGTAGTTCATTGCCCATAGGCAGAAACAATGGGACTCCTCACCACATGCTTCCCTCCAACCTCATGCCAACTCAGATACCCATAATTCCCAATGTAATCACCTTCAGTCCTGGCCATATCAGTCTTGCCCATGTCAATCTCCACACTCATCTCAAACCCCTGCCTGCTGTTCTTACCCTCAAACTTAAGCGTCTCTGGCTCCACCACCACTATCATGCCTGCGGGGGCATAAACCACCGCACGATAAACAGCAGGACCCTCCTCCACGTTGGTCAGCACTCTGGTAAACCTGGAAGTAGTGGAGTTGGTGTTGTTGAGAATGACCATGAAGGAGGGGTAGTTGAGATCCAGACTGGGGTTTGTGCATGTGTAGTTGGATTGCCTTGTTATCACCTTCATCTGATTGCTGGTGTAGTTGAGCCCACAAAGAAAATCCAAGTAGTCCTGCACCCCAATGTCATACACCAAGCCCGGGTCCATTGCCTTGTTCGGATTCACATGCCCCCCTCCGAAATCCAGTGGCGTCGCTGAAGTTCCTGTCATTTAACATAATAGCAATCTTAATGGGTATCTGCTCAAGGAATAGGGCTAGACCAGCCCACGCTAACCTGAGACTGGCCAGCGTTAGCGGCTGAGGGAGCATGACAACTAAATGGGCTGGCACTTGAACAAGAAACGGTCCATCCAATCTGGCTCATGACCGCATATAGTGTAGAAGTTGTTTTATGGATCCAAGAGATAAACACATCTGAATCTGGATCCGGATCCATGCATATAAGATCTAGACGCCCTCAAATCTGGAAACTTGAGGGTTCAGAAATCAGGATCTATATCTGATAGAAACTACAGCGGTATATTAGGTAATACACTCATATTTTAAGAGTGCACAAAGGCTAGTATACTAGACTTGTTATGGATCTGGACCAGATATTCAGACTTTCTGGGTTGTTTAGTTGCTAAGATTTCTGGATCCAACGCAAAAGATAGGTGTTGGATCACGAGGAAAACGGATTTGGAGATGGATCCAGATACACCATGGTTCCATCCCCGACTCTTTTAACTCATTTACGATCTACCTGTAGTGAGGGCGAGTATAGGTCGATCTGTATTGTCGATTACATATGCAGTAGTCATGAGAGCGGACCGGATAGCAGCTGGGCTCCAGTCAGGGTGCACAGCTCGCACCAGTGCTGCTACGCCAACCAGATGGGGAGATGACATGGAAGTACCGGACACAAGCGCAAAATCCGATACCAAGTAGTCATTGCCGATCGGTTGCCATCCAACATTGGGAGTAAATGCAGCCAAGATGTTGACTCCAGGTGCCAGTATGTCGGGCTTCAGGATCCCTGGTGAGAGGCTATAAGGCCCACGCGACGAGAAGTTGGCCACCTGAGGCGCCGGTTTTGATCTGAGAACCGTCATCTGGAACTTGATATCCACTGTGGCAGGCGAAGCCGGTGAGGACGTCACTATATATTCATTCACCTTCTCTCCATCCTCCAAGCTTACAGCTACAAACGGCATATAGAAGTCCACTGGTCTCAAGAACTGGGCCAAGTCAGTGGCAAAGATACCTCCTTTGGCCCCGCTTCTGTTTACTTCACCCATTTGATTAAGAACGTTCCCAAATGAGCAGAAAACAATCTTCCCAGCAACATCTTTGGGGTCTAGGGCATAGGAATTGCAGGCCTCTTTACTGGTATTGCCATGTCCATAGTAGAGAGGATAGCCAGATACGTATAAGCTCTCAGGAAAGATGGACCTCCCTTGGAAGGGGGCAATGCTGCCATTGCCAAGGGTTACAGACGCGGCATAATCTCTATCAATGGTCCCTGCGCCAACAGTCGTGATCCAGGGCGCACCGTTGTGGATGGTGTAACCCTGTGGACCGCTATTGCCGGCTGAACATGAGACAAAGATGCCCCTCTCCAGGGCTGCAAATGCACCCAGTGCAATTGGGCTCGCATAGAAGTGGGATTCTGGGAACCCCAGGGACAATGACATGAGATCGACACCATCGGCAATTGCCTGATCCATGCCGGCTAACACATCAGTCGATGCCGACACGAGACTGCCGGTGGCAAACAGGACTTTGTACATAGCAACCCTGGCCATGGGTGCAATGCCGATGGCAGTGCCTGGGGCATAGCCAAAGTAGTTAGCATTCTGCACCCGGCTTCCAGCTGCCGTCGATGAGGTATGGGTCCCATGACCAAAGAAGTCCCTGGGAGAATCATAGTCGTGGATCGTAGAGATGTTTAGGCCGTGTTCTTTGAGCCCTTTGCTGAAAGAGCGAGCTCCAATTAGCTTCCGGTTGCAGTTGGAGGAGTTGAACTCAGTGCCTGACTCGCACGCGCCCTTCCATCTATCCGGCACAGGCGACATGCCGGCATCATTGAAGCTCTCGCTCTCTGGCCAAATCCCAGTGTCGATTATGCCGATGATCATGTCATCACCAAACTGGGCTGTAGGCCAGAGGCCCACATGTCTATTAAGGCCCAGAAAGCGAGGGGTGTGTGTGGTATGGAGCTGGCCATAAGTCTCTGGATATGTGGCAATATGACCTGGCATTCTCTCCAGGTGGGCAAGCTGCGAGGATGACAGCACGGCGCTGAAACCATTGATGACATGGTTGTAGGTGTATAGATGGGTTGGTGACCCGACATCTGAGTCGGAGATGGATGAGAGCATCGATGCGTACCAATGGTCATGAGTGGCGAAGGGAGCTGGAATGGCTGATTTGTCCATGTGGATGATGTATGACTGGCGTTCATCGCCGGCATAAGTTGGCGACACAAGGAGGAAGGCGAGAAAGAAGAAGGAGACTAGACTGAGATGAGAGAGGAGTTCCATGGCTGGGGACATGGAAGATATGAATGAAGCAAGTAGAAGACTAGGGACGTCGATTTATACATGGACTATTATTAAAACTGCCAAGCTAATGGGGGTGAACAGGGCAGCGATAAACTCAGGACTATTAATGATAAAAGATCAGGGTGTTTGGACGTGCATGTCCTGAGCGAGAATCTTATGCTGTTGTCCTATCAATTGGAGATTCCAGGCCTCAGAATGGGCCCCCAAAACGTATGGCCTGCATTACGAAATCAGAACCATACGCTCTTAATTATTGTGTTCCTAGTTTATCACGTCTACTTCACATTGTGTTTAGGTAAGAAATTGGGAGTCCCAAAGGAGCTGTTTCACAGCATATGCGGCCCCCGCATAAAGCATCTGCCGGCATTTTAGACTCAGCAAGGTTGATGAGTATTGGCCCTTGAGGCACTTGATTCAAACTGGGCACCACATGCATGTGACTTTGTGATAAGCACCTTTCATCATTTACTGAGTTAGGATGTCTCAAAAAGTTGCACCCCAGATTTCTTTACATTACTATTTAATTGGGTCTGTTTTGGTAATTCACTTGTAGAGTGAGTTGATGAGAAATGTCACTTTAAAGAGAAAATAAGAGTGTCATGTCAAAAAGTAAAATTAAAAATCACCTCTACTTTTTTAAAATAAAATAAAAAAGTTAAAAAGGTTTTCCTTCATTCTACTAAATGATAAAAGCCTCTTCTTTTTATTCAAAGAAGTCAAAAAAGTTCCTTTTCACGCCACACAAAGACAAAAAGTTACGAAGGTGGTTTTGAAATTTTGTATTTTATGATATCACTTCTTTTCTTTTCTTGTCTCATAAAGTGATATTTCACTCCAATTCACTTTACAAGTAAATTACCCAAATAGGCCCGGATTTCATATGAAGGTCAGGGTACAATCAACCTTTAGTTCACACTGCAAATATATTGTGGCCCAAAATCAGTCAGGTACAATGATCAGTTGCAACTGGCACACTAACAAAAACAGAGAGAAAAGAAAAAAGAACCTAAAATGTCTAAACAGTCTGCAGTCAAAATGCAATGTGACCTACCTCACCTCAATTGATGCCTTAATTTTCATCACAGGACAACTGGCTAAAAATGGGAGAGCGGCCACGGCTCTAATAGAATGTCACCAGCAGAAAGAACGGGAGACTGAGGTTTATTGGGGATCACTGCATCCATAAGTGCCATGACAGTGTGTTCGGCTCTAACAGAACGTAACCTAAAAATGTTTGCACATGCTACACTTAACGCAGCCATATAGATCCAAAGGCATGATCTCGAAGCTAATGACATTACTCTTACCAAAAAAAGACATTACAGGGGGAGGGTAAACCTATGTTCCATTTACTGATTATAGCATGCAAGAATATAATCACATAAACTAACTGGACAACATGAATACAAGACTACAATTTATAACAGCATGATGCCCATTTACCAACATAGTAAGAAATCCTGACCCAATTTCACGTCCTTACAATGGAAGGCAGGCTTGCTTTTTCTTCCTTTAATCCAGCATGTACTCATCAAAACAGTTCTCCCTCATTCCCTCCTTGAGCAAAAATCCATATAGAGTACAGTTTTTTTGTGGTCTCAAGAGGTTTGTATGGGAAACTACCTAAGAAGAAAGCCCATGGAAGTAGAAAAATGATCAGTTGTGTAATCCTTGTTGCTGCAGAAAACAGGCAAAAATTGCATTTCATTTTACTGATGATTATTTAAATAATTATTGTGTAAGCAAATATGCACACAAATCCTTCACCAATGGAACATAGAAATCTAAAAGGCAGGAAAACCACAAACTTTTCAACTTAAAGTGGTATCAACAAAATACCCTACAATTTAACAGCAGGAAATGCTCACAAGTTTTAGCTATTCCCCTGAATTTTCCTTCTTTTCATACCGCTGAAGTTTAAAATTAGCCTTCACAAGTAAAAGGAGTGTTTGAAGTCCAAATGTTTTTCAAAAAGAGAAACAGACAAATCAGTGTGCAACACAAACTAATGGATCTGTCTAAGAAAGGCATGTGGCATTTCAGGTCCCACCACATAAAAGAGGAATTTGTGGTTGTGGATCAAGTATACACTAAAACCAGCCTTATTAGAGGTTGCTATCATCTGAACAAAAGAAGCAATTGCAAGCCATTCACTATATTCTATACTGACCATTCTGATGCGGTCTACGACTAGATCTATAACCTAAGATTCAGATCCAAGTGCTCACGTGATGAGAACCCAAGAGGTCCTGTCATTCTACTAGTCCAGAATAGTAGCCTTGTCTTGCAGTTCTGATCATCTTCTATTTTAAGATACGCCAGATGCAGGGTCCATAATAGTTACAATCAGAAAAAATAAAAAATAAATAAAGGGTCCAGAATAGTTTTAGGGTTATTTTCATCTTTTGAACCTTATTGAAAAAGATAAGTTATTGGAATAACTCTTCTTTCTTTTTTTTTTACATCTTTTCTTCAGGAAGCTTTGCTGATTGTAGGTCATAGACATTGAGGACTTGGCAAGGCTTTTGCAAGAGCTTTAGTGTTGCTGTGAGGCACAATGAAGCAGCGCGGGGAAGGGAGGATAACCAACAGGTTAAACTCCAAGCCAAAAGGCTTAGGGATAGGGATCCACTCCAAGCCAAAAGGCTTAGGGATAGGGATCCACTCCAAGCCAAAAGGCTTAGGGATAAGGATCCATAGGATCAAACTTGCCTTGGTCTCACACCACAGACACACAATCTAGAGAAAACTCAATAGAAAACTTTATTAAATCAATGCATTATCCCTAAGGGGTCGTTTGTTTACACCAATTTACATATGTAAATGGTGAATATGTGTAATATTTACGCATTAGTCATGTTTGTCTATAATTATTTACGCATCTTGTGCGTAAATCAGATGCGTAAATGGTGTGAAAATAGGCTCATTTTCGCACCAAAATTTGAACACCTGTTGAGGTGGGAAAATAAATAATACCACAATACATGAGGTTTCAAAGAACACCCGTTAGAAGCGGACGGTATCGTATTGGGCATTTCCGTCAAACACGTCTTGGGTTCGAAACCTTCCAAACGCTTGAAAAGAAAAAGGAAGTCCTTGTAAAAATGATAAAACCCAACAACGAGAACCAACGCTTCTCTTCTCCCCGCTTGCGTCTCTTTCCCTGCGTTTCTACATATCTCTCTCTGCGTGGCTACCTGGCATCTTCGATCTTCGGTCTCGTGCGGTCTCCATCTCGCTGTACTTGGGCCCTTGCAGAAATCTTCTTTCTTCAATCTCTCTCTAGACCGAAAAGGGCAAAAAAGGGGAAAAAATACCTTCATTCGTCAGTTCCTGTAAGCGGAGGTAAGAAAAAACAAATATTCAGATCGGTCTGTTGTGTAGTGTTTGATTCTTCAGTGTCAGTTGATTGTAATTGATTTCGTTTCCATCGGTTTTCCTTGGATTTGGTTTCTCTGAGAATTGGGTGTATTTTGAGAGAGGAGGTAGAGAGAATCTCGAAATTCTATGGATATAATGTGAGTGGTTTTTGCCCTAGGAAGGTTCTGTGATTAATTGGCGACACTAGACGGATACAAACAGGCTTCTTGGATTATTGATCCACATAAACTTTGGAGTAATCATGGATAACCTTTCTTGATCTATCCGTCTATCCATCTATTTTCACAACTTTAGACCTGACAATTAACAAATGGGTTCATTTCCGATCCTTCAAAGCCATTGACTTGATTTCGTTTTTGGATTGGATGTCCATATTCCTTACATAAGAACTCTTCTTTGAAGAGCCACTGAAGCCCTTCAATTAGAAGATTGAAAGTTCGATTTCATACATGCTGATAATTGTGCCTGGCCTGAACCCACCAAGGTCTATTTGTGTTTCTTCCTTTAATTCCTTTCTCTTGACTTTCTTCCGACCATCCTTCTTTGTCCTGTCGGTTTGAATTCATTATGTGCCTTACACCATGATCAAACCAACCTTTCTGTGTTGAGTGGAAGTTTAGTCCAATGATAAATTAAATATTGGTCAATTCTTTTCGATAGTTTCTCTAACTGACTGTCTAAAAATTCTAACCAATATTTTTTTTTTATGTGAAAGACTTCTATAGTATTTAAAAAAGATCTTAAACACTTGTAGAAAACCAAGATTCATCACTCTTCTATACCATACTTAACGGGCCTTATTTTTCTTAATTCTAGCTTGTTTGAATGCATGATCTTTGTTATGTATAAACCAACCCCTATTTCGTAATTTCTTGGCTACTCCAAGCAGAGTTTGATCTTCTTGCTGATTGTGATCTGGTCTTGTTGCTCCCTGAGTTGTTAGTGGTGTCTTCTTTGATGTGTTGTGCTCTGTAGTGGTGTTGTGTAGCTGCTCTGTAGTGGTCTTCTTTGATGTGCTGTGCTCTGTAGTGGTGTTGTACAGTTGCTCTGCTGTGGTGTCTTCTTTGATGGGTTGTGCTGTGCTTTGGTGATGCTGTCCCTTTGTTCTCTGTTCTGTATAGTGGTGTTTTCTGTTGTGATGTGGTGTTGTTTCTTTTGAAGGATCTTAAAATGCAGATGAAAACTTTAATATAAATGGGCCTTTTTATCTCTCATTCATATTATTATAGTAGAGTTTAATTCAATAATTAATAACTATCGTTTACAAGATCATCTAATAAATTTACACATGTCATTGAAACAAACATAGTAAAATGAATCACATGTGTAAATGGTGTAAAAATGATGTTATTAGACAAACGTTGTCAAAATTAACGCATGTGTAAATCTTACATACTTAAAATTTGAATATTCATCATTTACATGTGTAAATTATATTTACATATCCCACGCGTAAAAGACAAACGACCCCTAAAAAGGGATTACAATCCTTTATATAGATTTATACTCTAACCTATTCTTGGAAACAACTCTCATTAAAATAAGCACTAAATCAAATAAGAGAATCTTTCTAATTAATCTCATAATTATTCCTAAAATCCAGCTAATACTAAAAATAAAACTATTGCATGATTTGAAGATCTTTTTATGGGCTTGGGCCCAATGGGCAACCAAACCGAGGATCTGGCCTGCATCAGCTCCCCCACTCTTGGAGGGAACTCGTCCTCGAGTTCAGTAGGTGACCGCCTGGGTCGAAGATCAAACACACAAACTTCCGATTCTCTTGTGGATCTTCATATGGTGTGTAAGCTTCACTAAAGCATGTACTCCACGGAAGTCTCAGATATTGCCTCTTTTGATGGTTGGATCTTGCATGGACTCGTGCTCGAACAAATTGATGCTTCGATTTTTGAATTTGTACCATCTGCTCACAAACTTTTGATATCAACAATCAATTCCCGAAGATGAAATCAAAGTGGGAAACCTCAATGATTTGCTCTTCTTTTTCAACCTTTGAAACAATATCCTGTTCTTTTGATGCTTTAATTGGCTCTTTAGGAATTGAACATACGAGGAAAT
This sequence comes from Litsea cubeba, assembly GCA_012931725.1. NCBI lineage: Eukaryota > Viridiplantae > Streptophyta > Magnoliopsida > Laurales > Lauraceae > Litsea > Litsea cubeba. Next base: position 86,010,354 of record CM022945.1, read on the forward strand.
CTACCAGTTGATCAAGCTCTTGGCTGACTACATTCAGTTCTTCAAAGTCCGCATATTCTTCCTTCGGTGCTTGCACTTCTTCATCAGAATTTATTGGGAAATCATTAGTGTCTTGATTTTGTTCCTCAGCTTCAGTTTTGATAATCTCCAAGATTGGTTCCACCATATGGACTTCAGTGGTGTGTGGAGACTTTTCTTCTTGCATCTTAGCTTTTCGGAGGCGATAGCGTTTTGTCGAGTATTCAACATGGATCGCTTCCCAAAATGCCTCGTGCATATCTTTGCATTCTTTCTTCATATTTTTCAATATGCTTGGACGCAAACCTTTGAGAAACTGAATGAAATCAAGTGTCTTGCCCAAGTCACATAAATAATGTAGCCTTTCAAATTCATTGGCATATTGTTCGACGGACAATGTTCCTTGTGTTAGACTAAGATACTGCGCAAAATGGCCAATGGGCTTCAAATTGGCTTCCACTGGTGGGGAGAATGGATCTCTTCCATGTACATACTTGTCCTCCAGTAGTCATTTCATTTCGTTCCATGTCGGTGGATATTGATACAACTGACATTCTACTTCTTTCAACCAGGCTTGTGCATCTCCTAGAAACTTTCGTTTGGCATAATCTTTGCATGAATGACCTTTTAATTGACGCCAAGTAAAATACTCTTCAAGTACTTTAATCCAATTCAAGAAGACATATGGATCTCTATTTCCATAAAAAAATGGAACTTTTAGAGCTTCTCTATAAACCATGTTTGAGATTTTACCTGATCTGCTTTCGAACAAAGCAGGAACCAGAATACAAGTCTACTGATAAAAACTTGTTGGATCCAAGTCTGGGCTACAAGTTCTGAACCGAGGCCTTTTTTTTTTTTTTAGTGGGCTGGACGTAGGGTCGGACACAGGTCAGGCCCCAAACTGCCAAAAGGGCCTGGCACGTGTGAGGGAAGGCCTTTTTTTTTTTTTTAACTGTTGTTGCTAGCGGGCCGGGCTCGACGACCCGAGCTAAGGCCCGAAAGGGGAAGAGGTCCTGTGGGCTGTTTGCTGAATTGAAGAGGTGCTTGTTGTTGTACCACGTATGTGGGGTTGCCTCGGGACTGGCGCGCGCAGAAAGGAGAAGAGAGAGGACTCTGGAAGCCCTTTTCGTTTCTTCTTAGAAGGAGAAGAAGGCGAGAGGCTTGAGGGAGATGCGACGTGGTGACGAAAGTGGAGATGAGGAGCGGCGAGGCGAGGCGAGGCTGCAGCGGCTAGGCGGTGACTTGGGAATGGGAGAGAAGGGGGGATGGGAGGCCTCTGGCGACTTAGGAGGAATGGAGGCTGACGGTCAACGATGCAGGTGGACGACGACGACGATGATGCTGTGGTGCCCGGCGAATGGTGCCAGGTACACGTTTTTCTTTATGTTCTGTTCTCCTCCTCTATTCTGTCTCTCTCTGTTTTTTTTTTTTTTTTTTTTTTATCTGGGTTTGGGTAACGATGGTTGTGGGTGGTTCCTATTTGGGATTGGCAGTGGATGAGGGGACTTGAGGTTTTGGACAAAAAATTGGAAATTCGGGTTTAGGGATAGGTTCAGATGAAGCTCGATTAATTTCTGGACATGGAAGGATGTTTGGTTGGGACAGTAAGTACGGAGGTGGGTTACTGGGCTTGATGTGAATGGGAAGATGGTCTGGATTGGGGGGTGAGGGGTTGTGGTGGTGACAGATTTGGGAGTGTGAGTCGTGGTCGAATGGGTTTGGGGACAGTCTGGGCTGTGCCAAAGTTGGATGGGTTCGGCAACGATGATGGGGTTTTTCGAGATTTTGTGTTATGGAGGGGATCTTTTTGTGGATTGGTGATGATTTGGGGATTTTAGGATTTTGGGAAAATTTGATTGAGGGCTTGATGGAGATAATGGGTTCGGCCAGGCAGGGTTCCACTTGGCGGGCGATGGTGGGCTCACTGGGATTTGGGCGCAGGGAGGCGGAAGGGGTGTGGTGGTTTCGGCTGGAGGGTATGGCAGGGATCGTGTGGAGGGTTGGGATGGGTGGCTGTCGTGGGGTTTTGGGTAGGTAGGGTTTCTGGGAGAGGGATGTGGATGGATGTATTGAGTCAGTGATGGTGATGGCTGTGACGAGGGGTGGTGAGAGATAGTGATAATGGACGGTGAAGATGATAGTAGGTTGAGAAGTGAGCAGATTACCTCAGGTCGGCGATTGGATCAGCGATCTGAGACGGATCTCTGCTCCAATACCAATTGAAGCAGCGCGGGGAAGGGAGGATAACCAACAGGTTAAACTCCAAGCCAAAAGGCTTAGGGATAGGGATCCATATGATCAAACTTGTCTTGGTCTCACACCACAGACACACAATCTAGAGAAAACTCAATAGAAAACTTTATTAAATCATGTATTGTCCCTTTACAAACCTTTATATAGATTTATACTCTAACCTATTCTTGGAAACAACTCTCATTAAAATAAGCACTAAATCAAATAAGAGAATCTTCCTAATTAATCTCCTAATTATTCCTAAAATCCAGCTAATACTAAAAATAAAACTATTGCATGATTTGAAGATCTTTTTATGGGCTTGGGCCCAATGGGCAACCAGACCGAGGGTCTGGCCTGCATCACACAGACCTTGAATGGGCTTTGCAAGAGCCTGAATCTTGCTATGGGGTTTGGCAAGAACGTTGATCTTGCCTGTATCATTTGGTAATAGAGCTCGCATTTGGTCCTACTGATTGATGCCAATATCATCGTCACCTCTTTTCCACCAAATCCGCCAGCCTCTTCAATGTGGAAGGATTCCAATAGAGGACATATTCTATTTCAAGAGGGGAGAAGGATGCAATCCACAAGCCAAATCTATGGCCTAAAATTGTGCTTATGTGACAAGAACCTGGCCCAAAAGGTCTTACTGTTGTACTAGTCCAATTAAGATTTATTTTTATTTTTTTAGTAAGATAGCTTATGTAATTTATAATCTGATTAAATTCTGTTTAAACTTTTCTAGATAAAGCAACCATGCTAAATTTAATTAGGGATTATCTCTTGAACCTTTGAGAGCTCTTTGTTTTAAACAAGATGGGTTATCAGATAATTTTCCCCTTTTCTGGAGATTTAGCTTGAGAAGCTTTTGTTTCTCGGAGGTCATAGGCCTTGTGGCACTGGCCTTCTAGAGGCTAGTCTTGCTATGGAGCTTGCAAAGGTTTTGCAAGAACGAAAAAAGCTTTGCAAGGACCTTAACCCACATCATTTTCCCTGCCTTTAGTCAGACGAGTAGCAATCTCTATTGGGCATGGTTTCTTTTGTTCAGTGCCCAATAAACAAGAATTGTATTGCCACATATCTCTTTAAAAAACCCATCAATGTCTGATGCAGAGTTGTTTATTTGGCTATCAAACTATACATCTTTTAGCTCTTGATTCCATAAACGCATACATAAAATAGGATATTACTCTTGAAACAAGGGTTGAATGTTAGTTTCTTGTTGACAGGTTAGAGACTGTCCAGGAACTAGAAGAAAAGAGACACCAATGAAGAAACAAAACGACATGATCAGATCTAACATGTTAGATTCTGGAGTAATAGAGAGCATAGATAGGGGAGCTCAAGGCCGGGCCATCACTGGGTTGGAGTTAGGCTCTGTTTAGGGTCATGGGGTCTTGTATGGGCCAGGCCTGGGATATATGTGCTTGATAGCCAGCCTGACCCAAGATTTAACACAATAAGATGTATATATGATGCAAACGACCTAAGACTGGGCCTGACTTTCTAGCCATCTACTTTACACAGGCACAAATATCAGGCCGATGACTAAATGGGCCGAGCTTGGACAAGTTCTAGCCCAACCATCACCAGCCCAAGAACATCCCTAAGCATAGACGCAAAGTGGGATCATCCACAACAACATGCCCATTATTTAACTAACGCTTTGGGGGTCCACCAGGATGCATGTGATGCAGCCCCCCAAGGATTGATCGAATGCAAGGATAGATTCAACCACAAGAGCACACTCATGATGAGGAGAAATACCATAACTGAGAGAAAATCTCAAAACTCAGAAAAACTCGGATTTAATTGATAATAAGCATTGCATTACAACTGAGTCATAATCATCCTTATATAGAGTAGGATAACTTGGACACCAAGACTTTCCTAAACAAAACAATAGAGGAAACTAAGCCACTAAACTTGCTTAACAATCCAACTAAAACTCCTAATTAAAAAACTTCTAAATAAATCAAAAACACTTGATTCAGACTCCTAAACAGCCTAAACTTCTAATTAAACAAATGTCATGTTGGGCCTATGGATTGGGCCCAATGGGCTGGCCAACACATGGTCTAGCCTGCATCAGCATGCAAATCATGATGTATGAGGAGGGATGGGAAGGTCCTACGTTCAAGGCCAGGACTGCATCAAAAGAGGGGATCATCCTAAGCCTTTGATTTCATGGCCTTATTAGAAAATTTTAAGATAAAAGTGCATTTTTAGTGTTCAATAAACTCTAATAAATGTCAAAATGGGATGAGTGCCAATAGATGGTTGAATACTAACTATTAAGCATGAAAGTTGAACTTTATAGGAGGATTCTGATGGCGTTACATGCCGGAACATTTTGAAAGATGGCCAAACCGCTATCGATAACCCACTAGACCTGTACCAGGACAAGTGAAAAACGAGAACTCCCAAAGCTAATAAATGAGACAAGGCTTCAATGTTGATGATGAATTGATTTATTTGTAAATAGCTCTAATGTGCAGGTAAAATATAGATAGGAAGTTCAAATACTGAAGATATAAATACTTGACAAGATAGACCAAATTACTTAAATATATATTGCAAAGGGCAGTATGTAAATTCTTTTGCAACAAAGCTTTTTTACTCTCATGTTCCTTTTTAGAGTAAGGCTTATTGGTCTCCTCCCCCTTCGGTTGTTTTAAATAAAATTGTTATGGAAGTGCTATTTGCAATCTGGTAATTCCTGGCATTAGAGGAGTTGTTCAAGACCAGAATGCATCACAAGTACTTTCTTGTTCTGGCCCAGCTGGTGCTTGTTCGGTGAATAAGATAGAGTTGATGGCTTTGCAGACAGGTCTTCGAGAGGCTCTTCGCCTCATGTTTGTGGCCGTTCAGCAGAGGGCGATTTGTCGTGCGTCAGTCATAGGGCTTGAGGTTATTGTAATGCTCCTTGGGTTTTGGTTGATGGAACAGAAGACATTTAGGACTTGGCCAGAAATTCAAATGCTTCATTTCATCATGTCAAGCGCTCAGGTGGAAAATGGCCTAGATAAGGAGGGATTTTCAGGCTAGAGTTTGCCTGCTATTTCTAAAGATAGTTCCAATTTTAATTGATGCTTTTCGTTGTTCCTTGTCTTTTCTCCTTTTGATGGCTATCATTTCAGTTTGTATCTCTTGTACTACATTGATATGGATATATCAAAGTTGCTTTTAAAAACTTTCTTCTGATCATTTTAAAGAATTGTATTGGAGTCTATTCTGGTAACAGAGGCATACAATAGAACGAAAATGCCCAACCTCAAATTTGTACACAGATAAAATGTGTACACCAGTTCTTTCCTTTTTCCTTTCTTCTTTGTGTTGGGGCAAGGGGGTGGGGGTCATTAGTTCTCGGCCGTCCAGAATTGATGTCCCTCGGGCTCAGGGCCAAAGTCTTCTGGGCTGGTGGGCTCGGAGATACCCTAGGTTATCCGGGGGGGAGGTAATATGACTTGAGCCCACAAACTCAAGGATGCAATAGTGAGCACCTTCCTAAGCCACAGGGTCTAGTCAAATGTGGAACAAATATCTAAGAGATTTTAAAACTAATATTTATTGAGGTTGTTTTATGGATATAGACCCATTCAAAACCTAAATACAAGGCACAGTAAAGAAAATGGGAATGAAAGAGAGAATTAATATGACGTAGTGATGTACGTTCTCATTCGTTGAATCTTTTACTAAGAGCACCAAAAAAGGTTGAATTGGGGGGGGGGGGGGGGGGGGGGGGGGGGACACCTCCATGAGCGTGAGAGTACTTTTAAAGATTTCCAATCATGACCGTGTGTAAAATATGTTAAGGAATCATTTCTAGGAATGAATATATATATGAAGAATGTTCATATGCATCTTTCCCTCACCATAGAGTGAGGGACACTCCCCTTTTTGCACATGAAAAGTGCATTTTGTACCTCACCCTATGTACTTGAAAATTTCCAAAAAGTGAAGTTTCCCTGGACCCTCACCCTATGGCGAGGGAAAGATGCATATGAATGTTCCCCTATATATATATATATATATATGATATATGACTTACTCGGCATTTCTAGTATGCATAGCTAGGGGTGGATGGTGCCATTAGTACCATGGAACCTCCCTAAACATGGCTACGGTTGTATTTCCAGTCTGATTTCAGCCTCATTTGGTGCCTTTATAATATATATATATGCATCCAAAAGCTCAATTTCTTGAAAATGTGCAATCTCAAATGGGGTTTGTCTCCAGGGAGTCCTAAATCCCAGATGACATGCTCATGGGGAAGAAAAGGAGAGCTAGAAGAATTCTCATGTCTCAACCCATGGGATGTAAAAAGGCTTATCAAGAGTACTCTACTGAAGAGGGGAACCAATAGCTCCTTGAAAACAAGAATGGGCAGCCACCTGATGTGCATTTTAAATATATTTTTTACGCCAAGAGATATATATGGGAATTTCGGCAAATATAGTAGTACTGGTACCTTCTCGAGCAAATCCATGCACATTTGAAATTCCTTGGCTCCCCCTAGAATCAAGGAATTGCAATTGACTGCAAAGGCCAACAAAATTGTAATAATTGGTCGCCTCAAATCTCAAAACTTTGCTTTCCCTAACATTTGATTCTAGTGTTGGAATGAGAAATCAAAAACATGTATTTGTACATTGTCCCTTTATTAGCAAAAGGATATATATATATATATATATATATCCCTCTTATTGTGAGAAACGCCCCCATGGGCTCACTTGGTGTATACCAATCATCACGGGGATGAAACACAATATATGACACAATACGTTGCCTATTTTGAAGTATATGGATTATGGGGTATCAAACCTTAAAATATGTAAAATGCATATAAAATCTAAAAAATGAAAAATAATTTTCCACAACTGTACTCACATTATATTTTAATTGACTTCATGGATTTCAGTAGTTGAAGGTGGTGGGCCGCTTTTGTTTTATGAGGTTTGACATTTATCTCCTAATGAATAGCAGTAACCTTGAAAAAAACAAAATCAGTGTAGATCTTCAAAACTAACCCCAAAATCTTGTTAATGACTTCTAATAACTTCTTAACATTTGGATTTTCCCCAATAAACAGATAATCTCTAATTCATTCCTCATAATTAATTCACAACAATAAATCAAAGCAGAAACAGATTATGAAATGAAATGAAATGAAATGAAATGAAATGAAATGAAATGAATGAATGATTTACCGGGTCTAGAAATGAAATGAGGTGGATTTGGGAGTGAGGAGAGGACCCGCAAACTTCCCACAACTATCTTCGTCAAGTGCCGCCATCACATCGGTTTTCAGAAGTGCAAAATTCCCCAAACACAAACAAACCCACAGAAGCTTGAGAATTCCCATTGAAAACCCTAGAATTCAGCATTTGATGAGGGGCTCGAATCTCAGGAACTCGAATGAGGATCACATTTCGTTGGCTGCAAGAAAAGAGGAGAGATCGGTCGGATCTCACTGATTAGGGTTTGATTCTTCTATTGATTTTGACATTTTGTTCATGCCAACTCAAGCCCGATCAAAATGGAAGTTTCTTTTTTTCATGTAGTGGGTAAGAATTGAACTACGACCTAATAGCATGCATTGCTATTGCCACACCTGTGCTATTATAACTTTTATTGAAGAAGTTTAGGGACGTTTGGACATGTGTTTAATTGGTTTTGACATATTAATCCTCTCTAAATTCAACTTTTTCAATTACATGACCAAAATTCAAATAATGTCACAAAAGTCGCTCGACTCTGGTCAATAATTTTTTAACTTTTTTTTTCTAAATTTCGTGATGTCATGGGAATAATGTATGACACATAAACTGATAAATCTCATGATATCATGAGATCGTCCCATGATGTCATGGCTTTTATACCACATCTAAGGGAAAAGGTTTTTTTAATAATAAAATTTGAGAAATGGTGACCAAATGTGTATTTACTTTTTCTAAAATGCCAATTTTTGTGTTATGTAAAAAATGAATTTGTTGCTCATTGCATAAATGTATGATACAAAAAGTCATAAATCTCACAATATCTTGGGATATAAGGGGAAAAAAGATTTAAAAAAAATGTTGACTTGGATCAAATGACTTTGGTCACATTATTTGAGCTTCAGTCATGAAATTGGGAAAAGCGGATTTAAGGAGGACTAATATGTCAAAACCCTTAAAATACTTAACTTGACCAACTCACTACCAAACTTGCCTCTAACAGTAGGAGGTCAGGACGGGTCCCTTTTGAACTCAACCTATTGTCATCCCTAAAGCCTTTGCTATGTATATCAAATATGATCATTTACGAAGAATTTATTGCTATCCATCAGGGAGTTCTATGTAGATGAATTAGTTTAACTAAAGTAGGCCCCACATTTACTTGATCCAAATTTGGTCACCATATTTACTTGATCCAAATTTTTGTTAGTAGATGAATAAAGAGATGGTGTGAATGCAGTCAGGAGATGGCGGGAGGCTTTAGAATCCAAAGGCTTAAAAATAAGCTGTACAAAGACAGAATATATGGTTTGTAACTTCAGTGAGCATTTGGAAATGACTGAAACTACTGTGAGAATTGAAGACCATGAGATACAACAAATTGATTGTTTCCGCTACCTTGACTCTATAATTGGTAAGGATGGGGAGATTGATGGAGATGTCGAGCATAGGATTAAAGCGGAATGGTTGAAGTGGAGACTTGCTTCAGAAGTACTTTGTGACCAACGAATGCCAATAAGATTGAAGGGAAAATTTTACAAGACAGAGATTAGACCAACAATAACCTATGGAGCAGAATGTTGGCCAATCAAGAAGCAGAATATGCACAAATTGGATGTAGCAAAGATGAGAATATTGAGGTGGATATGTGGTAAAATAATGAAGAATAGAATTAAAAATTAGCGCTTTCGAGAGCATTTAGGGGTAGCAACAATACGGGATAAAATTAGAGAAACTTTTTTCAGATGGTTTGGGCATGTCCAACGTAGGCCAATAACGGCGCCGGTAGGAAAAAGTTTGGCCATGAAGGTTGATGGCCTACTCAGGGAAAGGGGTATGCCTAAGAGGATATGGATGGAAGTAGTAAAGATAGATATGAAGAATGGTAGTTTATCTGAGGATTTGCCTCAAGATAGATCGAAATGAAGAAACAGAATTCGTGAAGGCTTTGATGATGATGATGATGATGATGATGATGATGATGATGATGATGATGATTTACTTTATCCAAATCATTCACACACAGCCCTCCCCTGAATATCCAGTTTTCGCCCCATATTTACTTGATCTAATGTCGCTTAGATAATTTTATAGAAATAGAAATTTAGAACAATAGTTGATCTCATTTTCATAAACTAATCTATTTAGTTGTTCCTCCTACCCTAGTGGTTAGAGGCGCCAATTCTTAACTGTATGTCCTAGGTTACAACCCGGGTAGGCACGTTTCCTTACCCGAGACTCTGATATCTCACCAAAGGGACCCCCACCTCACCATGAGGTTTACTCTCCTCACCCGAGGGCCCCCTCTCCAGAGGGCTAGGGGCCCAGCTAGGGCTGTCAATCCGGCCCTTCGACGAGGGGGCCCGGCCCGCAAAATCCCTCAAAGCGAGGGCTTCTTTTTTTCTCCTAAAGCCCGAGGGTAGGGTAGAGCCCGATTTTGAAGCCCGCAATATTGAGGGCCGACTGCCGAGCTAGGGCTTGACTTTTCCAGCCCAAGGGGGCCCGGCCCGGCCCGCAATTTATTAAGTATTAATATAAAATATATAATACATGATATATTTATAATATATCTAAGCAACTTGGGCCTCTTGAAAATTTTGTAAGACCCAAGCCCAACCAAGCCTTTCCTTTTCTCTATTTACAACAATAAGAAATTATCTAAATGCCCAGCCCATAATCACTTATTTGGGGCATTTTAGACTTTTATTAAAAAGTCGTAATTACCCCGCATGGGATAAACTGCAACGGTTATATTGATGGGTAATGTGGTTTTTTTATCCTAAAAAACCCTAAAATGTCTCTCTATAAGATCTCTTTCTTCATCGTTGGGTAAACCTCACAGAACGAAAGTTCAAAGCAGCCTCTTCTCATTTTCGATCTCTCCCTCTCTGATCTTGAAGTTGCTATTAATCTTGCTGTCAATTGAAACTTTCATCACAGGATGTTTATCTTGGTTGTCCAATCACCTCTGCATCACAGGACCTGTTTTTTTTAAATGATGAAAAATGGGCATGTTTGTTTCCAAGGAATTGGAATACATGAAAAAAATTATTATAAAATGGGCCTATTTGTTAGCATGGAACATATCAAGATAAAAGCATCTAAATATAATTTGAAAAACTAAATTTCTTACATTTTCACATGTAGTTCAAACAAACGTGGTAAAATGATTCACATGCGTAAATGATATGAAAATGGCAACAGTAGACAAACATTATAAACTGAAACGCATGCATAAAGCTTACATATGTAAAATTTACATATAAAGTTGCATTTACGTATCTCATGCATAATGGGCAAACGACACCTAAGTATAAAGAACTGTGAAACCTTTTACCATCCCGGTGAATGACAAACAAATGAGAACCTCATAGGCTCGAAAGGGAGTAAGATGAAATTCGACAGTGATTCTGTAGTCTGAACAATACATGTAGTCATACAAAGAGAAGTATTTTGTGTAAGGTCCACGAAAGGGAAAAAGCTTTCGCCCATGCCGATTCACAGTACTTGTAGTCATATATCTACAAAACCCCTTTCTATGCATATATTTTTTTTAAAAATGGTCCGTCAGATTCACAACTTTTGTTCATCCAAATAGTTCATATTTGGTCCTTCCATGATAGGAAGGATATATGACTTTATTAGAGTCTCTGTTTCCAATAGCACCTCGAGATAAAAACAGAGTAGATGATACTTAAATAAGGAGGGTAGATTAGGATTAGACTCCAGACGACACCATGACCTGCAGGAGTTGCACCTGTACCAACCATAATCCATGACAAGTTACTTTCCATCACACCAACATAGCATAAATCGCTTACATCTTGATAGGTGCTCAATAGATTGGAAGTCGGTGGTGATGTAAGAAAAATTTATTTTTTTAAGAAAAAATCTCCTCCTTTTGGCCTTGGCACGGCAATAACCCTTGAGGGCAGGGCAAGGGCCTAAAAATTACAAGCCCACTATGAATGTCGAGGGCTTTTGCTCGATTAGGCCCTGCAAGCATATGTGAAAGTAGGATAAGGGCTTACCTCGGCGGCCCGAGCCCGGTCCTTTGACAGCCCTGGGCCTAGTCCCCCTAAGCTGGGGAACCAAAAAAAAGATCTATTTAGCCATTGATATTATAATGATCGCAATGAATCATGGGTCACTATGGGGCGTGCTATATAAATGACCCCACATGAGCCAACTATAAACCAACAGAACGAAGACCTATGATGCCCAGATACGACATGGATACGGCTAGGATACGCCATAGACACGGCAAGGACACGGATTTTACACATAAAAGTGAAGTATCGGATACGATACGACACGATACGTTGCCCATTTCGAAGTATCCGTGCATCATAGACGAAGACGCCCGATAATGGCCTCTTGCCTTAATGGTAAGAGGCACCACTTCTTACCTCTGTATTTTGGGTTCGAACTCGGGCAAGCATATTTTCTCACCCGAGGCTATAATTCCTCACCAGAGGTCTACTTCCCTCTCCAAATGGCCCCCCACCTCACCCAAGGGCCTAAACTGGGATTCAAACAAAAAAAAAAAAAAAAAAAGGAAATAGAAAACTCCGTGTGGAAATCAGCATAAGATACCATACCCATAGACTTATTTAATGTGGGGCTGTTCATTGCCCGTAAGCAGAAACAATGGGACTCCTCACCACATGCTTCCCTCCAACCTCATACCAACTCAGATACCCATAATTCCCAATGTAATCACTTTCAATCCTGGCCATATCAGTCTTGGCGATGTCGATCTCCACACTCATCTCAAACCCCTGCCTGCTGTTCTTACCCTCGAACTTAAGCATCTCTGGTTTCACCACCACTCTCATGCCTGTGGGGGCATACACCACTGCACGATAAACAGAGGGACCATCAGCGACGTTGGTCAGCACCCTGCTAAACCTGGAAGCAGTTGAGTTGGTGTTGTTGAGGATGACCATGAAGGAGGGGTAGTTGAGATCCAGACTTGGCTTTGTGCATGTGTAGTTGGATTGCCTCGTTAAAATCTTCATCTGATCACTGGTATAGTTAAGCCCGCAGACGAAATCCACGTAGTCCTGCACCCCAATGTCATACACCAGGCCCGGGTCCATTGCCTTGTTTGGATTCACATGGCCACCTCCAAAATCCAATGGGGTTGCTGAAGTTCCTGCCAATCAACATAACAGGGATATTAAAGGAGCCCGATTGGCTTTTGAGTTTTGAGTGAGAGTGAGTGTGATAACTAAATGGGCTGCACTTGGACAAATATCGGTCCAGCCAATCTGACCCACGACCGCTTGCAGCACGGAACCTGTTTTGGATCCAAGAGATATTCGCTGGATCCAAGTCCAGATCCATATATATATATATATATATATATAAGATCTATACGTTCTAAAATCTGGAAACTTGAGAGAGTTCAGATTTCATGATCCAGAAGATCTGGGACTGGTAGAAACTATAGTGGAAAAAAAAAACTATATTTGGGCCTGATTATAGAATACTCTTCTTGCTATGAATCACCATTATCATCATCAAAACCTATGTTGGAGTCATCTACACAACTTCTATATATTTTTCTATTCCGATCTATCTTCCTGTGATGGATCTGGACCAGAGTTTCAGAATTATTAGTTCTTCTAGTTGATAAGGTTTCTAGATCCAACACATAAGACCGGTATTGGATGTGGAAAACAGAATTTGGAAATGGATCCAGATCCACCATGGTTCCATCCCAGACTTGACTCATTTACACCTTACCTGTACTCATGTCAAGGATAGGTCCATGGGTGTTGTCCATCACAAATGCAGTAGTCATGAGCGCAGACCGGATAGCAGCTGGGCTCCAGTCAGGGTGAACAGCTCGTACCAGTGCTGCTACGCCAACCAGATGGGGAGATGACATGGAAGTACCGGACACAAGCGCAAAATCCGTTACCAAGTCGCCGTTGCCAATGGGTTGCCATCCACGATTGGGGGCCCATGCAGCCAAGATATTGACTCCGGGTGCCACTATGTCGGGTTTCAGGATCCCTGGTGTGAGGCGATATGGCCCACGAGCCGAGAAGTGGGCCACCTGAGGTGCCGGTTTTGATCCGAGAACAGTCAACTGGAACTTGATGTCTACCGTCGCCGGCAAAGCCGGTGAGGACGCTACTATATATTCCTTCACCTTCTCTCCATCTTCCAAGCTTACAGCCACAAACGGCATATAGAAGTCATCTGGGTACAAAAACTGGGCCGAGTTCGTGGCAAAGATACCTCCTTCAGCCCCGCTTCTGTTTACTTCAAGCATTTGATTAGAAACATTCCCAAATGAGCAGAAAACAATCTTCCCAGCAACATCTTTGGGGTCTAGAGTGTAGTTATTGCAAGTCTCTATACTGGCATTGCCATGTCCATAGTAGAGAGGAGTGTGAGATATATATAAACTCAGAGGAAAGAAGGACCTCCCATGGAATGGGGCAATGCTGCCATTACCAAGAGTCACAGACGCGGCGTAATCTCTGTCCAGGGTCCCTGCACCGACAGTCGTGATCCAGGGCGCACCGTTGCGGATGGTGTACGCCTGTGGGCCCCTGTTCCCAGCTGAACACGAGACAAAGATGCCCCTCTCCATGGCTGCAAATGCACCCAGTGAAATTGGGTTCACATAGTAGGGGTCTTCGGGGAACGCCAGGGACAATGACATGAGATCGACGCCATCGGCAATTGCCTGATCCATGCCAGCTAACACATCAGTCGATGCCGACTCTAAACTGTCCGTGCTAAACACGACTTTGTACATAGCAACCCTGGCCATGGGTGCAATGCCGATGGCAGTGCCTGGGGCATAGCCAAAGTAGTTAGCATTCTGCACCCGGCTTCCAGCTGCCGTCGATGAGGTATGGGTCCCATGACCAAAGTAGTCCCTGGGAGAATCATAGTCGCGGATCGTAGAGATGTTTAGGCCGTGTTCTTTGAGCCCTTTGCTGAAAGAGCGAGCTCCAATGAGCTTCCGGTTGCAGTTGGAGGAGTTGAACTCAGTGCCTGCCTCGCACGCGCCCTTCCATCTATCCGGCACAGGCGACATGCCGGCATCATTGAAGCTCTCGCTCTCTGGCCAAACTCCAGTGTCCACTATGCCGATGATCATGTCATCGCCAAACTGGGCTGCAGGCCACAGTCCCACTTGTCTATTAAGGCCCAGGAACCGAGGGGTGCGTGTGGTATGGAGCTGGCCATAAGTCTCTGGATATGTGGCAATATGACCAGGCATTCTCTCCAGCTGAGCAATCTGTGAGCGCGACAGTACGGCGCTGAAACCATGCATGACATGGTTGTAGGTGTATAGATGGGTTGGCGAACCGACATCTGAGTCGGAGATGGATGAGAGCATCGATGCGTACCAATGGTCGTGAGTGGCGAAGGGAGCCGGAATGGCTGATTTGTCCATGTGGATGATGTATGACTGGCGTTCATCTCCGGCATAAGCTGGTGCCACAAGGAGGAAGGCGAGAAAGAAGAAGGAGACTAGACTGAGATGAGAGAGGAGTTCCATGGCTGGGGAGATGGAAGATATGAATGAAGCGAGTAGAAGACTAGGGACGTCGATTTATACATGGAATTTAAAAACTGCTAAGCTAATGGGGTGAACAGGGCAGTGATAAACTCAGACCTATTATAAAAGATGAGGGTGTTTGGACATGCATGGACTGAGCGAGGATCGTATGCTGTTGTCCAGGCCTCATAATGGGCCCCCACTATGTATGGCCGGCAGCACTAAATCCTAACCATATACATGGGTTAAGTAGCCAGTTTTAATTTTGGTTTTCCTAGTTTCACGTCTGTTTCCAAAGGAGTTGTTTCTCAGCATATGCTCCCCCCGCATCTTGATTTCATAAGATTCAAAAACTATGCCATTTCATATAAGAACAATAAAGATTGTATATATGCATTTGTTATTCTATGAAGTCTTATGATTCTTAACATGAATTGCCGATAACAAACAAAATAGAAAGCCATAATAACATGGAAGAATACAGTAAGAAGACTGCATCTCTCTCTCTCTCTCTCTCTCTCTCTCTCTCACACATAAAGAAAGAAAGATGGAAAGGAACATGAGCTCCATTGTCACTGTCATCGTGGCCTAACACCAATAATTTCGGTAGGGAATTTCTAAACTCACCCACATGGTTTGAGGAGCACACCCACCTTTTTTTTTAAAAAAAATTACACATGACGAAAATACCACTCTTCCTCTCCTCCCTTCTCTCTCCCTCTCCCTACTCCGGCAACCTTCGTCCGCCATCCCCTCGGTGCTGCCGAAGGGGAGGGAGCAACAGAGAGAGGGAGGGAGAGAGAGAAGCAGAGGGAGTAAGGGAGAAAGAGGGAGAGGGAGGGGGGGGATGTGACGACGGGCAGCAGGCGAGAGGTCGAGAGCAGGAGGAGGGAAAGAGGGGGAGGGAGGGAGATGGAGCGGGCGGGGAGAGGGAGAGGGAGGCAAAAAAAGAAAGGAGAAAGAGGGAGAGGGCGGAGAGGGCGGAGGGGCAGGGAGAGGAGCAGAAGAGAAGAGAGAAAGAGGGAGAGGGCGGGGCGGGGGGGGCGCGGGGAGATGGGGGGAGATGGAGGCAGAGGGAGAAAGAGGGAGAGGGCGGGTTGGGAGAGGGAGAAAGGGAAGGAGAGGGAGAGGGCGGGCATGCTACCGTCGGCAGTGGGTGAGAGGGAGAGGAAGAGGGAAGGGAGGGAGGGGAGAGGAGAGAGGAGGGTATTTTGGGTATTTTTAAGAATGTGGGTGGGCTCAGCAAAATAGGTGGGTGCATTTGCTTCACACTAGCTAGGCCGCCCGTTTGGCACTTTACTTTTAAAGTGAAGTTGAGTGAAGTGAAAAAAAAAATGAATAAAACATGTACTGGGTTATGATGGTATTTTATTTGTAGTTGTTTGAAATGGAATATTTTGACTTTTGTTGGGAGAATGAGTTTTTTTGTCTTTTAGTTAATAATTGTAGTTGTTTTTTGACTTTTTTTTAAAAAGATGGAGGGAGTTTTGGTAAAAAGTGATTTTGATGTGATATTTAAATGACTTAACTTTACTTGACTTTACTAGTCAAATTACCAAACGGAATGATCCTTTTTCTCCTAGTTTGTTAAACCATTAACCCTACAACACATCAAATATGGCCTGTTGTTCTTTGCACATGCCCACCAACCCATCTCAAAGAAGATCGATTACATTTGATTGCCTCTAAAAATTAAGAAATAATTCCAAAAAAATAAAAACCAACTAAACACTATCATTCATTATTGTAAAAACCAAAACTGAAAGCAACCCAATTCACATAAACAGATCAAAGCTCAAAATTTCAAATCCTTTGCATCATCTAACAATCAATAACACCCCCGGCCATTTCACAATTTAGTCCCATAAATCTGACTTCCTAACCGCCCTGTTCCAGACACCAACCCACACATCGCAATATGGGTTTTAGAGTCTGCAAACTGTCCTATTCCAAACTAGTTTTGGACTCAGCAAGGTTGATGAGCCCTGGCCCTTAAGCACCTCATTCAAACCGGGCATGTGCCTGTGAGGCTGTGACTGAGATGACCATCATTCATCATGTATTGAGTAAGGATGTCTCAAAAGGTTGCTTTCCGTCCATATATAGAACTTCGAGATCCGATGGGCGGAGCAAAAATCATAATAGCAGGTCCCGCACCCCCGGGGTGCCTACCTGAAAAATCACCTATCACTTCTAGACCCCTGATCGCCCTGAAAGTTGGCTCATCGCGATCTACTCATTGAGAGCTTTCCATCCATATATAGAACTTTGAAATCCGACGGGCGGATCAAAATCTGCGAAACCTGAGTCTCAGTGATTATTGCCTTGACCGGACCCCACTGCAGCCCACCTTTTGGGCCTCAAACCTCTGAACCAGACCCTGATTGGGCCCTTAACTAAACCCATCAGACCTGACCTGAACCTGACCCAATCCAACCCATCAAACTCTAGCCCAAATCAATCTGAAACCAAATTCAACCCAAACTCATCTAACATGAACCTAACCCCAGACCTGGGCCAGACTCCTTGACCCGTCGCCCGGATAAGGGAGAAAGAGTCCAGTGATTTGGGGAAGTAGTGTCCCAGATCTCTAGACTCTCAAACCCCCTTAAACCCATCAACCACTTTCCTCTTAATCTCAACCCTAGGATTTATGTACATAAATCCAAGGGTCCAAAATATGGGGAATTCAAAAACTAAGCTCCTTTACAAAAGAAGTTTTTTTTTTTTTGCTTTTGACATCTTTTTTATCAATGGCAGAACAAGGGCCTGTTTGGATGCATAAGAAAACACAAGAAAATTATATTTTATAGAATGAAGAATGGATTGCAATACCTGTAAATAACTCAAACTTGCTACCCTTTTTGCGCCGTACAAACCAATATGTGAATGTGCTTTTGATGGAGATGGCAAAAACTTGTAAATTTCTCCAACTTTTAGCCCATTTCTTCATTCCCCTCTTAAATCCAAAGGTCCAAAACTAAGATTTATGTATATAAATCCAAGGGTCCAAAATATGGGGAATTCAAAAACTGAGCTCTCTTATTATATAGATATTTTTAATTTTTTATTATTCCGAAAAGTTTTACCAAATTTTCGAAATACTTAAATATTTCATCTTTGATGCTAGACCGAAATAATTAACAAAACGGAATTGACAACTACGATATATACCCACGGAACATCCCTATGAAAAGATAAAAATATGGTTTCGAAAAACTCATGCTATGCTGTAGGGGTGTAACGGTTCGGTTAACCGTTCATTTTGGGAAAACCATTAACCGAACCGTGTTTCACGGTTTTTTATTTTTAAAACCGTAATCGTAACCGAACCGTGAAAAATCTTTAAAAACCAAACCGCAGTTAACGGTTCGATTACGGTTAATTGTCGCTTTAAAAAAATTTGTGAAAATTTTACCATTTACCAATCAAACTTACTGTAAAAAAAAAAAAAAAAAATTAAGTTGGAGAATGACATAATATGTTACTATAAAAAAAATAAGAAGTGATTTTCATTCAAGCCCTTAGGTTTTTTTCTTATTAGCGAAACGGTTAGGTTAACCATGTGTTTTGGGAGCACGGTTAACCGAACCACGGTTAACAGTTCGGTTCGATTAATAACCGTGAGCCGAGATCAAAAACGTAACCGAACCGTGAAGCACGGTTTTTCGATTTCAATAACCGAACCGTAAAACACGGTTATTAACCGTCATTCGATTAAATAATTTCTTGATTTTTTTTTTTTACACCCCTGCTATGCTGACAACGTTCCATTAAATGTCTGTGGTGCAAAACTGTGGATCAATATAAAATACCATCCGAACATGTATAATGAAGGCTTGTCCCATGGAAATATGGGAATGTCTCGAAAGAACGTTACCAAATGGGGCCTAATCTACTTAGCCCATGATATTATTACAATTGGAATAAAATTTGGGTCATTATGGGGAGTGTTATATAAATGTCCATTCGTGAGCCCACAATAAATCAACATAGATACTTATATGCTTATGTCGGGCTGTTTGCCTGCTCATGGCCCATAGGCAGAAACAATGGGACTCCTCACCACATGCTTCCCTCCAACCTCATACCAACTCAGATACCCATAATTCCCAATGTAATCACTTTCAATCCTGGCCATATCAGTCTTGGCGATGTCGATCTCCACACTCATCTCAAACCACTGCCTGCTGTTCTTACCCTCGAACTTAAGCATCTCTGGCTTCACCACCACTCTCATGCCTGTGGGGGCATACACCACTGCACGATAAACAGAGGGACCATCTGCGACGTTGGTCAGAACCCTGCTAAACCTGGAAGTAGTAGAGTTGGTGTTGTTGAGAATGACAATGAAGGAGGGGTAGTTGAGATCCAGACTTGGCTTTGTGCATGTGTAGTTGGATTGTCTTGTTATCATCTTCATCTGATCGCTGGTGTAGTTCAGCCCACAGAGGAAATCCACATAGTCCTGCACCCCAATGTCATACACCAAGCCCGGGTCCATTGCCTTGTTCGGATTCACATGGCCCGCTCCGAAGTCCAGTGGTGTTGCTGAAGTTCCTGTCATTCAATACGATAGGGATGAGTTACTAAAACAAAACAATGGATGTTAAAGGAGCCTGCATTGGCTATTGACTATTGAGTGAGTGTGAATGTGTGATAACTGATAACTAAATGGGCTACGCTAGGGCAAGAATCAAATCTCCAATCTGGCCCATGACCGCATGTAGCATGGACCTTGTCTTGGATCCAAAAGATATTCAGATCTGGATATGAACCCAAATCCAAGCATTTAAGATCTAGATGCTCTCAAATCTGGAAACTTGAGAGGTCAGATTTCAGGACCTAGATCTGATAGAAAATATAGTGGGATATTAAGTAATACATATTTTAAGAACCTACAAAATCTTGTACACTAAACCAGGCCAATTTTCAAGCGTTCGATGCAGAACGGGACCCCATGAAATTCAGGGGGTCTGGCCTTTGGTGACGAATATTGCACACTCCCACGGAAGCCTGTGCGCAGGAAAAAGGTTTCCCACTAGACAAATTTATTTTGGGCCAGAGTATAAAGAACACTTCTTGTCATGGAGCTGAACCGGATTTTTGAATCCAACATATAAGACCAGTGTTGGATCACATGGTAAAAAGATTTGGAAATGGATTCAGCTACACCAACCATGGTTCCACCCCCACACTAGACTCATTTACATCCCTACCTGTAATCATGTCGAGGATAGGTCCATGGGTGTTGTCGATTAAATATGCAGTAGTCATAAGCGCGGACCGGATCGCAGCTGGGCTCCAGTCTGGATGCACAGCTCGCACCAGTGCTGCTATGCCAACGAGATGGGGAGATGACATGGAAGTACCGGACACGAGCGCAAAATCCGTTACCAAGTAGTCGTTGCCAATGGGTTGCCATCCACGATTGGGAGCCCATGCAGCCAAGATATTGACTCCGGGGGCCAGTATGTCCGGCTTCAGAATCCATGGTGAGAGGAGATATGGCCCACGAGACGAGAAGTCGGCCACTTGAGGCGCCGGTTTTGATCCGAGAACCGTCAACTGGAATGTGATATCTACTGTGGCCGGCGAAGCAGGTGATGAAGTCACTATGTATTCCTTCACCTTCTCTCCATCCTTCAAGCTCACTGCCACAAACGGCATATAGAAGTCACTTGGGTTCAAGAACTGGGCCGAGTCAGTGGCAAAGATACCTCCTACGGCCCCACTTCTGTTTACTTCATCCATTTGAGTTGAAACATCCCCAAATGAGCAGAAAACAATCTTCCCAGCAACATCTTTGGGTTCTAGAGCGAAGGAATGGCAGGTCTCTTTACTGGTATTGCCATGTCCATAGTAGAGAGGAGAGCCAGATGTGTATAAGCTCTCAGGAAAGATGGACCTCCCTTGGAATGGGGCAATGCTGCCATTGCCAAGCGTCACAGACGCGGCGTAGTCTCTGTCGATGGTCCCTGCACCAACGGTCGTGATCCATGGTGCGCCGTTGTGGATAGAGTAAGCCTGTGGGCCGCTGTTCCCAGCTGAACATGAGACAAAGATGCCCTTCTCCTGGGCTGCAAATGCACCCAGTGCAATTGGGTTCGCATAGAAGGGATCTTCTGGGAACCCCAGGGACAATGACATGAGATCAACACCATCGGCAATTGCCTGATCCATGCCGGCTAACACATCAGTCGACGCCGACTCTAAACTGTCTGTGAAAACAGGACTTTGTACATAGCAACCCTTGCCATGGGTGCAATGCCGATGGCAGTGCCCGGGGCATAGCCAAAGTAGTCAGCATTCCGCGCCGGGCTTCCAGCTGCCGTCGATGAGGTGTGGGTCCCATGACCAAAGTAGTCCCTGGGAGAATCATAGTCGTCAATCGTAGAGATGTTTAGGCCGCGTTCTTTGAGCCCTTTGCTGAAAGAGCGAGCTCCAATGAGCTTCCGGTTGCAGTTGGAAGAGTTGAACTCAGTGCCTGCTTCACACGCGCCCTTCCATCTTGCCGGCACAGGCGGCATGCCATCATCACTGAAGCTCTCACTCTCCGGCCAAATTCCAGTGTCCAGAATGCCAATGATCATATCATCACCAAATTGGGCTGTAGGCCACAGCCCCACATGCCTGTTAAGGCCCAGGAAATGAGGGGTGCGTGTGGTATGGAGCTGGCCATAAGTCTCTGGATATGTGGCAATATGACCTGGCATTCTCTCCAGCTGGGCAAGCTGCGAGGAAGATAGCACAGCGCTGAAACCATTCATGACATGGTTGTAGGTGTAGAGATGGGTTGGCGAGTCACCATCCGACTCAGAGAGGGATGAGAGCATCGACTCGTACCAACTGTTGTGGGTGGCGAAGGGAGCTGGAATGGCTGATTTGTCCATGTGGATGATGTAGGACCGGCGGTCATCATCATCGCCGGCATAAGATGGTGTCATAAGGAGGGAGACGAGAAAGAAGAAGGAAAGGAGACTGAGATGAGAGAGGAGTTCCATGGCTGGGGACATGGAATGAAGCGAGTAGAAGACTATGGACGTCGATTTATACATGGAAATTGCAAGCTGGTAAGCCAATGGGTAAAACAGGGTAGCGATAAACTCAAAGAACTATTATAAAAGGTCCGGTGTTTGGACATGCATGGCCTGAGCGATAATCTTATGTTTTTGCCCTCTCAGTTGGAGATTCCAGACCTCAAAATGGGGCCCCATCATGTATGGCCTGCAGTACGAAATCCGAACCATATACATGGCTAAGTAGTTTTAATTTGTTTGCCTAGTTTAACACGTCTACAGTCCACTTCACCTTGTTGATTGGGAGTCCCCAAGGAGCCGTTAAGCAGCACATGCACCCCTGTAGACAGAGCATATGCCGGCATTTTAGACTGACCAAGGTTTATGAGCCTTGGCCCTTGAGGCACTTGATTCAAACGTGGCACATGCCTTTTTGAGTGTGAGAAAAGCACCGTTCATCAAGCATTGAGTTAGGATGTCTCAAAAGGTTGTTCCACAGATTTCTTCTTCACATTAGAATTTCATATTAAGGTCAGTGGTACAATCAACCTATAGTTGCCATGGAAGTTATCAGTGTCCCCTAAGCTCAGCTACTGCAAATATATTGTGGCCCAAAATCAGTCAGGTACACTTATCAGGTGCAACTGACACACTACCAAAAACAGAGATAAAAAGAAAAAATTACCTAAAATGTCTGAACCGTCAGCACTAAAAATGCAATGTGACCTACCCCACCTCAACTGATGCGTGAATTTTCATCACAGGACAGATGGCTGAAAATGGAAGAGTTGCCAATTCCCATGGCTCTAATAGACTGTAACCAGCAGATGGAACAGGAGACTGAGGTTTACTGGGGATCACTGCATCCATAGGTGCCATGACGGATTGAGTTTTGCAGCGTGGGTGGGTAATGCCAATGGAGCTGACAGTGTACATGCTATGCTTAGGCAGCCACATAGATCCAAATGCATGATATTATAGGAGGATGGCAGATCTACGTTCCATTTACTGATTATAGCATCATCATCAAGATCAAAGCCTTCTCCCAACTATGTTGGGGGTCGGCTACATGAATTTTGTTTCTCCATTCCAATTACTGATTATAGCATGGAAGAATATAAAAACATTAACTATATAAAATGAATACAAGAATACAATTACTAACAGGATGATGTCATTTACCAACATGTGAATTCTGACCCAAATTCATGTCCTTACAATATAAGGCAGGCTTGCCTTTTCTTCTTTAATCCAGCATGTCCTTATCAAAACAGTTCTCCATCCCCTCCTTGAGCTTAAATCCATATAAAGGTCATTTTTTTGTGGTCTCAACAGGCTTGTATGGAAAGCCACCTAAGAAGAAAGCCCATGGAAGTAGAAAAATGATCAGTTGTGTAATCCTTGTTGCTGCAGAAAATAGGCATAAATCGCATCGTATTTTACTAATGATTATTTCAATAATAATTGTGTGACTAAATATGCACTCAAATCCTTCACCAATGGAACATGGAAATGTAAAAGCCAGGAAAACCACAAAAACATTCCAGCTTAAAGTGGTATCAGCAAAATACCCTAAAATTTAACAGAAGGAAATGCTATGGAGTTTTTAGCTAATTCCATACATTTCCTTCTTTTGAGACCATCAATGGAGTTGAGAATTAGCCTACTCAAGTAAATAGAGAGCTTGAAGTTGATTTCAAAAAGAGAGCCAAGCGAATCAGTGTGCAACACAACCTCATGAATCCGTCTAAGAGGGGCATGTAGCATTTGAGGCTCCATCACTTAACAAGAGGGGTTTGTGTGTCAAGTATATACCAAAACCAGCCTTATTAGAGGTTTCCATCATCTGAACAAAAGGAACAATTACAAGTCATTCACTAATTTCTATACTAACCATTCAGATGCAGTCTACGTCCAGATCCATAACCTAAGATTCAGATCCAAGTGCTAACGTGACAAGAACCCAAGAGGTCTTGTTGTTGTACTAATCCAACTAGGTAGGTTATTTGTCTTGCAGTTCGGGTTCTTTTTCTATTTTAAGATTTTCTGGAAGCAGGGTCTAGAATAGTTCCAAACAGAAAAACAATAAATAAATAAATAAAGGGTTCAGAATAGTTTTGGAATTCTTTTCATATCTTAAACCTTTATATAAGATTCATTTTGTATAAAAAAGGAAAAGTTATCAGAATGTATATATTTTTTTGTACATCTTCTCTTGAGGAATGTTGCTTGTCTTAGATCATAGACATTGAGCTAGTGAGGCCTTTGCAAGAGCCTTATTGTTGCTATGAGGCAATGGCCTTGCAAAGGCTTTGCAAGAGGCTGAATCTTGCTATGAAGGTTTGGCAAGAACCTTGATCTTGCCTGGAAGAATTTGAACTCGCTTTGCATCCATTTCCTACCGATTGATGCCAATATCATTGTCACCTCTTTTCACCAAATCAGCCAGGCGCCAGCCTCTTCAATGCGGAATGATACCAACTGAGTACAAATTC
Source organism: Litsea cubeba (assembly GCA_012931725.1). Taxonomy (NCBI): domain Eukaryota; kingdom Viridiplantae; phylum Streptophyta; class Magnoliopsida; order Laurales; family Lauraceae; genus Litsea; species Litsea cubeba. Next base: position 86,034,874 of record CM022945.1, read on the forward strand.
TATTTCAATAGGGGAGAACAATGCAGTCCATGAACCAAACCTATGGCCTAAAAAAAGTGATGGTGTTTGTGTGACAAGAACCTAGCCCAAAGGTCTAAATGTTGTACTATTCCAATTATTATTATTATTATTTATTTATTTGTAAGAGAGCTTATTTATTTAATAGTTTAGATTTGATTCTGTTTAAGTTTTGCTAGATGAAGCATCCATATTAAATTTAATTAGGGCTCATCTCTTGAACCTTTATTTTAAGAGTTTGTAGTATTAACAAGATAGATTATCGGGTTTTTCCCCCTCTTCTGGAGAATTCACTTTGGGAAGCTTTTGCTTCTTGGAGGTCATAGGCCTCGCAGCACTGGCCTTGTAGAGGCTTTGCAAGAGCAGCCCAGATCATGTTTCACTGCCTTTGGTCAGACAAGAAGCAACCTCTAATGGGCATGGTTCTTTTGTTAAATACCCAATAAACAAACCCGCTCTTGTGTTGCCACACGTTTCTCTTTGAAAAATTCATCAATGTGTGATGCAGAGTTTATTTGTCTGGTTATCAAATTCTAGATCTTTTAGCACTTGATTCCATACATAAAATAGGATATGACTCCTGAAACAAGGGTTGAATTTTAGTTTCTTGTTGACAGGTTAGAGATTGCCAAGGAGCTAGAAGAAAAAAAGCGCCTATGAAGAAAAACAGAACGACACAATCAGAACTAACATGTTAGATTGGAATAGAGAGCATAGATAGGGGTGCTCAAGTCAACACTGGGTTGGAATTGGGCTCTGTTTTTAGGCTCGTGGGGCCTCATACAGGCAAGGCCTGCACTATACATGCTTGGTGGCCAGCCTGACCAAATATTTAACACGATAAGATGTATATGTTTTGCAAATGGCCTAGGTCTGGGCCTGACTTTCCAGCCATCAATTGTATACAAGCACAATATCATGCCAATAACTAAATGGACCAGGCTTGGACAAGCTTTGGCCCAACCTTCACCATCCCAAGAACATCCCTAAGCATAGATGTAGAGTGGTATTATCCACAGCAACATGGTCATTATTTAAACAACACTTTGGGATCCACCAGGATGCATGCCAATAATGGAGGAGGGATAGGAAGGTCCTATGTTTGTTTGTTTTTTTTTTTTTCAGGCCAGAACTGCACCAAAAGAGGGGATCATCCCAGCCTTTGATTTAAAGGCCTTAAAATTAGAAATTTTAAGATAAAAGTGCACTTTTAGTGTTCAGTAAACTTGAATAAGTGTCAAATTGCGATGAGTGCCGATACATGGGTGAGTGCTAACTATTGAGGATGAAGGTTGAACTTCATAGAGGACTCTGGTGGCCCAACAAGTTGGACCATTTTAAAAGATAGCCAAACCACTATAGATAACCCACTAGACCTGTACCAGGACAAGTGTATAACAAAAGGCCCCAAAGCTACCCCAAAGAGAAGAGATAAAAGGCTTCATAATTGATGATGAATTGACTTGTTAGAACTAATGTGTGGGTAAAATATCGATAGGAAGTTCAAATAATGAACATATAAATACCTGACAAGATAGGCCACATAACTTAAAAATACTATGTATGTTCCCTTCGTAGGGGAGAGCTTTTACTCTCATGTTCCTTTGTAGTGTAAGGCTTATTAGTCTCCTCCCCTTTCAGTTGCTTTAAATAAAATTTTGATGGAAGTCTTATTGGCATTGGCAATCCGGAAATTGCTGGCATCAGAGGAATCATTCAACACTCGAATGCATCACAAGTCCTTTATTGTTTTGGCCCTGTCGGTGCTTGTTCAGTGAATAAGAGAGAGTTGATAGCTTTGTGGACGTGTCTTCAAGGAATCAAGAGGATCTTTGCCTTCATCTTCATGACCATTTCGTGCAGGGTGATTTGTTGAGCATAATTTGTTGGGCTCGAGGTTATTGTAATGCTTCTTGGATCTTGGCGAATGGTGACAGAAGAAGTTTTGGACTTAGCCAGAGATTCAAATGCTTCTTTTCGTCATGTCAAGCATACAGCTAATCAGGTGGCAAATGGCCTAGCTAAGGAGGGAGTTTCACACTAGAGTTTGGCTATTTCTAATGATAGTTCCCATTTGAATTGATGCTTTTAGTTGTTCTTGTCTTTTGTCGGGCTTTTTTTTTTTTTTTGCTTCCTTTTGGGAGGTTAGCTTGTCAGTTTATATCTCTTGTATTGTTTTTGCTATGGATGTATCGATGTGTCTTTTAAAACTTTCTTCTGATAATATTAAGGAATTATATTGGGGTCTATTTTGGGTTATGGAGGCATACTATAGAGCGAAAATGTCCAACCTCAAGGTCGGACGCAAATAAAATGGATACACAAACTTTTCTCTTTTTTTTTTCTTTTTTCTTCTCTTCTTTTTTGGTTTGGTAACATGACTTGAGCCAAAACCTCAAGGTTGCAATAGTGAGCAGCTTCCACTGTGTCACAGGCTCTTGCAAAATCATCATCATCAAAGCCTGTCCCAACTATGTTGGGGTCAGCTACACAAATTATATTTATCCGTTCCAATCTATCTTGAGCTAAATCCTCAGATAAACAGACTCTTGTCAAATGTGGAACAAATATTTAAGAAATTTCAAAATATGATATTTACTGAGGAAGTTTTGTGGATATAGACACTTCGGAGATCAAAATGAAGCCCCTTGAAAACTAAATACAAAGCACAGTAAAGAAAACAATGATGAAAGAGAGAAAATAGGCGAAGTAGTTGATGTGCACTCTCCTTCCTTAAGACTTTAAGAGTTCCAAGAGAGCTTGGATTGGGGGAAAACCTCCATGAGCTCAAGAGTACTTGTAAAGATTTCCAGTCATGACACCAAGGAATCATTTACGATGGCTATATATGACAAAGACACCATGTATATGGCAGGTACATGGAATTTATACATGAAAAGTGACATATCGGACACAATAGGTTGCCTATTTTCAAGTACATGGGTGTCATACTCATAGCTTAAAATATGTAAAATGCATATAAAAAATATATAAAATGAAAAATAATTATTATAACTGTACTCACATTATATTTTAATTAATGGGTTTCGGTATTTGCAGGTGGGCTGCTTTTGTTTTTGAGGCTAATCATTATCTCTTGATGAGTACTAACATTGATCTTTGTATAACTAGATCTTTAAAAAATTAATGCTGATCTCCAAAACTCACCCCAAAAACTTGTTAATGACCTCTAATACCCTCTTCAAATGAGGGAAAAAAAGGGAAAAAACCAGCAGATACAAAAGAATCGGTCATATGTGTGAATAGGAGGGAGCCTCAACTCACCAATGGACTTGGCAAACTATGCTCCCGATTCATGGCAGTTGGGATCATAGGTTGACCCCCATAAGGGTTGTAACACAACATAATATAATGAGTTATATAGCATACCTGATCATTTACATGCACACACATGCAGAAAATGCTCACCTGATCGTTTACATGGACACAAAGTCACAAACACACATGCTGACATATACATGCATGCATGCATGCATACATACATATTCAAGTGAGAACCCGTGAGAACTATCGGTGGGGCCCACCCAGTGTTTTTAAAAGCAAGAGGCGCATCAAGGCTCTAAGGTCTCCTGGGGCCTAGGCGCTAAGGCACAAGGCGAGGTGCGGGCTTCATTGAAGTGAGGCGCACATTATAGATAAAAAATAGATATTTTGGTATAGACGGATAATTCAAAATTCAATATTGGCAAAATATAATAATTCACAAATTAAAACAAAAAGGGCAAGGAATATTAGAAGAATTTTAAAAGTCAAAGCATCCATCACTACAATCAGTGGAGATGACAGTTGCTACTATTTGCTGCAGTGTTGCTGCTATTTTCTGTTGCTACATTTGGTAGAGGCATAATTGTCAAATCGTGGGGCCCACACTATAAATCAAGCAGCCAATGCCAGTAAGGTGTGAGGCCCACATATTGATGAGTTAATAAAAAAAACCAAACCCGTGACACAAGAAAAAAAATTTGCCAAGATCCTACATTCAGTGGGGCCCATATAGCAATTGAGATTTTTAGGTGGACCCCACAAGAGGATAAAAAATTTTCAGAGATTTTTCTTAGGCAAAAATAAGTGGGGCCCACCAGTGAAATCCAAACAGTCCATTCGGTAGGGATTAGTTGGATCTCTTAGGTGTGCCCACTGTTCTACGGAGAAAACGGTGAAAGCTGGATATAGATCCATTAATGACTCAGCTGTTGGGCCCCACTTGTCATGAGAAAAAGAAAGAAAAGAGACAGATGGAAGAAAGAGTTGACATGTGGAGGGTTGGGAGAAAAAAATATAAAATAAAATGCGTACCTGGACTGGGCAAATTGAAGAAGAGAATTCGACTGCTGCTCTTCTTTTTTCTGGCTGCAGCAAGCAAACAAAAGGAGCCTGAACTTCTACAGTTCGGCTGCTGCTCTTTTCTTCTCTCATTGGAGTGATAAAGGGATTCAGCTTCCAACAAATGAAGACTGCGAACATAGTCAGCGGCGAGTCGAGGAGGGAGTAGTATTCTGGGTTGAAGTAGCCGAAGAAATCATGGAGCCCGAGGATAAATGCAGCACATGCAGCCCTTTTTATTTTCTTTCTTTGGAAATCTGCTGCAGCCCTCTTTTTTCATTGGAAATAAAGGTTAGGGCCCACTGCCTTCACTATTCTTCTTCTCCTCCTCTTGACGTCGCAGCAGCAAAGGACGTGAGTGGCTGCAGCAGAGGACGTCACAGCTTCTTCTTCCTCCTCCTTTTTTTTTTCTCCTTTTCCCCCTTTTTTTCGTCTGATGATGCAACAGAAGCTAGGGCTTATGCCCTCTTTTATTTAAGTGAGAAAAATTGCATTTAGCCCCTTCATTTTTTTTTTTTTCATATAAAGTTGCATGTTGCACCTCGCGCCTAGACATTAGGCGCGTGCCTTGTGCTCATATCCGTCACCTGTTCGAAGTCGCCTCGCCTACCCATACATGAGGAGCAGCAGTTGTGCCTCACTGCGCCTGGCGCCTAGTCGCACCTTTTAAAACACTGGGCCCACCTAGCAACCCATCCAAACCATACACAAATAGAGACCCCCCTGATAGTCACTAATCCCAAAGAATGGCACACATCCGAATGAACTGAATCGTTGGATCGAGGGTTGAATCTTT